>VYZM01017088.1:28994-65576 GCA_013398915.1 Dromas ardeola | reverse complement strand
CGGCCTCTCGGGCCTCCTCCGGGGCCGGGGCCGCGGGGTGGGCTCCGGGGCAAGGGGGAGGCCCTGCCGCCTGGGGCGGGGGGGCGGAGGCGGCATCGCGCCGGCGGGACCCGGCGCTACGGGCGACAGAGCGTTTCCTTACCAGGTGCAGGTGCTAATTAAAGCGCTCGGTCTAGACGAGCTGTCTGTATTGGCCGTTACACAAAGTAGGCAGAACGCGGAGAGGCCACGCTGGACGCATCGTTCTGAAGGAGCCGCTGGCACACGAGAACACGCAATGAGAATCTGTTACAGAGTCTCTGCAAGTTATTTTTTTTCTGTTTAGCGTTAGTATCAAGCCATTGCGCATTTTGGATCCTTCTCTAGTTGGAACTTGGTCCTTATGATACCCAAGTTCATCACCCGTGACACGCAAAGCTGCTGTAGCTGAGCCCCGGGGGTGAAGCTCCCACTCGGAGCGCAGAGCGCCGGCTGCTTCGGCAGTTCTGTGCCTGTGTGCTGTGCTGGTTCCGTCGTCGTCGCGCTGTCTCCCACAGAACAGCACCTGGCCTTCAGATCCCCGGCAATGCCTTTGCGCAATATGCCCTATGGTTTCTTGAAAGATGCTTTCTCCACATCTGTAGCAGTGCTGCCGTTCAGCGTGGCATGCCACTGGATCGGTAAAACTGTTCCCTGTGGTAGGAAGTTTATATACGAGCGAGAATGGACTGTAGCAAGAGCTGCACCAGCATTAAGGGTGTGCGCTGAGGGTGGTTGCCAGAGTTGCTTCTTCAGGCTTCTTGCAGTGCCCTTTGTACTTACAAGTTATCACGCGCTGATACATTCAAAAAACACTTTGTGCAAACCTGTGCTGGCTTTGGGTGACAGGGAGGGCAAAGGTTATTCCTGCACTTTTGCATACACGCGCTCAGTGAGCGCGGCGCAGAGCCCGACTTCAGTCACAGGCAACAGGACAGAAGCACAAAGAGCTGAGGATATCCGAGCTGTGTTGGCACTGCTGAGTTAACCTGAGGAAAATGTGAGGTTTTTTTCTGCGTCTGCTCTGCTCTCTATGTTTTTGGCTGAGTAGCAGTTTGTTTGTTTTGTTTGTTTTTGTTTTTTCTTGTATACTAGAAGACAGTTAACTTCAGGATTTTTTTCTTTGATTCTTTAGCTCTGTCAACTTCCCTGGACATTGGGCTGAGTAACTGGAGCTTCCTATACGTCACTGTCTCCCTGTGAGTACAAACGCCATCTTCCTGGGAGCCCTCTGCTGGGGTTTTGGAAGCGCTTTGTCAGGGTCATTTTCCTGAGTGGGTGCGTGGTGTGGTGGGGCTGGCACGCAGGGCCCGTGATAGGTTGCTGGTAGCGATGTAGAAGTGGGTGATCTGGTTCCTAATACTGCTTTGCTGGGAAGGACTACTTTGGATGAGACTGACAGTGTGTTTTGGTCCTTACAGCTACACGATGACCAAATCATCTGCCATTCTCTTCATCCTGCTTTTTTCACTGCTTTTCAAGCTGGAGGAATTGGTAAGGGCCCTACGCAACACTTTCGGGAGGGAGAAGTTCATGCCCAGGGAAGCAGGCAGTACATGTACAAGAAACATATAAGCAGAGGAAGAATGCAATTACGTGAGCGAATCTGAAAGAGAGGAGGTGTCTGTCTCTGTTCAGCTCCAGGAGTCTGTGGTGACTTTGTGTTTGCTCTCATCCAGAGGGTGGCTTTGCTGCTGGTGGTTCTGCTCATCGCTGGGGGCCTCTTCATGTTCACCTACAAGTCCACACAGTTCAACGCACAGGGTTTCGTGCTGGTGCTGTGTGCCTCTTTCCTTGGGGGTATTCGCTGGACCCTCACGCAGATACTTATGCAGAAGGCTGACCTGGGTACGTAGGGTGTGAGGAAGTGGGTGGTGGTGCTGGTAACGGGGAGGGGAATAAGGAGGTGGTAGCCCTTGCTGCAGAAACAGAACATCTTGTGTATAAGGGAGTGTTTAAACCTGGGGCAGGGGTTATCTGTTGGTGGGTAGTGAAGGTGGCTTGGCCTCTGCAGCAGCGCAGGCGTGGGCATTAGAAATAAGGTGTATGTCTAGGAATGGTACTAATAAAGGCTCTAGGAGCTATGTTATTCCCTGGCTTGTTGCTACCTGGTCTGTTATTGATTCTCCTCTTTCAGGGCTCCAGAACCCCATTGATATCATGTTTCATCTGCAGCCGCTCATGTTCCTGGGGCTCTTGCCACTCTTTGCGGTGTTTGAGGGTGCGTGAGTTAATTAGAGAAAGCAGGGATAGCTTTATAGAGTGGTTGGGGAGATTGCTTAGCAATTTGTTGTTTGAGATGATTCATTTAGCTGGGTGAACAGCTGTGAACTTGACAAAGTAGAGACCTGGAATTATAAGGACCTAGATGTACCTTACGCTGGCAGAACATTAAAGACTGCCTGCCACACTTGTGGAAGTAATGGCCATGAAGAACTGGCTCCACATCCTCCTGGTATTGGAATGTGAGCAGCCCACCCCTGTCTTGTTGTGAGGAGTCCTGGGAGCTGGGAAAGGTACTCTGCTACTCACTGTCTTGTTCCTAGGCCTGCCTTTGTCCGTATCAGAGAAGCTCTTCCATTTCCATGAAGCAGGAATGCTGTTCTCTCTGGTAGGGAAGCTGTTCTTGGGTGGAATTCTTGCCTTTGGTCTAGGCTTTTCTGAGTTCCTCTTGGTTTCCAGAACATCTAGCCTCACCCTTTCCATTGCTGGGATTTTTAAGGTAAGGCATGGTTCCTGTGCTAATACTAGAATGCAAGTACTGAGTCATCCCTAATGGTCCTCATGTGGTGGGAACTTCCTTAGGGCCTTAGAAATCATCTCCTGTTATTTTCGTTCTTGCGTGGGAGCTCGATGCTTTGCCTTGCGGTCTCTGCAGTGAAGTCCCTTGGTCCCTGATGGCAAGGGGCAGAGACTCATGGCTGCTCTATAAAAAATACCATCAAGGTCCAAAGTTTGGTGGGATCTGGAGCTAAAACACGTGGGCCTCATGAGCAATGGATGGTGCAGGAGGGAGGAGGGGTAAGAAGGGGGCACACTCTTGCATCTGACCTGGATATGAACAAACCACTGGCTTGAGCTATCTCTTTAACCTAGTTTGGCACATTCTCCCCTCCTTTGAGGAATCCAGCACGCCTACTTTTGAGCGGAATGGTGACATGTGAAATTTGTCTGATCCGCAAGTCACAGGATTCCCATGCAGCCAAGCTATGCAGTCAGAGGACTTAAAATCCCACATCCCACTTTAACAGGTCGTTCTGTTTCTAAAAACTCTCTGCACATGGAAGAACGTGCTGATGGAAATTAGCAGCCTGGCGTCTTGATCTAGGCTTGAGCAGTAAAACGTCCCATGCATATCTCCTCAGGTCCTGCCCTGCCACTTGTTGTGTTTTTTGTTTCCACAGGAAATCTGCATTTTATTTCTCGCCACGCGTTTGCTGGGAGACCGCCTCAGTCTCTTGAACTGGCTGGGCTTTGCTGTCTGTCTGTCAGGAATCTCCCTTCATGTCATTCTCAAAGCCATGAATTCCAAAGGTGATTCTGTTTTAAATCCCTTTCTGTTTCTCTGTAGGCATTCTCGTAGCATCGCTAGGAGCTGTGTCTAGTTCCAGCTCCTTGGCAGCGCCAGGTTTGATGGGTACTCGGGCGAGTTTGTCACTAAATGGGCTGTCTGCACGCAGGTGAAAATGCTCTGAAGCCACACAAAGAGGCCAGCTCCGACCCTGACCTGGAGCTGCTGCTGCGCCACGCTGACCGTGGTGAGGAGGAGGAAGAGGATGTTGAAACCCCACAACACCACTGACTGAACATGAAGCACAAAACCCCCTGCTCTGTTCTTACCAAACCTACCTGACGGCTATCTGGGAGAAAGGTCCAAGCGTCTCTGTCTGTGACCAGCCAAAGGAGAGCCAGGGCCTGGTGGGAGAGTCCTGCTGTTCTGCTACAGCGTGGATCTGTAGATGCCGCACGAGAAACAGGCAATATCCCTTTCACAGAGAGCAAATTTGGAACATGAGCCCTGGTTCAGTGGAAGTAGAACGGTGCGGTGAGACTGGGAAATGCTGTAGAAAGCTTATTAGGGAATCCTGAAAGCTGTACATGTAGAGTATAGACCACGAGCTGTAGAATGAGAATGAACATGTCTGGGCTGCAGGCTAAGTGCTTCAGGGATGAATTAGCGTTGTTTAGGCTTTGGCTTCAAAAGAGAAGGTAGATATACCTCCCCATACTTCTTTTATGGTTCTGCTAAGTAGGAACTCCCATCTTGGTACGAGCAGATGACTATATATATAAATCCGTAGACTTGTCCCAGTGAGAAGGAGCCTTTGTGCCTGGTGACCTCCCATGTTCTGTGTGCATAGTAAGGAGAGAATTAAATGCTGGTATTTGGGACCAATTGAACATGGCCAAAGGATGCTGGCTGGAGGAAGGACAGGGATGCGGGAGTACTTCTGGCCCTACAGGCCAAGGAGAGAGCGAGCAGTATCACAGGTGATCAAGCTTGAGCAATAAGCTTATCAGAAAGTACATGGGTATTTGAGAGGGGGATTTTGTTTTTTAAATAAACCGTTTTTCTGATTCCCTTTTGTCTGCATATTGTGCACCTATGCTTCATCAAGCAGAGGTCATTTGTCTTCTGAACTCCTTTCCTTTTAGTCCCACGCTGACCTTCGTACTGCGTGCCCAATTATTTGTGAGGCCTGGCACACAAAATATTTGCCCATGAACAGGATCCTTGATCTCTAAGACTAGGGGGATCTTCTGTAACCTGTCGTATTTGTGCCAGCCGAGAGAGCATGCTGACTCGTCAGCCTTCATGTGTGAACAAGACACCATATCCTAAGATGACTTTTAGCGTTGCAGCTTTTTGTAGAAATCTTATGGCTTTGCCCCATTGGATTGCAGCAGTTAGTGCTGCTGCCTCGTCCAGGAAAGGGGAATGGTGCGGGATTTAGGATGTGTCTTTTTTCTTTCCTGCTAAGCCACAAGTGGTGTTGGGCAGGTGGCTGGTTTTATGCATGTCAGAATTTTCGCCTCTTTGAAAATTTTGTTCAAGACTAGTTTTTGGAGTGGAAATAACTTGAGAGCGCTTCCCAAAGAGATAGCAGTGCGATCTCGCTCCTGAGAGGAGCTGGGTATTAAAGTGAACTTCTTATATTCTGTTTGAGAACCTGAACCATTTTGACTAGACTGTCCTAGTGTTGATCTTGCATCATAGTTTTCAGATAGGAAGTCTTTCTTGATGACTTCAATCAAGAGCATGTCCTGCAAAAAAATTGGTTCTGAAGAAGAAAACTTTTGTTAATAATGGACGTCTTTAATGATGTTCTAATAGACACTGGTAATTTGCTTTGGAGCAGACAGCAGGTGGTGCAACTACCTCACGTAAAGCTACTGAACCAGCAGTTCCGGGCCAGGCTGGCACACCAAGGGATCTTGAGCATCAAGTAGGATACCTGGAGCTGAGAACGGCTTGGTCTGTCCCTAGCTGGATTTTCCAATGGCTGGGACTCGTGATGCTTCCAGCAGGGTTCATGCTGTTTACCCCACCAATAGGTGTAAGTCCCAAGCACTAAATACTCTGTACTTGATGTGCGGCAGTGATGCTTTCCGCCCATGATCTGCGTTTAGCAGTACCACAGCTGCTCTTTGCATTTCACTTTCCACCCTCCTGGAACTGAACCTCGGGCATCCTTCTGCGGTGTAACTCTCAGGCTGGGATTTTGGGTCCCTGTAGATCCAAGGTAAAGGTGACTTTGTTCACAGGCCAGGATCTGCACCACATTACGGGGCTTGAAGACGAAATTTGATTGTGCCAATGCAAGCGCTTGTGAACTGTAGAGCCCAGTAATCTCTTGCTTCCAGTCTCCTTTCCTCTTTAAGATAGAGGGGATGCCCTAGAACCTAGTGTCTACACTTAGCACTTCTGATCTGGACACAACTTTCTAGTGACGCATATGGCACTGTCATTCACTCCAGTGAAGTATGCTCAGAACAGCTTTTGGGACAAGCAGTTAGTTCTGCACCCTTCTCTGGGCAGTGGCCTGCCGCCTGCTTCCAGCGAGGCTAGGTAGATGTCTGTTCCCTTGTTCAGTAAAATTTTGTTCTTTTCAGAGATTAAAGATAGGAGAAACCTCATTTGGGGCATGGAAAAATTTGCATGATAACTCATCAGAGGGAGAAGGCACAAGCCCCTGGGCTGGTGTAATTGGAAAATGCAATTTCTTCTTGAGCCCTGATAGCTTTGTGAGTCTACTAGTGCTAAGAGTCTTTAAGTCACCTTGCATACGATTTAGCCACTGAATCTCAGTTCCTGTAGCTTCTGCTTGAACAGCTAGATCGAGAATTGTGTGATGAGCAGAGGTCCATCTGGGTACCGGCCTTGAGTCAGGTCTCTGTGAGGTGAAGGCTCATGGGTCACCCAAACATGCTACAAAGAGGTGAGAACAGACACTTTTCGTCCTTCAGCACCTCATTCCACAAGTGACCAAAGCAGGAATGTTAAACATATGTGCCCGGCTATGCATTAAAGACATGGCCATTAAAGACCCCATGCTTTGGCAGGGGTCTTCTTCGGTTGAAGAAAGGATCTTCTTGGAGTCCTATGGGGAACCATGCAGCTTGACCAACTCTGCGGGTTTACTGAGGCCTCTCTGCTGCAGCTGGGCGTTCCTTTAGCATCTGTGCATCAGCGTGTTTGTCTGAGTAACAGTCCTGGATCTAAATTGCTTTCTCTAGCCTGGAACATTCCTGCTGAGCTCTGTGTGCACCTGCCTTCATGGTGCTGTCATGCGCTCCCAGCCATGTGTGCAGCGGTAGCTGTAGATCTGTAATTTGAGAATGGAAATGCATATCCTTCACTGGAGTTTCAGAGCTCCAGCATAGAAGTTTGCATTTAAAATCAGTGTAGTGTTGGGTATAAATGTCATTGCTGCAGGTGCCTGACTGGGGTTACCAAACAACAAGCAGCGAGCAGCTCTGCTTAAGTCTCTTCATCTTCCTGCCATTAACTGACCAAATATAGGGGGCTTTTGCACTCTAGACTGTTGTTGAGTGCTTGGTGTTGCCTGGGAAACGTAAAAGGAAAATGAAAGGATCCTATTGTTTGTGGGTTTATCTTGCTTTTGTAACAGCTTCTGGTGAGAGCCGTAACTTTGCAAGGGAGGGAACACAGTGTGTAGGTTCCCCACAGCCCCTCTGCCAGCATTGCTGTTCTTGGTCCAGGGTCTGCTTGCTCGGCTTTTGTTCACCCGCGTCCCCTGTGTCTGTCCGCTCTGCATTGCTCCTTCAGCAGGAGCACCGTGATGGAGGATGGGCAAATCCTGCGATTTGTGGTGAGTGGAACTCACCACTCTCGGTGACCCGAGACCGGTTCTCCCTCACAAATTTCAAGGCTCTGATTAAAGGAGATGCAGAGGTGAGACAGGGATGACAAAATGGGGAAGCGGTCTTGGTACTTTGGTGAAATGGTCAAAGATTGACTTTAAAGCAGCGAGGTGTGGCCGTCCTGTTGGCCAGAGCTGTCTTTCTCAGCTCTCTTCCTCTACCCATTGCACCTCTGAGCCTTCCAGAAGCACTTCCATTCCCTACGTTTGGACAAGCAACAAGTTAGGGATAAATAGTCTGTGATGAATGCTTTCCTATCACTTTATGACCTTCCCTGCTGCTTGTTCCACTCTGCGTTTACTTTCACTGACTGCTGCGTCTGCAAGGCTCCCCTGTACTCCGGAGCTTCACCAGGGCACCGCTGTGTTGGCTCTCAGGGTCACCTGGTGAAGACTTCTGCTGGAGAGTGTCATGTGGTGCAGGGCAGAGCACTCTGTTCTTGGCTGCTTAATACTCCCTCTCGGCAAGAAATGCTTTAGAAACGAAGTGGAAGCACTGGCTGTACGGAGAGCCGCAGGAGAGCCCCTTTGAATCCACCATGAAGCTGCTTAGGGATGCTCTTCCGTTTGAAGGGCCTGATGCTCTCCTGCGTGCCCCCTTCCTGGGACTGTGACCCCCTGACAGCCTGAGGAGTCTCGGTACTCCAGCTCTGCCCTAGAGCTCTCGGAACAAATCTTGATTGCTTGCGAGTTAGGAGTACCTGATTTTGCAGGCTTAGCTAGTGAGCAAAGTCAAAAGGCTTTGGCAGGGGTCCATGCTGGAACCGGCAAGAAGGAAGGGGTAAAAGCTTTGTGATTCTTTGGGAAAATGGCAGTGTTCATCTCTAGGCAACGCCACTGGGGCATGGTGTGGGTCTCCTTTCTGTCCACATATTCCCTGGCTCCCCTCCCCAGAAGCCTCAGGGGTCGAGGGGATGTGTCCTAGCTGAGAGGTCACTACCTGCCTCCTAGGGTCAATTCCTGGAATAGGTCTATAAAGGAGGTTGGTGGGCCTTATCCTCACTTTTGCTGAGATTGTAGTCCTGCCTTCAAGGTGAGTCACCTTACATCTGGACGTGGGCTCGCTCAGGAGCAGGACTAGGGTGCTGGGTGGCTTCTGGGGAGCATGGCGGAGTTGTGGCCAAGCTGAGGAGGGGTGAGGGGACACTGTGTGCTGGTGCAGGGCAGTGCAGCAGAGTGTTAAAGAATCAGCACAGCTTGTCTGTTGAACACTGTCCGCCTCACTTGAATGGGCACTAACATTTAATGAAAGGAAGAAGGAACCCCTTGCCCACCCTCTTTCATACAAGGAAAAAACCCAACTGTGCGCTGAAAATGCCAGAAGGAGGAAAAGGGGCAAGGACTTAAAGGAGGAGGCAGGAGTGCTGCAGCAGTGGCACAAAGAAAATGAGAAGGCACAATCTTGTAGTGATAGCAGTGAAGTGCAGGCTCTAGGCATGAAGAGGGAGAGTTGGAGTCTACTGAGGAGACAGGATGGACGTCCAGAGGGGATCGGAGCGGGAGCTGGCAGTACCAGTAGGGTCCTGTTTGCCTCTGGAAATAACCCTGGGCAGCTGTGCAGCTCTTTGGCCTCGTGCAGTGGTAGTCAAGGCATCTTGTCATTGCTGAAGCCGTTTCAGACTTGGATTGATGCAGTGGGGCTGGAAACACTGGGTAAACCTCACCCTGTGTGCAGGCGTGGGGCTGTGAGGTCTCCCGCCTTTAAGAGGTCCCTTTGCCTGCGCCACAGTGTGGTCTCCGCGGTCTTCTGAGAGGAGTGAGGAAGCTCGTTGGTTGTGCAGACTGTTTTCTGATGAGCCCCGAGTCAGGGGCTGCTGTAGGGGATGGGAGAAGCAGTTTTCTGTACAGTCAATCATTGCGTGGCTCAGTTTGGTTCTGCCCCCCTCTTCCTCAAAGGACGAGCGCGAAGGCTGAACATGTGGAACCACTCCTGAGCACCGCAGCGTGGGGGAGACCTGCGTGTGTGTGCAGCAGCACAGGCACACCAGCCCCTTTGCTGGGGAGAGCGCACACACGTGTGTTCCTACTGTGGAGGCCCACGCACACATGCTAACACACAGCCGTACGCAGGAAATAGCAGGCTGTCATTGAATATTGATAGTGTTTGAACTATTTAACCAGCGGAAGCAAAGCTGAATGAGTCTCAGAGGTGCTGCACTCCTCCTGCAAACTCTGCTCTTGCCCGTAAGACCAGGTGTTTACATGTGTGCTGGTTTAGCCCCCCTACCCATGCCCCTGGGAGACCTCTTTATTTGAAGAACAGATGCTTGGCTTCCTGCTGAAATTTCAATACAGTTAACATCCTGAGGGCAAGGAGAGAGTGTCCCTGCAAACCCCTCTGCGCTCCTCCGCTCCTCTGCCCGGCAAACAAGGTATCGCCAGCAAACCTACTGTGGGGAAGCCAGCCTGGCTCCAAACCACACGGGAGTAGCAAGGCAGAGCGGCAGCACGGGGCCTGGTGCCCAGCAGTAGGGCTGCCTCAAGCTGTGCTTCGTTTCTCGTTTCAGCTGAGCATCGCTGTAGCTTTTATTACGTGGTTTGTGGTTGGTGCCTAGTGAGGTGGGGAGAGGGGAGCTCGGGGTGCAGACGGCTGGAAGGCTGGCTACCACCCACCCTGGGGCTGTAAAGGGCTCACATTCATCTGCGACCTTTGCAGTGGCAAGTAATTGCCCCTGACTCTATACCTCTATTTCATCACTGGGGTGTACAGGTTTTGATGTTCACAGTTTTGTGTCTCTGCAGTCCAAGGAAGCTGAAAGCAGCTTTGCGCCTCGTCTGCACCCTGTACTTGGAAATAGCTCGCTTTTCTGGAGTGGTGCTAACCTGAGAGGTTCTGTGTCCTGCAGTTGCTTGGGGAGTCATATTTGGGGTGAACTGTTTGTCTTGCTTTGCCTTAGGAAAGGTGATGCAGCCAAAAGGGAGCTGTCTCTGGGGCTCGGAGCGGGTGGCGTTGGTGGTGGTATGTCCTGCTGAGGGACCAGCTGTGCTGAGCGCAGTTAAGCCTCCTGTGAGCAGTGTGCTCTTCCAACAGGACAGGTAGCTGTGCCGCTCGCCTCCCGTCTCCCAGGCGGTGGTCTTGTTGCCAGGAGGTGTGAGTGCCTGGCTGGGCCGCTGTTGCCAGCCTGTGCTCCCCGGGGAGCAGTCTGTACCTGCCCTTCCTCTGCACCTTGCCAGCAGCAGAGGCTGCTGCCAGCTTCTGGCTGTTGGCCCAGGGAAAAGTAGCGGAATTGACCATGCGATTGTTAATGAAAATCACAAGCAGGAAGATGCAGCCAAGCCCTGTAATTGCACTAATTGGAGCCATCGTCATGAATGTGCTGAGAGCCGCTCTCCTGGTCTCAGCCTAGTAATTCTTCTAACCTCATGTTTCAGCACCTCCTCCACCACCCTGCGCAGACCCACTTGCCATGTGGACATAATTCACTGTATAAAGGGAGCTGGAAGGTGTTAATGTCCCTTGTCCTGTGGAGCTGCTGCTTTGTTTCTAGATGTTGAAGGTCTTCAGTGGAACTCCCTGGGGAGAATGAGGTGGAGCTGGTGCCGGGTGTTGGAGACGATGTGCTGCACAGCACTTTGCTTGCAGCCTTGAATTCTCCCTCTGTGTCAGAAGATGAGATGGATCAGCCTTGGCCAAGCAGGAGCTTCTTGAACTCTGAAAGTATGGGAGTGGGGAAGTAAGTGTTCAGTTGTCCTGGATGGCAGGGTCTGGGAGGGCAGCAAAGTGTGTGTTGGAAGGGGACTGTGTAGCTGATGCAGGCAGCTGACATTGTGCCGCATCCTGCCCTGTGAGTTTGGAGCTAAGGTACTCTTCCTACTCCTATGTTGAGTTAGAGATCACGGGAAGTTGGGAAGGGACCTCAGGAGTTCTCTACATAGGCAGGGTCAACTATGAGATCAGACCTGGTTGCTCAGGGCTTCATCCAGGCAGGTCTTGAAAACCTCCAGGGTGGGAGACTGCATAGCCTCTCTGGACCCCCCCTTCAATGCTTGACTGTCCTCACGAGGAAGAGGTTTTTCCTTACCTAGTCTGAACATGTCTTCATAGTTATGCCCATCATCTCATTCTCCCACTGAGCACCACAGGTAAGAGCCTGGCTCTGTCTTCTCAAATAACTTCCTTGTAGGTACTGACAGATTGTTATGAGGTCCCCCTAAAACCATCTCTTCTCCAAGCTGAACAAGCCTCCCTCCCTCTGCTTTTCCTTACAGGACAAGTGCTTCAAGCCTCGAGTACCTTGGTGGTCCTTTATGGAACTCCCACTCATTTGTCTGTGTCTTTCCTTTACTGGCGGCGGAAACTGCGTGCAGTATTACTTCATGGGGACTAGCAAGCACTGGTATAAAGGGATAGTTACTTCCCTTGAGCAGCCTTGAGGCTGTGTTCCTCCAATAGAGTGTAGGATCCTGATAGCTGCCTTTGCTGCCAGTGCACACAGTGTTCAATGTGCTGTCTACCAAGATGCCAAGGTTCTTTTCAGATGAAGAGTGGGAGAGCCAAAGGTGCTCCTGGAGCCACTTGGGCAGAGCCTCAGGGTGCCCCAGTACGTGTTTCAGTCCGCTGCCTTGACACGGACCCTGCCAGAGGGAGGAATTGCAGCCTGCTCGTGAATCCTCAGTGATACCATCCAATCCCAGGTGCTGGAGTTTGGTCTCCACACAGAGGTCTCACCTTTGAGATAGGTCAGGAATGAAGATCTAGAAACCAGGTTGTGGGGAAAAACAGGCTCTAGAGATCCCAACGATCTTGAAGGCTCTAAGTCTCCTAGGGAGGAAAGAAAACGGGCACGGTTTTAGAAACTTCATGCAGTTTTGGAGGATTTGACTTGCAATTTTTGGTAAGTTCGGGCTGGTGACGTTGGAGCCAGGACTGAAACAGGAGGGCTTGGCTGCATACAGCGCACGGCTCTGTCACTGTGCTAGCGGGGCTGATGGTTATCCAGAGCATGAGACAGGCGCAAGCTGGTCTTGGGAGAAGTCCCTGCCTGCAGAGCTTACTAGCAAGTGTTGGGTTACGTACAGCAGGTCCTGAATCTCTTCTTGGCCTTTGCAGATCCTGTGGAGATGGAGAACTCCCTGTTTCTTGCAGGCGTCAAGGGTGCCTCCTTATGCAGTACTGTCTATAGCTTGTGCCTGCAGTTTCATAGATTTTTGAGGTCTGAAGTGACCATTCATTTATCTAGGGCCCCTCTGAAACTCCAAGTAAGAAATACCATTACTCTGATTTGCCTGTAATGAACCCAGTGTCTCTCAGCTGATGTGTTTTCCATGACAGGGTGGAGGATGCGAGGAGGCAGAGCAGATGGCACTTCTCAGGTAGCATGGCCCAGTGCTGTGTTTCCTATTCACACTTTGCTTGACTACAGGCTTCAGCCTCCTTTATTAACAAAGAGCTCTTTCACACCAAGTATTTTTTCTCTGTGAAGTGCTTATAATCAAGTCACCTCTCAGGCTCCCTTTTTGGTGAGATAACAGACTGAACTCTTTCATTCTGTCCCTGGCAAGTGTTTTCTCCAGCCTCCAAACCACATCTGTAATTATTCTGTGCATCCTCCATTTTTTTTTTTTCAAATCCTTTTAGAGATGTGGGCACCATATCTGACTCGCAGCGCGATGCAGAGGGAACCTTGCCAGCCTCCTCCCACTCATTGCTCCCCATCCACGCCTCTGAGCTTGCCACCGGCCCATTGTGAGGGTGTACAGGAGGCAAAGGGTGCTCTGTGTAGAGTAAAAAAAAAGACTCTGATGTGGTCGATGAAACACTGATTTCCTCTCTATTTGATGCTGGCCCAGGTAGGTCAACCCTCTTGTCAGCGCCCACTGAGGTTCTCCCAAGGCACTGTCCCTCCAGGCCAGCAGTTACTGGAGGATAAAAGACCAAGGGGCGGCAGGTTTTTGTTGGGAATTGCACCTACCATTGTCTTCTCCCCATCATCACGACACTACCTCTGGATCAGCCACCTTCCTCACTGCTACATCACTCCTAGAAAGGTGAACAAAGAGGGGCTTTGAGCAGAGAAGAGGGGGGGAAAGGCAGCTGGCCAAGAAGGGCAGAGAAACTGGGCACAGAAAACAAGGAATGTGGGTAGTTAGAGATCACAATCGTGGAATGGCTGGGGCTTGAAGGGACCTCTGGAGGTCATCTTGTCCGACCCCCTGCTCAAGCAGGGCCACCTAGAGCTGGTTGCCCAGGACCACGTCCAGATGGCTTTTGACTGTCTCCAAGGATGGAGACTCCACAACCTCTCTGGGCAACCTGTGCTAGTGCTCAGTCACCCTTGCAGTGAAAAAGTGAGGTGTTCAGAGGGAACCTCCTGTGTTTCAATTTGTGCCCATTGCCTCTGCTCCTATCACTGGTCACCACTGAAAAGAGCCTGGTTTCATGCTCTTTTCACTCTCCCTTCGGGTGTTTAAATACATTGACAAGTTCCCCCCGAGCCTTCTCTTCTTCAGGCTGAACAATCCCAGCTCTGTCAGCCTTTCCTCGTACGGGAGGTGCTCCAGTCCCTTCATAATCTTTGAGGCCCTTTGCTGGACTCTTTCCAGTATCTCCATGTCTCTCTTGTACTTGGGAGCCCAGCACTGGACACATCACTCCAGGTGTGGCCTCACCAGTGCTGGATAAAGGACAAGGATCACCTCCCTTGACCTGCTGCCCATACTTTCCCTAATGCACCCCAGGATGTCATTTACCCTTCTTTGTGACAAGGGCATGTTGCTAACTCGTGAAGGTGTGTGGGGGATGCAGCTAGAGGGCAAGCACTTGCCCTGTCTAGCACGGCAGGAGGGTTTGCTGGGGCACAGAGCTGCCCTACGAGCCCCACGCTAGCATAAGTAGCCCTACCATCTCATCTTGTGCTTGCCAGCCTCGCAGAGCTGGGTAATTGCTTTATCTATCAGAGCTCCTTGCATTAACAGGCAGTAATTGGCACCTGTGTTAAAGAGCCTGGTTTCAATTACTGCTGAATGCAGCTCAAACTCCAGAGCGGGGAGATTACATGGGGGAGGAGCTGTAATGCTCATGTTTACTCTCTGTCTTTCCACCAGGTGCTTCTCTTCCCCCAGAGATGAAGCATTTTGTTTTTTTGCATTTCTTGCTTGTGCTTTGAATCTGCAAAACCACCAGCAAGGGCTGCAGAACGGCGTGGCTCCGAGGAGCGCAGGGCAGGCATAGCTGGCACGGTGCTCAGCTCTCTTCTTCCTCGCGTGGATGTTTCTTACAAAAGCCTCTACTACAAATCCTACATTGAACGGAGGGGTAGCAAGGTGTGGGAGGGAATTGGTCTTTGTAGATGGTGGGGTTCCCCCAGCCCCAACAACAAACGGTCCTGGGAGCTTTCCCAGACTCTCCCCTCAGCTCTACATCCCTCTTTGGCTTCCACTGCATCAGCGCTCCCTGGGCCGGGCCCAGCCCCCTGCTGCTGCCCTTCATCGTTTCTCATCCAATAAATTACAGCACCGTTAAAATGCACCGGGAATTGTTTTCTGTGTTTTAGAGCCATGAGCCCTTAAATCTCCATTTGTTTAGTGGGTGATGAATGGACCGTTGTGGTTGGTGCTGGAGCCGTGCAGAGGTGGGGGGAGAGCTCTGACTCCGGAGCGCTCCCTCCCCGGTTCAATTCATAACACGGGTCAAGGGAGGGGTTCGGAGGGGCTAAGTCGGAACGTTTGGGCTTTATTCCTGCACTGTGGAGAGACTTTTATGTCTGAGAGGAGGGAGGGAGCTGCTCTGTGGGATGGATACCGGGGCAATCATCTGTGGTACAGGAGCCAGGGCTCCCTGAGGGACCGATTCAGGTAGTGGGTAGGAGCCCTGACATCAGGAAGCAGGGATAAATGGAGATCCTCAGCACAGAGGGCAGTGGAACAAGGGAGAGGGTTGGGATGGGTGGCAGAAGTGCAGAGGGCTGGCTACAGGCGTTTGGGGAAAGACTGTGCTAGCATCCAAGGAATGCCGTAGCTAAGTGGCTTCCCAGTGGCGGAAGGAGTCCTGTGCAATGCTGGAAATTAGGTGGCTCTTGTAAGATCGCCATTACTAATAGCACTGGGGAGATGTGGGTCATGGCCATCACTGCAAGGTTGCCTTTCTTCTTTCTCTGTGTGCCTGTGTTCTTGCAATTGCAGTTTTCAGTCAGTCGTGCAGCGCTTTGGACCTGTCTAATGGTTTTGTCGCTAGATGTAAGCTTCGCTGCGTTACTTTTATCCCACAGTTGAGTCTCAGAGTCGGGCCTTGAGCAATAATAAATTCCTGATCTAAGCTGCTCTGCCTGCACTGCTGATGCATTTCAGTTTTTCCCCTCTTCCCTGTCTCTTCAGGCTGCAGGCCACTGGGAAGAGCCTGTGAGAGAAAAGCCAGCTCTATTCTCCTGCCCCAGGGCACAATGCAGCAGCCATTCCCTTGCCCTGTACCTCCAGTGCTTGCGTAAGTGGCAGGAGTAGGCACAGAAGGAGTTAAATAGTGATGGAAAAATTGGTGTTTAATCCACTGCTGTTCCTTCTAGCAAACCTAGATGGGAAAATACCTCCCTGTTGGAAATAGCGCCTCTCGGAAATGGAAATGCAGGATGGCTGGGGATTAGGGTGCCTATCACTGGAAATGGGTTTCTTATCGTCTCTGAGCTGAATTGGTGGGACAGCCTCTGAAAATTGAATTGCCTTCCCTGTTTCTGTCTCTACCATTGCATTCCTCCTGTGCTCTTTCCAGCACCTGGCCTCCCTTGTCCCATCCTCAGCAGAGCAGGAGCTGCTTCCGAGAGGGTACGTGTCTGTGGAGAGGGACCATCCCAGCTGGAAGGTGGGCAGGACAGGCTACATCTGGGAAGATTCATCCTTTGGATTCTCAAGGCCAGGAGGATGTAGTCCGTTTTTCCAAGCTTCCCTCTGACCTTGTGAGGACAGTGGTGGCCTGGCAGACCCTGGTTTAAGGCAGTATGAGCGAAGGTGTGAGGTGATCAGAAGACATCAGGCACAACTGGAAATGAGAGCTGGTGATGAGGAGCTGGGGGGGAGGCAGAGGGGAAGATGAGAGTAGCTGGAACAGATCAAGGCGAGACCAGGTTGAACACATCAGAGCAGGAATGAGAACGACTCTGTGAGACGAGGAGCAGCCTGAACCCTGGTCTTTGCTGTGCCAGGTGGAGGCGTCTCTCTCCTGGGATGGCCAAGGTGACTCTTTCAGTTCCTCCTCAGGGTCTCTGTTCATGGTTTGGAACTTCCCACCCCACAAGCACCAGCCAGCCTGTACCCAGCTCTGCGTTGGCCCCAGGTGTCCCCACAGAGCCTGGGCAGGTCAGGCCGAAGGCAGATCTAGCACTTTCTCACCGTGTGGTCTGCAGACCACAGCCAGGGCTGCGGGTGTGCTGCCTGTGGGTGTCCAGCAGAGTGCCAGGAAATTCTTTTTAGGTTTTATTTGCAGGTTTTGGGTTGGTGATAATTCCGTTTTACTGAGCTGTACTTTACCATAGGTTGCCAGTGCCCGATTTCATCCTTGTCTCTGTCACAGTATGGTTTTTTGGAGGAAATTCCCATCTCTGTTAGAGTTATGTGATAAGCACAAGAGGTGCTGAGTGTGTATCTGTCAACGGTGGGGAGCTTTTTGCTGCTCTTACAGAGCTACCATCCATGGTTAATGGAATCTGAAGCAGAACTCTCTTTCAGAATAGCCCCTCTGCACTGAGCCGGAACGCATAAAGTAATTGCTGGCCATCAGGACAAAGCCCTAGCCAAGGGCCTGGTTCCTCTTGCAAGAGCAGGCTGTGCTTAGGGCGCAGAGGCTTGCTGTCTGCCCTGAGAAAAGAGTAGAAGTCCTCCCTTCTTACAAGGGTGCCGCCCTTGCCCTCTGCTGAAGGACTGACTCAAATTGCTGACAAATAATGGGAAAAAGGTTTCCTTTAATCACATAAATACTTCCTTACGTTCTGAGGGGCAACTGCAGCCAGGTCTAGCCACCTCAGAGGGGTGGGGAGCCTTCATCTCTGCGGCAAAGGAAATTATGGACAAAGGCATTATGTTACGTGAGGGCCCTGTTGAAGAGCTGGTTACTGGAGTGGGATGCACGTTTGCTCATTGATCCCCAGCAGCATCCACACTTGCATGGGAGGACACACCAGTTGGTTATGCGTGTCACAGGCTCATCCTGAAGTGGTGGCCTGGAAAGCAGGGACAGGGATGGGGGCAGACCCAGAGCAATCCTTAACGCGATTTCGGAAAGTTTCCGTGTTTCCAGCCCCGCATGCTTCTGCACAGACTCAGACCTGCCCCACGGCCATGTGCCTGGGGAACGGAGCCATGGCATTATCCCAGGAGTATTTTCCAAGGGGGTTGTTCCCCCAGCGCTTTGTCCAGGGCCCAGTTCCTCAGTGTCCAGGTCCACCTGCGCTCTGCCACAGGAGGAGTCATGGTGGGGGCCAGCACAGAGCTGCTCCTGTGTCACCTGTGGCTATGGAGGGTCGTCCAGCTGGGCACAGCCGTGCCTGGCCCACATGTGTATTTTTCCCTGTGGGGCCATCACAGCCCCCTGGGTGTCATCGTGTGTTTTAACAGTTTATCCAAAGCAACTTCTATTTCATTTTGGGCTAAAACTGATAAATCAAGGTGACTTTGGGGAGAGAAATAATTCCTTTCCCAGGATTTGCATAATCCTAGCCGGTGATATGATAATGGTGTTTGTTAAAGACTGAACACAATGAATTAATACTGTTAAGTTGCTGCTGCAAAATGCAAAGCGGGTAATTTACTGTGGGTGCAAAGAAGAGCGCGAGTACAGCAGCATGGCTGTGGTAGCATCAGGTGCAGGAGACTTGTTGTCACAGGCACCTCCAGGGTGTAGCACAGCCAGCAGCAGTTCCCCTTGTACTCTGCTGCCCGTGGCTACAGGCTCTGCTGAGCTTGGCCAGGGCAGGATTACCTGTTTCGGTCCCTTTCCCCACTGTCTTTTCGGGCTTGGGACCTGCTTTGTCTCCAAGATGGTTCTGGAGAGCCAGCTGTGCAGGGACAGTCCCTGCTGGAGGAGGACAGGGGAGCTGAGGGTGACATGCATCATGCCGGTTCCTAAGGGACCTCTGGGCACAGAGATGCCCTGGGGGCAGCCCTGTCACTGCGCGTCTTGCCAGTTGCAGTGGTGAGGAGCTGGGCCCTGGCACTGTGCTTCATGCCACCTTGGCCACCCCCAGCAGCCGAGAGATTTTGATGCCATTCAGCCCTTAAGAGGTTTTCCTCCCGCTGCGGAGAGTGACGGCCCTGTGGCAGGTCAGCCAGCCTGGAGACCTGCTGGATCCAGCCCCCGTCCTCAGCTTTCTCCCTGCGCAGCCAGGTTCACTGCGAGAACCGTGTTGAAGGACAAGTGGGGAAGGAGGAAGGGTTGGGATGAAGCAGAGGTGGGGAGAGAGGCTTGGGTGGTGCCTCGCTCCTTCCCTGGGCCGATGCTGCAGCTCCGAAGCCATCCTTGCCTGCCAGACCCCACTGGAATCATAATGCACCGTTTATCTCTGCAGCTCCACAGCTCTATCAGAGGGAGATGCTGTGCGGGAGCCAGAGCAGGATTTCAAGCTAATTGGATTCTGTGTCTCCGTGGTTTCCCGTGTAGGCAGGCGACAGGGATTAGTGCAGTGTTTCCGAGGAATAAAGGAGAGCGAGGATGACCTGCATAGGGATTTCCTCCTGCATAGCCCCTGCTGCTAGCTTCAGCAAAGGACTTTTTTGGACAGGCTGTCGAGGTGGAAGGGCCCAAAGCAGTGTGTCCCCACTCCGTGACAGCATCGCTGTCCGTCTGGCTTGTGCTTTTCCTAAATCTTTGAGCCAGGTGCCATCCCCTTCCCAGGGAAGGAAACAGCTGAAACACCTCCTGAGCCTGTGCAAGCCTGACAATGGCCTGGTCTCTGCCGCTTACCCGAAGTGGGGGAAATCAGACATGGAAATCAAAGGTGGCTCCTGCCTGCAGCCAGCAACCTGCTTGACTTTGCTCCCCTTTCCCTCCCCGCTTCCCTTCCCAGACCCAGCTGCTGGCTGGGAGCAGCACGCATTTGAACCTTCTCCCTTCCCCCAAGTTCCCAGCCTTTTTTTAGAGCCTGTCAGGCCGGGAGCAGGATTCACCTCATTAACACAGATTTATTCCTGTATAAACATTTCATTCCTTTAATTGCAAAGCAGTCGTACTGCAGGCAGCAGTGGTAATGGCTCCATTTGCACTGGGTGTTGAGACAGTGCCAGGTGTGTGAGCCTGCAGCACTGTGCATGGGGCATGGGGCCGAGGGCACACACAGTTGTGACATGCCATGGTGTCTTCACGTAGAGGTGTGTGCTGTGCCGTGCGGGACCGGCCAGTCTGGGTAAGCGCGTGGCCCTGAGCACCGTGCTGTCCCAGCAGGTCTGTGGGGCCCCTACATCTGTGGTAGAGCTGCAGTGTCGCCCTCGCTGTGCAGAGGAAAGGCAGAGGCCCCAAGGTGCCAAGACGCCGACTCGACAAGCAGTAGAACATCGAACCAGCCCACGCGTCAGCGGTCCCTTCGCCCTGTGCCCACACTGCGCCATGCGCACAGACGTAGCCACCTTGTTGTGCGCCCTGAAAGCTGCCAGGCTGCCGGGTGGCCAGTGCCTCTGCCGTGCTGGCAGACTTGCAGGTGTCCCCACCTCAGAACACGTGGAAGGGTCTCAGAAGTGGGATACAAGCATTTCTCCAGATGCTTGGCGCTGTCTCCAGGGACGGCCCTCGGGCACCTGGATGGTGGGATGGAGTCCTGGGGCAGCAAGAAAGAGGCAAGGTCTTCTCAGGGCCTCTTGGCCTCCCTGGGGCAGGGGGGTGTGCCTGGGGTCACCGTTTCATGGCTCCTGGCATAGCAGTACATATCTTAGGCTCCCTGATCTGTAGAAAAGCATGTTCCCCAGGTCCCATTGCCTTGATTTGGTGCGTGCTCAGACAGCACAGACTGAGCCATGCAGAAAGCTGAGGGTGGAGAGAGGGTCTGAGCCTCCCTGTCTGGTCTAAGCCAAACCAAGGGGAGATGCTTCCACCAGTAGGGCCAGGGAGGGATCCAGCGAGGAGATCTGGGATGTGGCCTGTTCCTGCCCTTGTCACTGACTCCCCATGGCACTACCAAAACGCCACCATCTCCCAGAAGCTTCCTGGCAGCCCTGTCCTGGCAGTAGAGCGGCTCTGGGGCCTCGCTCAGCCAGGCATCGGTGCAGGAGGATGCACCCAGTCAACGGTGTCTGCTGGGCTCTAAGTGCAGGGGCAGCAGGTACTTGTCAACCTGCTGCTACACTTCATGGGCTCTGTTCTCCCACATACTCATCCAAATGTTAATTTTATGGACGCCTTTATAAATCTTGCAGCTTTCCCCTGTCCACGGGCTACATAGATTTCATCTTGTTGAGAGGTGACACTTCTGGCCTTTGGTACCAGGCTATCAATTTGATACTCTGAGAGTAATAAAAAACATGGGACCATATTAAGTCACGATTACTCTGCTGCTCCTTCCTGTAACTCTTTCTGTGCCATCTGAAATGCTAGGTTGCTGAATATGTCCCTCAGCTGCTGGCAGAGCCACAGCCGGAGCCAGCCTCCCAGCTGGAACAACTGCATGGCTTCCAAATTTTGAGCTGTTTTCCTGCTTGCCAAGAAAATGGAGGTTCGTGCCCACCTCTCTGTTAGACCTGGCAATCTGGAGAAATGCTTGTATCCCACCTCTGAGACCCTTCCGTGTGTTCTGAGCAGGGGACACCTGCGAGCCTGCCAGCCACGCGGCATATTGATTTGCCAGGCTGAAAGGAGAGGCATTTCTCTGCTCGCTGCGAGACAGCCTGGCTGCCGACGAGCCTGGAAGAACATGTTTAGGTCATTCCATCAATGTAAAGGTTAAATGTTTAGCTGCAGCTATTGAAAACAAAGCAACAGCAGCAACAACAACAACAACAGCAAAAGAGTCGGATGCCTTATCAATGCCTGGATTTAAGGTCTGCATCTAAGCATCTACCAGGTACGGTGCGCTGAGGTCCTCCCTGGCCGGTGCCCTGTGTCGAGGGCGCTGCCTCTCAGCACTTTGTCGCCTGTGGGCAGCTGTGCAACGCCTCGGCCCCATTTCACCCCGGTCGGCGGCTTTGCAAAATGGATTTTTGGACTCACAGTTCTGCCTGGGGATTTTGAAGAAGCGCCTGGTGTTTTAAAGCGTGTCCGTACAATTTCTGCTCTCTCTGCTGATTAAGAGGGCCTCTTCATGCTGTAGCCTTATTTTCAGCCACTCAACCTCTGTGAGAATGCCAGTGACCTGCTCTAAGCGTTGTTTGAATATAGGTCTTTTGTTGAGTAAATATGGGCCTGGAAGAGTCATTTTTTCCTACCCTGCACATATCCCGTTTCAGTAAATCAGTAGATTTCTCATGCATTTAACTTGTATTGTTTTGAAAAAAAAACCACTTTCTAAGTTTCTATTTTAGCATCATAAAGCAGGTTGTCTTTTGGACAGCGTGGCTCACAGCTTTCATGCCTTCAGAACAACTTGCAATATGCATATTAAAAGCAAAAACTAAAACCTCATCGTGATGCAATATGTTTAACAGTCCCATAACGCCTGAATTCCCTCTTCCTGTCACATTTGTGGGCACATCACAGCAATTACTGTGCTGCCGGGCCATTGCTTCTGAAGTCCGGGCTCACCCTTTGCAGTCCTGTGCCTTAAAAACGTTCAGAGTCCAAGGCAAACACCAGGAGACACTTCTTTCAAGTCACGGGCAGAGGTCCTGCTCCATGTGCATTCCTCCCTGCGCTCTGTCTGTCTGCGTGCCTTTTCTCGTCACCCTGTCTCCCCAGGGTGGGAGCTCCTCCAGGATCTTGCTGGCATGGGCTGCCCATGGTAGGGCCCTTTGTGAAATCACACCCTGCCAAATGAGGGGCCTTTGCCTGCTCAGGAAGGGTTTTTCAGTTTATAGTCCTGTCTGCAGCATCCAGAGAAGCACCAGGTGCTCAGAGCCTCCATGCCCAAGGCCAGCTCTTTGCTGCGTGCAGGAGGCAATGGCTCCTGGCAGTAGCTGTGTGGGAGCTGGCGAGGGGCTGTGCGGAGGAGGTCTGAGTGCTACGGTGCTGTCACCCTGGTGCAGGGTGTTGGCATTAGGTGCTGGTCCATGCAAACTGCTCCCTATACCCTGTCACCCCGTTTCTGTTGGTCTCTGGCAGTTGCTGCCCCTGTTAGATGAGTGAATGGTCCACTACAACCCACAACCATCTGCCCCCGTGATGGGAGAAGCAGAGTGGAGTGATCCACTGGTGGCGACTTCGTCAAAAGGCTCAGTGGGGAGCAGCCGTGTGACTCTGCTGGCTCCTAAACTGGGCTCCAGTGTGATGGACGCCGTGGACCCCCCATGCTGCTGTGCATCAGCCCAGCCACAGGCTGCAGCCAAATGAGGCGGCTCTGGGTCACAGGCACCCAGCGAGCACCCAGGTCCCAGCTGAGCTGTCACCTGAGAAGCAGCAGCAGATGGATGTGGAAAGCCTTTAAATTCAGCACCTGATCAATACTAAACTGATCTTCTGGAGTCTCTTATAAAATTACCCCAGCCTCATGCATCTAATTCTAAAAAAATCACTCAGCACGCTAGGGAGGTGTGAGACACGCTGCAGACCCCATTTAGGATGCACAGAGCCAGAGTAAGTGACTTTACAATTGTTTCTTGCAGTAAATAATTCATCCACTTTACATTCGGTTTTAGTGCTACCCCCATGCCCCTGCCTCAGTTCCTTTCTACCAGTTTCCCTCCCTTGTCCTGAAATTGCCATGCTGGGTAGTTTCTGTCATCGTGATTCCCTGCCACACACACACGTGTGCCGGTACACACACATACACGGACACAAATCTGTCCCAGTCCAACTTTTATTGATTGCTGTACCAGGGAGAGCAGTGCTGGGGTAGAGGATGCTGTTTGACTGCTCAGTCCGGTCCCTGGCCTGGCTTTGCCTCCTTGGTCTCTGCCCCAGCGCTGCTTTCGCATGGTGCCAACAGACGGAACTGTTGGGAATGCATTAACGATGCTAATAGTATTTCTGTACTAATTAGTGATGCCATTTGAACAAACTCACTCTTTATGACGCAAATTATCAGCCAGCCAGGTGCGAAGTGTGGGCTGCAGCTGGCACACACAGAGTGGCCATGAAGGGCTAGGAAGTTGTCCTGGTGTGGGACCGGGCTGTGGCAGGAACTCCTCACGGGGCGGCCTATCCCAAAACCTGGGGGCTTCCCCGCACAGTCAGAGCCAGGAGGGACAAGGCAGCAGCTGGATGGGACCCTGTTTGTGGGGCATGTCACACCTGGGCTAGGGTGCCAGGTGGGCTCTGTCAGGATCACACACACTTGCCAGTGTGGACTCTGGTGGGCTTGCTGAACCGGACGGCTCGTGTGTCAATGCAGGTTGCTACGACTTCTAAAAACAGGTTGGCAGGAGTTCCTGCCATGGGATGAAGCTCGTCTGGCCCCATCAGCTGAAGCAAGGCTGTTCTGTGCATCTCTGGAGCCCCCTGGCAGCACGCTAGCTCGTGGGGCATCCTGCTGCTGGATAGTTTTGTGGAAAAGACTGAGGGTGCTGAGGAGTAGAGTGCCTCAGGCACAAGCTGCTTTGCCAGTTTCTGACCACTGCTGCCCCTTGCGCAGGAATCTGTCTGCCAATGGGTTGCCCCTCCATGAGGTGTGAGTCCGAGGGCCCCAGTGCTGTGGGCATGCAGAGCATGACGCTCTCAGCAGCTCCGGGTAGGCACCTGCACATCATGGGCAGTGTCCCCAGGAGGGACCTCTAAGCTGGACAAAGGGAGTCCGGTTCTGAGCGCCCCAGTTCAAGAAGGACAGGGAACTACTGGAGAGAGTCCAGTGGAGGCTACAAAGATGATCAAGGGCATGGAGCACCTCTCTGATGAGGAAAGGCTGAGAGACCTGCATCTGTTTAGCCTGGAGAAGAGAAGACTGAGAAGGGATCTTCTCGATGTTTATAAATATCTAAAGAGCAGGTGTCAGGAGGATGGGGCCAGACTCTTTTCAGTGGTGCCCAGCAACAAGACAAGGGGCAATGGCACAAACTGGAACACAAGAAATGCCATCTCAACATGAGGAAAAGATCCTTTACTTTGAGGGTGACAGATCACTGGCACAGAGGTGGTGGAGTCTCCTTCTCTGGCGATACTCAAAACCCACCTGGAGGTGTTTCTGTCCAGCCTGCTCTGGGTGACCCATAGCTCTGGCAGGGGCTTGGACTAGACGATCTCCAGAGGTCCCTTCCAACCCCTGCCAGTCTGTGTGTCTGTGTGTGTGTGTGTGAGTCTCCACCTGACCCTGGCCTGAGGTTGCCTGTTACGGCACATCAGCAAAGCCCGGTCCCTAGCCTGGGATCCCCTCAGGGTGGGGAGGGTAAGGAGGTGCGTGCACGGCCCTGCTGGCCCCCCACCACTCCGCTGGCTGCCAGCGAGTGAAGGGGGATGGAGGAGCACAGGGCAGGCACCTGGCATCTCTGCTGTCTGTGGGGCCGGTCCCTGGAGCAGGGCACTCTTCGTACCCCTGCTGATGGCAGCTGGTGGCACTCGGCATCTCTGGAGCCATCCTCAGGGCTCTGAGTTTGCTCTCCATCCAAGCCGTGTCCCTGGGCTGGACCCCGCACGCTTCCCGTGGGTTTAGGCGTGCGGTGCCCGTGGGGCTGGCTGCCGACGGTCCCTCTGTGCCACCAGACAGCAGCTCGTGGGTCTGGGGCCGTCGCGGCCGCGTCAGGCTGAGCTGACAGGCCCGGTGTGAAAGCAAGATGAATGGGCTGAAGTTGGTGAAAATGATTCTAATTTATAATCTGCTGCTTTGTGGAGCTCCTCAATTAATTCTCTCTAGATACGTAAGTAGGCCACATGTTTGCTTTGCATCAAATGTAATAAACATTACACTCTGTCCCCTGCTTTTGGTGCTGGTTCCTGTCAGAGCATTCCTCCCCATGGCTAATTCCTCACACCTGTCTCCGGAGCTCCTGGGACCTGGGCTGAGCATGGGGCGGAAACGCCAGGCTCCAGGAAACTTGTGGCACGGAGAGATAAATGGCTGATCAAAGGGCTAGTGCACAGTGCCTCTGAATATTTAGTCGCGGGCAAGGCAGCCCAGCTCACCCGGGAAGGGGCTTTGTTCCTGACGAGCTGTTTGCCCGGCTCGGCTCCACGGGGCGAGCAGCTGGGGTGGGACGGGGTGCTGGGATCCACGCGCCCTCAGGCCACGGGCGAGTGGCAAAAAGTGGGGTGTAACACCAGTTACACCATGGCACAACGTGGCATCTGCCATGGAGCCAGGACAGGACCTGCAGCCCCCCTGCCCGGATCTTGAGGAAAAACCAGAAAGACGTGGGGAAGGTCCCGGCAGGTGGAGGGGAGCCTGCCTGGGACATTCATGGCCCTAAAGTGTCAAGATGCCCAAAGAAAGGCCTGACTGCCCCTCCAGCCAAGGACAGTACCTCCCAGGAGTTTGGGCGCTGCTGGCCCAGGAAGTGCTAGTACCTTTGTCAGGTGGAAATAGAGGTGATGGCAGTTCCTTGTTCCTCCAAAGGCCTCCTCTGCATGTAAAAACAGAACCAATTTTGCATTGCTTTGGTGATCCCTCTCACCTCCTTCCTCACCTGCAGGGGAGGGAGGTTGGATCCAGATTTGCTGGTAACAAGGGTGCAGAGAGGTTTGCATGAGAAAAAGCCACGTGCGGGACCTTGGGTTTTAGCTTGTGTTCGGATTGTTTTGTGACTGATCACAATCTTCACTCTCTCTGCCTTGTTCTCTACCTCCTTCCCCAGTACAGTCATTGTGGCCTCTTCGCCTGCCTAACAAGACAAGCCCATCTCACAGGCACTGCGTGTGAAAATGGGTTGAAAAGCCCAGGTTTTGTCTTTGCCATCACATCTATCCTCCATCTAAATTGCAAGACTGCCAGGACTGAGGCAGCAATTTCTGGTGTTGGAAGCATGCATACCTTTTGCTGAACTAGTGACCCTCCTGTTTGTCCTGCCGCCTGTGGCTTCCACAGTCCCCAGGCATCAGGAGACCTTCCCCAGGCCTTCCTCTCCTTTCCACACCCAGGAAACATTCTCCATCCTTGCTTATTTTCCCCAGCCTGCTCCGCACCCCGGCCTTGCACT
Source organism: Dromas ardeola (assembly GCA_013398915.1). Lineage (NCBI taxonomy): Eukaryota > Metazoa > Chordata > Aves > Charadriiformes > Dromadidae > Dromas > Dromas ardeola. The sequence goes on along the minus strand of VYZM01017088.1, from coordinate 39,051 downwards.
GGTGCTGTGTTGGTTCAGCAGGTGAAGATACGTAGAGCTGCTCTGCTCGTTGAGATGCCTTTGGTGGAGGGTGAATGAGTTGGAATCGGTGTGTGCTGGGTGAAGGTGCCCACCTCCATCTGTTTTGATGGGTTATTGATTGCTGTGCAGAAGAGTGGGGACAGCTTACTTGGCACTGTGTTTTCACCACCTCCAGAGGAAAGAGAACTTTAAAAATCAGTTTAGAGTGTAGTTTAATAGTGAATTTCAGCACCCCTGCCACTAAGAGCCAGGCCTTTCTCTTCTGCCTCACCTGGCTTTCTCCCTTACATCCACACCTTCTCTGCTGGCATCTCAGTGCAAGAAAAGCACTTGCCTGGCCCTGGGCTCCCATCCTGCCCTGGCTGGCCCGGAGCCAGCCACACTTGCTGGTGGCCCAGACCCAGCCACTCCATGTCCTGCAGTCCGCCTTAGGGCAGGGACAAATTCCTTGAGCCCTGGTAGGGAAGAGGTGCTGGCTTCTCCCTCTGCACCACAGCACCCAGTTCTGCACTCGCCATAGGCGTGAGGAGCCCAGCTCAGCATCTGCAAAGTGTCTGACCGCACCGAGGGTATGCACCGACCCTCCTACCGACCCTCACGCCGTGGGGGTGAGCATTCACTCTGCACTCCCTGGGGAGGTTCTAGCAGGAGGAGCTGTGTTGGGAGCTCCCAAGCACAGAGATGCCAGCCTGGTCTCGGGGCACGTGGCACCCCCTTTTCCTGGAGCCCCAGACACCAGCACTCGTGTGCCCCATGCAGGCCTGCCAGGGAGAGGAGCCAAGCAGCAGCTGTTTATCAGGCTCACACAGACCTTCCCATCTGGCTGCTCTTCTGAGGAGTGATCCACGCTCCCTGCAGGTGCCCAGCAGCCTTCTCCAGGAGGTGCAGCCACGGCGGGAGGTGCAGCCGCTCCCTCTGCAGAGTCTCGGCAAGAAACAGTCTCAGCCTGTCCCCTCCAAGCCAGGTTGGTCCAACCCTGGCAGTGCCTGCAGCCCCTTTGCTCATCTCAGATATGCAGCTGGGAGTTGATATGGAGCCCTGGGATTTGAATCGGCTCAGGCAGCTTGAGCTCTGTTGCAAGATGCTGGAAACATAAAGCTCAGCCTGTGTCTGGGTGCGGAGCATTGGGGATGGAGAGCAGGTGGGCTGCAACAAGAGGATGCACAAGGCCCTTGAGACTCTAAAGCCACCACTTCTCCCAGCTGCTGCGAGGCACAGTCCTCTCTGAGTCCTCCCCTCTGCCCTGCGGTGGTCTGCCAGGGCACCGAACACCTGGGATCAGGGATGGCCAGTGTCCGCATTGCTGCTCTCCGTCTGTCCTTCTCACAGACATTTGCAATGTGCGGCTGGAGCAGGTGAAGGTGAAGGGAGAGCTGCACCCCTGCCTGGACGGAGCTCCCACTGAAGACCACCTCTGTGGTGTTGTCAAGCTCTGTGACTGTAGAGCCACCGAGACTCAGCGAGGACATTGTCATCTCTCCTATGTCTCCTGAAGCTATCTCCAGAGCTTCTGGGAAGGGCTGAGCTAGTGGGTCCCCACCACTCTGTTGTCAGGCCCTCTTTCTTTTGCACAGCCTGGCCTGAGGCAGCGGTGAGGGGCTTGGGCTCGCTGTGCTGTGGAGACTGAGGTGGGCTGCAGCTGTGCTGCTGCCTGCAGATGCTTCTGCATGGCACAGGGCAAAGCGGCGGTACCCTCAGGTGCCTGTCCCTGGCAGATGGGGAGAGGTGCTGGCTCCTGGGGACCTGTGCCACGACGTGTTTCCAGGCCTGAGACAGGAATGTTTCTCCCTGATCAATGCAGTTTCAGAGGTGATGGAGCACTCGGTGCAGGAGCAGACCGAAGCTGGTGGGCACAGGCGCAGCCAGGCTGGTGGAGCAAGACATTTTAAATGCTTTTTATTCCAGCTTTCTGCAGCTCGTGCCTTGCCAGGAGTTGCTCTCTGTTTTCAGTCGGCTTTGTAATTGCATTAGATCCCAGTAAACAAGAGCTTTCCAAGTATGTTGCAAGAACCAGGGCAGCTCTGTGCATCTGGGTCATGTCCCTGGGGACAGGGCTGCTGGGTGCTGGTGGCACGGTGACACAGCTGCTCCACCCCTTGGCTTTGGGCATCCCCCACACCTTCTCTGGGGAGACTGAGCCGGGGGTCTGGCTGCAGAGAGGGAGAGGGCAGTCTCCTGGCTGCCACCCTGGGGAGCAGGTCTCTGGCTCTCGGCCCGAGCTGGACACTCCTAGCACAGCTCTGCTCCCTCTGCATGTCTTTCCTGCTCGTTTCTCACCCCATCTACACCCCAGAGAGAGGACAAAGGACCGTGACAGGTTGGAAAAGGTAACAAGAGCTGAGCACCAGGACCACCAAGCCCCACCAGTCTTCTCAGCCTCAGGTTTCCTCACCTTTCTTGGTATTCCCCTCATACTCAGAGAGCTACCGGTGTCAGACCCTGCTTGCACCCAGCTTCCCCATCCTGCCCTGGCTCCTCTCCTAAATATATTCTTACATTTTATGACTCTCAGAGGTTTTTAAATTTAATGGGTTCTTTTTTTTCTTTCTTCCTTCTTATCACCTGAGCTGGATCCTCTCTGAGCTGCTGCCAGCTCCAGGGATTACAAGTGAATAATTTAGGCCTGATGGTGCGTTTGAAGTTTAAGAGAAGGAAGTGGCATGTGTAGCCTGCTCCTCATCCTGCCCCAGGGCCACGGCGCAGGCTGCTGCTGTTTCTCCAAAGGCAATTTCAAGGATTCCCTAAGGAGCCACAGGCCAAACATTGCACGGCTCTACTCGGGCATGGCCTTCCAGATCCTGGCAGCCTGGAGGCCGAGGCTCCCAGGGCACCGCAGGGGCAATGGGCTCGTTTTCCCCAGCTGCCCTTCCAGGCTGCTGCTGTGCAAGGAGGCAGCTCCCCTGCACCAGCACTGGGGGATGGCCGGGCGCACCATGGACTGAACCACGTCACCATGCCTGTGTGAGGGACTCAGGGCTTTGCTTGCCAGCCCAGGGCCAGGAGGGGTTAAATGCCAAGCCCATGTGTGTGTCTTGGCAGCTCTGAAGCACAGTGAAGAAGGCCATGGGCAAACATGAGCTGCTGGAGAGCTGACGTGGGCTAGCTGCTGCTTGGCCAAAGGAGGTACCTCGAGGGTCACCAGCCTGTTGTCTCCAGATACTGGTGAGGAAGGAAGGACTTGCATGTCCTTGTGCTGAGGACTTGTGCTGAGCAGTGGCAGTGCAGAGCTTTTGGCTGGCTTGCTCATCTTTGCTGAGCGCAGAGCACACGGCTGCTTGGGTCTCCCAGGGAGCACCGAACTCCACAGGGTCCGGCAGCAGATGAGACTTCCCTCCCCATGTCCCATCGGTGGTCTCTGTGGTCTGTGCTCGCACAGTGCCAAGTGTTGGTAGTTCTCAGGACGGGGGGCACAGAAAGATACTCTGAGAAGTAATTTTTAACCCCCAGCAATTCACTGTTCAGCAAGGTAAGTCACTTTTTTCAGGGCTGGTTCGGTGGCAGCCCCGATGGAGGCAATCTTTTCCTCATACGTACACTTCTCTTTGCAAGGTGGCTCTGACAAAATTTAAGTATGAACTTTAGTTGTTTCCAGGAGCTCTTGGAAGAACTAACAAGCATATCACAGGGTCCAGCATTAAATCCTTCCCTGCTGGGATGCAGCAGAGAACGGAAACTGTCAGGCAGTTTGAGATCCACTTAACAGCAATTAGTGCAGATGAAAGAAGCACTAACGCGAAAGCCCCAGTCTCTGTGCCTCGGGTGGGAGGAGGAAAGGAATGTGTAAGAGAAAATGTAAACATGACAAAATGTGGCTGTGTATCCCACAAAACAATGAATCATTTTAACATTTCCAATCCTTTTCATGCAAGCAGAAACAGTCGATCAATATGTGACAGAATTAAAGACCTGCAGTAAAACCTTGGAGCTGAGGATCTGTGAGAACTGTGAGTACAGAGTAATCTGCAGAATTCTGCATAAAGCATAAAAGGAAAGGCAAATGTATGTACAAAAGCCAGACGGTGCAACGGCAGAAGTCCGATGGGCAAGAGGACTCCTCTGCCCACCCAGAGGAGCACCCATTGGAGAGGAGATGCCATCACTGGCAACGGATATGGAGCACCTACAGAAAGTAGGAGTATTTCCCAGAATATTCCAAGTTACGACAAATGTAGCCCTAAACCACATCTTTGTAAAAGCCTGTAACATGTGATTCAGAATGTTTGTTCATAAAACCTGCAGCTGTAGCCATGGCTCTGGAGGACTTTTGGCCAGTAAGAGCATCTCAAAGACTTTATCCTGTGAAGTGGTGAAGAGAGTCAAGAGGTGCCATTTTACGATTCCATGCCACAGCTAACTTCAAGACAAAGACAATTTCAAGGTAGGTTAATAGGATGATATCCCTGGGAAAAGGAAAGGCAGGAGTACAACAGCTAAACAGGTGAATACTTAGTTATGTGTACAAAGGGTGTGATGGACTGTGTTTGAATCTACTCTAAAAGTATCTATACTGGGCCATTTGAAAAGCTGTAGGGAAGACACAATTGCACAGTTTGGAAATACTAAAATTTTTAGGAAGTCAGGATCATTCTCTGGATCGCGGTAATTGAGTGAGCAGAGGAGCTCAACGTGATGCACTTACAACATGTCTTTTGGGAGGTTCAGATTCCTGCAGTTGCGCTTTGGAAGAGCTGTAGAAGCTTATCATATACGCAGAGAAGCCTGCTACTGGCAGCAGCAGAACAATAGGTGGCACAAGGAAAGCATAACTTTGAAGAGAACTCAGTACAACAGGGGCTGCCAGGGGGATGAAGGAAGCCAGGGGATTGACTGGATGTGCACAGATATTGTCTGTTAAAAGCAGTAGATCTAATAGTGGTGGTGGCTGAGCAGGATTTGAGTCAGAGGGGACTGGGCTTGACGAAAGATTAGCAGAGCTGGGTCTGATGCTGCACCTTCCAGATGTAGGCACTGCATAGGGCGTCCTTTCTCTTCAGTGTAGGAGGGCTTTGCTGGTCCCTCCCAAACACATTGTGGTGGTCTTCCCAGTGCAGAGCACATATCCTTCAGAGTGCCGGACTCAGCACTAGTGGACTCCAGAAGTTGTCAGATCTCTCTGCCTTTCTGGGGTGGGAATCCAAAGACCATCCTAATACCAGAAGTAAACAACTCATTTCCAGCTTACATCCTCTCCACAGCTTTTTGCAGCCAGATTGTGGCTTTCGCTGCAACACAGTTTTCCGACCATTGTTATGGGAAGATTACGATTGCTTTGAGCCCTGTTTTTCCCTGCTCTTGGCTGGTGTCAGGGCCACAGAAGAGTGTGTGTGAGTGTTTGAGAGAGTGTGTGTGTGTGCATGTGTGTTTACTGGGGAGAGAATGACAAAAGGAGGTTGTATCATGCTCCTCCTGCCCTGTCCTAAGCTTTCCAGCTGTCTGGGAGCTTTGGATGCAGCCCAGACCTGATAGCCCGAACCTCTGCCTTTCCTCTGTTTTCTTTGCTCTGGTTTGTTATATTGCATATCTGGAGCACATCCTCAATTATCCACTCTCTCGGAATGCCCAGGTGGTGAACTGCGCATCTAGCTGTAGGTCTTGGGAGCAAACAACTTGGAATGAGCTCCTGTGGCACTGACAGAAGGCCATTGTGCGAACACGTCCCACAGCAGGGTGTCATTCTCCCCAGCTCACCTCTCAGTCACGCTGGCTGTCTGCCCAGTAGCGGAGTCAAACACTTGCCATTGGGCTTTCTTGAGGACCCAGTCTGGGACTGGACCAGCAAGGCAAATGCTGAATGACTGCTACAAATAACTGCCCCAACCATTAATTTTTATAGGCTGAGTGGCAGGATTTCATGCTGGGCACAACCAGCAGCGGAGATGAAAGCTCGAAGCCAAATAGACATCACAGAGCCGGTACAAATGCTATTTATTAAAGAAATGCCTGGACTGCAGAGGAAGCAGAAAGGTGCGTCTTGAAAGGAACCTTTAATGCCTGTGAGTGAAAAGCAACAAGGGCTGGGAAGCAAGAGGAGCTGCCAGAGGCAACAGCTAATGGACCTGGTCCTGGGGTGAGCTGGCAGCAGGGAGCACGTGGCTGGGAGCCAAAGGGTAAGTTGTGCTGCTTCTCCTGTAGCCATAAAAGCAAGAGCTGAGCGAAGGGGCTGCCCGAGCTGAGCTGAGGGGCAAGAAAGTGCTGCTGGGGAAGGGGATATCCCCAGGCTCCCCCAGAGAACTGCTGTTCTTTGCCGTGGTTCGCACAGGGAGACTAATAACCGTGTCCCCCGGTCAGCAGGGTGCGGTGCGGTTCTGCTCCCTTCGGCAGTGAGCGGGACTCCAGCTCCCACCTCATGGTCCAGACGCAGGTCATCAGCCGCTGAGCTCACCTGAGGAGACTCCCCATCCATCCCTTCCCAGGCTGTGGGAGGGCTCCAAGCCCTCCTTCCCCCATCACTGCAAGGAGGCCTGCCCCATGCAAGGACAAATTTCCCCCTTCAAACACCGAACCAGTCCCTTCTTCCAGCTGTACATACTCCGGCCAGGCTTAGGATGCTCATGGGGTTGAGCATTGCACAGACCACTCTTGCCTTCCACAACACCTCCCTGCCCTCAGACCTTGCGTTTTCCCTTGCGAGCCGCCCGATGGCACGGCAGCCTGTCCTGTCATGCCAGCTGCTCATGCGCATGCCTGTCCCCAGCCCCGTAGCCGCTCTGAGCAGCAGAATCTGCTGCATTAGGTCGATTTCAAGAGCCCCTCCAGGTCAGTTAGCAATTACCTGCACCAGATACGCGCTTGGAAAGGAGCTTCTGATCTCTTCAATGCACTCGTTTTCCTCTTTCAATTTCAAATTCGCCTCACTGGAAATAGGCACTTCAGCCTCTTTTACAGACCATGGTAAATTAGGATTTCGTCCAGTTCTGTTGGTTTTGCTGATACAGATGTTTTTCCCTACAGAGGCGATGCCATGGCCAATCCGAGGTGTGTCCAGACCCCCTCCGTTCAAACTCTCCCAGCTGAGCCTGCAGGTGATGTCATGGTACACAGAGTATTTCTGCACGGACCGCTGGCCCTGGCGTGTGCTGAGGAGCCTCTCCCGGAACGGGCATTCTGGTGCCAACTATCTTGTTAGCAATTCAGACTGGTGGCCCGTGTCGTTGAGACATGGCCAGTGAGCAAAGGCATTCCCTCCCTTGAAGAGTCAGCTTCCGTGCAAGTTTCCCATCTGCATGCTCCAGTCTTGTCCTGGTTGGAAAAGGACTGGAAAGAAGGACAGCCAGTGTCTTTGCAGCTGTCCTTACCCTTGTGTTGAAACTTGACTGCCAACAACTTGTCACAAGGATGTTTTGTACAGCGACATACTTCATGCTGGGCTCTTCCAGCGTAGCACTGGTCACACTGTGGGAATGCTCCGGCTGGTTCGTTCTGCCGCTCAGCTGAGGAAGACACGTTCTCCTGCTAGTGCCGGAGGACAGGCTTCCAAGGGAAGGGAGCTGCACCGCAATCATGCAGCTGGTGCATCTGCAGCAGTCTCTGGGGCCACTGCAGAGCCTTCCATGGGCTCCCCTCCATGGGCTCAGCCAGGAGCGGCCAGGGCCAGCCATCTGCGTGCAGGACACTGTGGAAGGGGTCTGGCAGTTCGCTGCTGGCCTCTCCATGGGGCTCCTGGGGGCTGATGTGGTCACACAACACTCTGTCCCCAACCAGTGGTTCAGCGCTCAGAGGCAGAAGCAATTTTACATAAAGTTCAATTAAATATTTGCTTTATAATTGCGCAACAAATTATTCATAAAGGCTTTGGAATCTAATCACAAGGCTGACACCGTGGAGTCTGCGAATGACACAGTACTTGGGGAGAATAAAGATGGGGGGGAGCTGCCAGGCTCTGGTGACAGGCAGTGCCTAAATGTGTGGGACAGTGGAAATGCTCCCAGGAAAAGACTGGAAGCGGCATCAAAGAGCCTCAGCAAGGCAGGGCAGTTTGGCTGGCAGGAGTAAGCGGGGTGGCATGTGAGAAATGGCTCTGGGCAATAGATAGGGAGGTTTGGCCCATGTGTGCCCAGCAAGCTTGGGGCAGCGCTGGGCTGTCTCCCTCCCAACCACGTTCTGTCCACTCCGGCTTCGTGTGAGCAGGCTCTGTGGTGTGCTAAGGAGCAGCCCCAAGTCCGCAGGACCTGTGTGAGCAGAGAATTGCTGCCTCCAGCTCTTGCCCCCGTCTCCAGCAGGAATCACAGGGGGCGCAGAGCCTCTCCCAAGCTGTGGGGTATGAAGAAAGTTGAGTAGTGCAACCAGCCTGCAGGGTCCATCCTTCTAGACCTGTGCCAGAGCAGCGTCCAGGAAAAGGCAGGAGGCAACCTGGACATGTTGCAACCCACGTTGCAGCCCCCAGGGGACAGCCAGCGTGAGGCAAGGACTTGCTGCTTGCAGGACGTGGCTGCTGAGCCCAGCGGGAGCAAACGTTGCCACCCAGGGACCCTCGTCAGGGAGTTTGTCAGGGGGACTTGCTTCCATGCAACCTTCATGGCATCCTGAGCTGCAGGTCTGGGAGCAAAGCCCTCTCTGCCAGTCCTAACACCCAGTGTTCAGCTCCTTTCGGGGTGAACTTGGAGGGCAGCAGACAGATCCCGCACCCCTTGAAGAGCACGACCAGTGGGACTGAGCTATGTGAACCTCTGTTCTGCTGAGATGAGGTCAGGGAATGAAAAAGGGTCTGCTTGGGCGGACGCCACTGCAGCCGGGTACTGCTTTGCCTAGCAAGCACCCATCCATCCCAGATTCTGTCCCCTGCTGTCATCGCGGGCGGTGGCCTGCAGACAGCCCCTGTCCCGCCAGGGAGAAGCCCTGCAGGACACCCAGCACTGGGTAGGCTCTGACTGACAGGGGAGCTGGATCCTGGACAGAGAGCTGGACTGGAGATGGATTGCCTGCCAGCCAAATGTGGACATTAGACAGGGAGTTAGATTAATGGGAGCTGGCTCTGCCAAGAGAGAGGTGAGTCACAGAGCTTGTCCTGCGCTGAATGTGTTTCTCCAATAGGGAAGAAGTAGGAGGATTTAGCAAGATTAATTGCTCATAGAGTTGTGAGAATAGCCAGGATTCATGGGCTTCTCAGCAACAAATTTCCAAGTAAGGAGACAGGACTTTGACTTGCTCCATGTGGCACAGCACAGATTTGTACTGGTAACGGTGGAATTCCCTGCCGCTGGTCACAGGTAAGATCGACCATACTTCTGTGCTCGCACATGAACCCTGCAAAGCACAGGCTGCACAGAGGTGCCAAGAAAGCAATGGCTCGAAAGCGCTTCTTCCCTGAATTTTCCTGAAGGCGTCGTCTGCAGCTGCTCTACCCCAAACAGTGCTGGACCCTGCACAGAACGCGTGAGAAAGTGGTAAGAAGGAACTCCTCTTGGCAGCTGGGAGGGGTTGGCGACACGTCACCTGGGAGAGCTTGCCAGGTCTTTGCCATCTTTGCATGAAGGAGGAGCAGGGAGCAGGACTGGACAAGAGCCAGAGCATCTTTCCTGGTGTTGATCAACGCTTCCCTCTGGCTAGCAGCTTGTGACACAGCAGGAATGACAAACCTGGCCAGAGCTGATAAGGGAGAGGGGAGGGAGAGCAGGTGGGTCATGGCCGCTTTTGGGCAGGAGGTGATGGGGAGCTCCCCCGTGTCTGTCCCTTCCATCACCAAACTCACCAGGCAGGAGGATGAGGCCAGGAAGAGGAAATCTTGGTAAGCAGCTTTTATGCTGTGTTTACAGGAACTGTAGAGAGAGAACCTCAGTGCTAGTGAACCAGGAAGATTTTCTTGGAGAAGGCAGGTTTCCATCCCATGTTGGGAGTCCTCTTTCTTTTTGATATTTCTTTAGTTGTTCATGTCATGGCTCTTCAGTCTGAGCAGTTTTACAAATGTGTTGTGGAGATGAAAGCACCAGGGAAAGCTGCTCAGGATCAAGTTGGAAAAGCTTTTAACTTTCAACTCCTTACAGACAAAGGCGCACAAAGGAGGCGGGGGGGGGGGGGGGGGCAAAAGAGGGGAAAAGGA
>VYZM01017088.1:0-18880 GCA_013398915.1 Dromas ardeola | reverse complement strand
CCCCCCGCTACCAAACTCCAGTTACCCTTGGATCCTTATGGATTTTCACTGTTCCATTTTTTAATAGTGTGAAAACATGTTTTCTCCCCTGTCGTTATGGCCCTTACAAGGCACGTGGCTGTTGGTGATGCTGTTGTGCATGCATGGGAGAGGGAATTGTTTCCTCTCTCACTGAAGTCTAGAAGGTTGAGGACATGCAGGTGAGGGGTTCCTTCAGGAGCTGGACTTCACTGGCTTTCTGAGCTTGGCTGCCTTCCCACTTATGAAATACAGCTGAACCTTTTGATAGCACGCAGGTAGGAATAGCTGAGCATCAGCAGAGTCCTTAAGAAATTACATCCCTGCTTAAACTTTTAAAAGTCAGCTGAATGCCCCTTTGCCACAGCCCTCCTCGGCCCTTCCCCAATGGCATGACATTTTTTGCAATAAAACTCCTGCTCCAGTAATACCATCCAAAGGCGGGCACACCTTTGCTGGGCATCCTCACCTGCACCGCAACGCAGGAGAGGGGGAATGGTCCCATGGCACATCTGGGAGCTGCTGTGGTGGTGCCGGGTGGGCTCTGCCCGCTGGTGGTTGCCCCAAGCCCTCCCTGGGTGCCCGCAGTGGTGGTGGGCTGGTGGCGGGATGGCTTTTCCATGAGTTTTCCCTGGCTTTTGGAGAGGAGAGAGGGCGAGGGGCTCCTCCTCGGACAGTGTGCCGGCAGAGGGAGCCATGCATCCTCGTTTCATATGCACAGCCTGACATGCCAATTAACGAATTAATTTGAAAGGTGCTGTGAGAGGTGAGATTAGAACCAGGACCCTCCACTGGGCAATGGCTCAGGTAGTCTCACTGAGGCTGAGAAGTGACTGTGCCCTTCCCAAATCCCTCCTCTCTGCATTGCCACCCAAGTTCATCTCTCAGGTAAAGCCATGGGTGGGTTTGATCTGGCCCAGCTTCTGGTGGCCGTGCAAGACGTGACCCGCCTCTGTGGTAGGTACGGTGGATGTTGATGCCAGTCCCTTGGTGAGCTCGGTGTGTGGGCAGCGGGCAGGCCAAAGGCACGCAACAGACCAGGGCTGCAACTGTGAGCTTCCACGGACTGTGGGGTGAGTGACCAGGGAACGTGGCAGACCCTGCAGACATAGACATGGCCTTGCTTTGCCTTGCCCAGGGCTTGGCAGTGGATTAGCTAAGGCAGACAAGAGCTTGTGAGCTGGAGCTGGGGTTGTGAAGTCTGACATCGTTAGTCCTGCCTAGAGGAGTGACTGTTGTGCTGGCAGATGCTGCTGCTCCCTTCCTTGGTACCACAAAGTGATTGAGGAATGAAGTGAAATGCAAGCACTGAACCTTCCTCAGCTAGAGTGGCAACCACAGGTGAGCAGTTATGGACTTTGAAAAAGCTGTTTGTATTTTTGTGCAATGGGAGATTTGTGTCTGGCTGGGAAGGATGCTGGAACCATCAGTTCAGGCTTGAATAATTGGTTTTGCATCTACAGTGCTGACATGCTCTGGTGAATTAGAGATGGGTGGGGAGTGCTTCACTGGGAGGCGATGGTAGCCGGGTGAGCTGGTGGTGCTGGGCTGCCCCAGGATGGGAGATGTGAGCTCACATCACAGGACCGAGACAGGCTCAAACTGTTGTGCAAGTGGCAGATTCTCACCGTGCCGTGGCTGCTGCTTGCTGGCGAATGCATTCGGAACAGGGTCAGCCTGACTTCCTCTGCTCTGGCAGTGAACCTGGCCAGCAGTGGTACTGCCGTGTGTTTTGGGGCTGTTGCGGGTTAACCCTGGTAAGCAGCTAAGCACCACACAGCCGCTTGCTCGCTCCCAAATGGGACAGGAAAAGAGAAAAGGAAGAGTAAAAGCAAGAAAACTTGTGGGTTGAGATAGAAATGGTTTAATAAGTGAAGGAGAAGTAGAGGAAGAGAGAAAAAAAACAAAACAGGGGATGCAAAGGCAAACACTCAGCGTCTTCCGTGGGCAGGTTGATGCCCAGCCAGTTCCTGAGCTATAAACCCCTCCTCTCCCTTTTTATTGCTGAGCATGACGTTAGATGGCATGGGATATCTTTTTGGTTAGTTTGGGTCATCCACCTGGCTGTGTCCTCTCCCAGCCTCTTGTGCAACCCCAATTTGTTTGCTGGGGGGCGTAATGAGAAACAAGGAAGGCCTCACTATTGTGCAAACACCGTTTAGCAGTAGCTAAAACATTAGTGTGTTAGTTATCAGTGTTATTTTGGTCACAGACATAAAACACAATAACATACGAGCTGTTATGAAGCAAATTAACTCCATGCCAGCCAGACCCAGTATGGGACCTGTTAAATGCCTTTAATTGCATGTCCCTTTTGGGGCACCCACACTGTAGGAAGGTGCCCTTTGCAAAAAGAGCCTTGTGTTAGACCTGGGCAGCGCAGCCAGAGATGTGGCCTCTGCCCTGGGGATCTGATGCCAAAGGCACACTGGTGCTGTCCTGGGCAGGGGCATGCCGCTGCCTGCGACGCTGCCAGGCATGCTTTCTGGAGTGAGAAGACAGAGAGATGACCAAGTGCTGGAAAGCAAGCCTCACGGAGCAGGGCTGCACGCGTGTGGTGAGCTGCTGGCTCAGCTGGTGTCAATTAGCCCTGGTCCATCACAGGGCTGGGCTGGCAGGACAGGGTCTGACCCGTGACCACGCTCAGGGGGCTGTGGCTGCTGCTGAGTATCTCCCGTCAGTTCCTGGGCACAGGCTCCAGTCAGGTTTTGTGCTTCTAGGGAGGCTTTTTCCAAACCTTAGGCTGTCCCAGAACTAGAAAATCCTGCAGCTGAGTCTGTGTTGCTGATACTGAGCTGTGTCCTGGCTGCGAAAAGCTGTCTGCTGTGAAATAGAAATGAGAGGGAGGGACCATGAAGCACCAGGCTGGAAGGCCTTTTCTTTAAACCACAGCTGAGCTGGGCTTAGGCAGAGGTAGGACACAGTGTCTGGTCCTGCTTCCACAAGGCGGCACGTGCGTTTCCCTTGTGAGCGATCAAAGGCTGGTACTGAGACTCATCTCTATCTTTTTTATATCTAGTCTATCACTGTGCTATCTGGTGCCTCCCAAGTATATTTAGAAATAGTAATGATGGGTTTTCTTTCTCCTTTTCTAGCCAGTGCGTGAAGTGTTTGATAAGTTTATGCTTTCTATGGTTTTGTGTGCGAGGTCTCTCTGTCTCTGTGCACCAAGATGAGGAATGCGGTTTCATGAGCTAATGCTTTTGATGCACCCCACCATGGGGGGCTGAGGACTGGGCAGACGCAGTGCTTGTGTCTAGTTCAGTCCTGAACCTCTTAAAAGCTTGGTGTCGGCCCTGTTCAGGGCAGCTGTGTCTTGTTGTTCTGTTTTTGAATCACAGTGACTGCATGTTCAGGTGTGAGTTTTGGTGTCAGTTCACTGTCAGGTCTGATGGGGAGGGGTGGGTGGCAGGAGATGTGTATGGCTCTGAGCCCACCATGGGGTACAATGGCTTTTTGGCTAGACACTGCTTGGCTTTAGGTGCCCAAACTCTGCCTGAGGCTGCTGCCAGCCCAGCAGGTTATTTAGAGGGGAGGACATGAAGGAGCACGTTTGTCTGCATAGAATAGCTTTGGTTGGAAGAGACCTTTAAGATTGTCAAGTCCAACTGTTAACCTGGCACCACCAAGTTACCACCAAACCACGTCCCTCAGCACATCTTAGTTGGCTTCAGCCAGTCCAACGTTTACCTCTCGTGGTGTTAGGAGTGATGGGGGCCTGGAAGCTGGTGTGGGGGCGTGCAGGGGAACGGCACAGCGTGGCCGGAGTAAGGCTGCCCGTGCCATTCAGGATGTCAGCACTTTCACATCAGGCTGCTTGGGTTGGGGGCGGTGGGCTCTGGATGGACCTGTTCCTGCTCGAGCACACATTAGGGATTTCGGGGCTATATGCATGAGTTCTAACGTGATTGTCACCGAACGAGCTAAAGAGGAGTGTGGAGAGGGAGGAGGAAGTGAAACAGCCCTGGGAATAAGGGGAGAGATGGTAAGGGTCTGCAGTGTAGTGACAGAGAGAGCAGGACGCAAATGGACAAAGCGCGTGAGGATGACAAAGCCAGAAAAAGCCACGTTTGCATGTAGGAAAGCGTGAGTGTGTCTGTGTGCGCTGCTAGTTCTGCCCTCTCAAGCATGGAACTGCTTTGGGGAAAGGGTGGGCACTCCTGGTGAGAGAACTCGGAACCACCTTCTTGCCATTTTTTTTGGCTGTGAAGATCTGTCACTGTCACCAGCGCTGAGCGGCTGTTGGGTCTGCGTGCTGGATGGCATGAATTAGGTCACAGGAGTCCTGCTGGGGTGTACTGGGGGAGCCCCTGGCTGAAACAGTGCAGGGCTGCGAATGCGTGATGGGTCTGAAGGTCTCCGAGCTGCAAATGCCTGCACCTGCCCGTGTGGGTTTCTGTGCGCACACTCACGTGTGCCAGCACGACCCTACTTGCTCACGTGTATGCATATCTCTCCTTGGCTCTATTCTTTCACATGCACTTTGTCCATTTGCTTTTCTGTCCTCCCTGTTGCTACTGTATGTAATCTGTCTCTCTCCCTCCCTTTGTTCCCTGGGCTGCTTTGCTGCCTCTTACTTCACCATGTCCCTCTTTATTCCTTTTGATAATAATAACATTAGAACCTACATACAAGGTCCCAAGGTCTTTGCTTTGTGCAGATACATCAGGAAAGACCCTTCAAAGCCTGTGTGCTAGAGAGAGAAGATTCTCATAGTCTCACTATTGCCGGGACTGGCAGAGGCAAAGGGCCTGATTGTGGAATATGTGACCTGTGCAAAACCCCACGCTGTGTCCTGTGTCTGTCCTGGAATGTCAGAAGTGAAGATGCTGGTCTTTTTTTGATGGAGTTTTACACCAAAGCCCTGAAGCCTTATGCCTGATTGAGGAACCGGCCAATTAATTTCCCTTTTTCACTTGTGCTGAGCGGAGTGGTTGTTCCCACAGCTCCCAGTCTGTCCCGTCCTCATTGTGCCATTGGTTTGGTAGTGACGTTAAAGTGGAGCTACTTGTGGATTCTGTCCTAGTCTGCTGTGCTCACGTGCTTCCAGCTTTCAGAAATGTTCTCCTTTTCAACTGCAATTTGCACATTTGGCCTCTGCTGAGAGCTGATGCTTCAACGGGATGCTGCAGCCGGCAGTTGGGAAGCAGCCTTTCCAGTGACACACGGAGGCTGTCTTGTTTTGCAGTTGTGGTGCCCACTACATTTCCCTTGCTGAAAGGTCCTATGTGACTGCTGGGTGCTGGTCCACAGTCTGCAAACACAATGCTGGAGGGGGTGGGGGGAGGAATCAAATTTTATTTATTTATTTTTTTCCACCTGACAAAGTGGTCAGAGTTTCTTGCAGAGGGAGGGCTAGTACTGTATCTGGCTTGCAGAATCAGATCCAGAAACCTAGGCTGTTCTTGTTGATTTGTCGTAAGGACATGGCTCTGTTGTGCTGGTCCATCCTCATATCAATGATTCAGGATTTAGCTCGGGAAGGGCTCTGAAGTTAAGAGACAGATTTAACACTTCAATATTTTTCCTTTTAAAGTCCTCCAAGAAATGTGTCCCCTGTCTGTAGGGGTGTCTCAGCTTCGTTCAGCCACATGCCGCAGTTTTCCGATGCTGGTTTCCACTTTGGCGCTCTCATAGGTTACGCCTGTATTGGTGCTTGTGTCCTAAATCTCCTTGCTGAGAACTGGCTTTGGGAAAGAGCAAGCAGCAGGCAGTAAAACCAAAAGCCATCACCTGTTCCTGGAGTTTGCTGCTGTCTGCAGCCCTTTTGATTTATACCAGCAAAGGTCACTGAAGCAACAGGCCATTTTGGCATATTTGCTTACCCTGTGCATTCTCCTTGAGCAGCATGACCGGTATGTGGTGTCATTACTCAAGAAAAGGAAAATGGAACTGGGGGTGAGGTGTAGCAGCAGGACCCTCAGTTCTTGTCTCTCTGAAAGGGCAGAAAGATCAGGAGACTGTAAAGCCTGTGCCAGCCTCTTTGGCCACTGTGGAGCCTTTTTACTTGCACTTGTGTTGGTGGCTGTGTTAGGACTGGTCACCAGCAGGACCTTCTCCTCCCCTTTTGAGCTTTGAAGGGTCTTTCCTGCTGTATCTACACAAAGGAGAACCTTGGTATCCCTTCTGAGCCACAGACCTGGGGGCTGATGTCGTTTGCTGACACAGCAGCAGTGTTGGCAACTCTGCTTGGGTCCGAGGCATGAAGATTTTGTGAATCCAGACCGGGAGTGCCTGTATGTCAGTGCTGGCAGCAAAGCAAGGGGACCCCAGAGCAGGTGGACAAGGTCCCTCTTGACAAGGTGTCTAGTCCCATTCCAGGCTCATCACCCTGGGAGAGGGGAATGAGTGATCTGCCTTTCTCTGGTATCAGCAGTTGCTGCTCTTGGATCTGCCCCATGGGATTTAGAGCTCTGGGCTGCTGTGCACCTGCCTGCAGCTCCCAGGAGAGCCCCTAATAGCTGAAGTCTACTACCAGCTACCTCCCCCTCCAGGGAGGAGAGTGATTCCTCCCTGGAGAAGGCATGCTAGTGAAAAATAAACTGGATTTGGCCAGGTAAAGTCTTTGAACAGCACCTGTAAGTACTGACGGGGCTCCTCTGTGGTGGCTGCCTCTCCAAGGCTCTGTGTCCCTTCAGACTCAGCCAGGAGTTGTTCGTGATGCAGAGGGTGGCCGGTATCATTGTGGGGGGTGTGTGAGTAGTGTGATGGAGCTGGCTGAGCAGGGAAAGCCTGGGTTTGTCTGTCCAGTACAGGACACGTTCCCTGGGCAGACAGGACAGAAACGGAGCAGGACCCTATCACCCATTGTAGCCTTCACTGGTGTGTGTTGGATCTGCCCTTCCTTAAGGGGAGGTGAGAGGACCTCACTGCTGTGGGCAGGGGAAGGCGGGCGACTGGCGTGCCTCTCCTCAAACCGTCCCATCGCTCCCGCTCTGCAAACTCCCTTCCTCTTGCTAGTTAGTATTAGTATTCAGTTTGTGGAACGGGCTATGCAATTAACACAAAGGTACAGTCATTCATTCTGACTGGAGGACTCATGGGATCAGATGTACTGGGGATAGGAAGCGGAGGCTTTCTGCTGGGAAAGAATGTCACAGCACAGCGGACACAGAAATGAAAAGCTATTAATAATGATCCCGGAACTTCACTTCCATCAGCTGTTTATTTAAAGGTGCTCCGTATTCAAAGCCTCCTGATTTATGTGGGCAATAACACTCACAGTCCTGGGATCACTTTTTTAAGCAAGGCTAATGGGGTGAAACCATCATACTGCGACAGTAGAGATCAAGCTGGGAAAATGATACTGGAGAGAAAAATAAACTATTGCCTATATTATCCAGGAGCTACGCTGGGCTGGGAGTTGGTGTGAGCTCCCTGCTCTTCCAGCATTTATTAAGGCTTTTACTTCCTTTTTTTCTTGTTCTTTGTGAACAGAATTTACTGGGCATGGAAGGATATAAAAATTTGATTCTACCAGACAGGATGCTAAAAGCTTCTGATTTTGCATTCAAGTGAAGTTTTGTCTGTAGTGCAGCCATGTGTAGCTGTTCTGCCATGCAAGGCCCCGGGGGAGACAACCTCCCCATCCTTGTCTCCAGGGGTTCCTGCTCTGACTCGGCTCTGTTCCCGAGGGACTGGGCCCTCTGGAGAAAGGGGTTTCTGCCTGCTCCTCTCCATTCCTTGGTGTGTGCTTGCACAGCTGTGGTATCGGGGCACCTCTGTCCTCAGCTGTGTGCCAGGAGGATGGGGCCAAGCTCTTTTCAGTGGTGCCCGGCGACAGGACAAGAGGTAATGGGCACAAACTTGAACATAGGACGTTCCATCTCAACATGAGGAGGAACTTCTTTCCTGTGAGGGTGGCAGAGCCCTGGCCCAGGCTGCCCAGAGAGGTGGTGGAGTCTCCGTCTCTGGGGACATTCCAAACCCGCCTGGACGCGTTCCTGTGCAACCTGCTCTGGGTGACCCTGCTCTGGCAGGGGGGTTGGACTAGATGATCTCCAGAGGTCCCTTCCAACCCTACCATTCTGTGAAATGTTCAGGGCTGTGGCAAGGAGGGGATGAAGGGGCCGCTCTGCTCTGGGGGGAGACCAGTTTCCATGCGGATTCTCTTGATGGGGCTGTTGGCCCTGGCAGCATCAGTGAGGACTGCTTGGTGGGGCCATGAGTGCTGGGCCAGCACTGACCTGGCTGGTGGATTTGGCACAAACTGGTGATGTTTACCTCTTTCTGCAGCAGGGATGTTGGGTTGCGGGTGCAAGGAGGTCTTGGGGCAGGAGGAATGCGAGAGCGCTGTGCCAGTTTCTTCTGGATCTGACAAGCGAGCCCTTGGGGGACAATAGTTGGTTTCACCGGCTCCTTCTGGCCATTGAATCATAGAAAAGCAGGTTGGAAGGTTCATCTGGTCCAACCGTTCTTGGCAAATCTGGCAGTGCGAAGAGGAGTGCTGAATGTTGGCCATCCAGAGCATATGTGACTTTGTGGTATCTGCAAGGCAGTGAGCAGCTTTTGGCGAAACTTTTGGCCTGTTTTTCCTGGGGAAGTGAAATAGCACTTACGCCGCCAAGGTGTGGGGCTGGCGGTTGGGGTTTGTGTTGCTCTGGACAGGCTCTGACTCCTGGGACACGACTCCACATGCTGTGCATCGTCAGAAGCTAGTAGTGGTGGTGTAATTAGTAGAATGAAACAAATGATTGCGAATAAATAATGCAGCTATCATTAATGATTGAATGCAAAATTTAGCCTATTGCTGTTGTCTTCAAGTTGCCTACAAGGAGATAGTAATCATTTAGTCTGTTACAGGCGGGAGAAAGCCTTTATCTACAGGGCATTGGTGACGGCTGTGCTGTGAGGATTGCTTGCTTGGAGACCTGACCCATCTCCTCCAATGTGTAGGTCCCCGGACCAGCAAGAGGGTCAAATTCTCCTGGTTGTGCTTTGTGAGGGAGAGGTGGGCTTTGGTTTGAATGAGTCTCTACCTGGGTGACCAGCCACAGGCCCCTTTGGGTCTGTGAAGCTTTGGTGCCCTTTCTCAAGAACATCTGCTCATTACTGGTGTGTTTCTGCTCAAAGTGCAGCCTTAGGGACCCAAGGAGGGACCTAGCAGGGCTCTGATGGCCCGGGGCAGCCCCGAGGGGTGTGCGGTGGCTCAGTTCTTGCTGTGCTCCTCTTGGAGACGCAGACTTTCAAATAGACTTGGCCAAAATGTGCTACTTGTGAAGGAGACTCGGCTACCAGGGATTTCTGCCAACTGTGGTGGATGTTTCTGAGCAATGCTGCACCTTGGCAAAGCAAACTTTCTTCCTGTTTGGGGGATGAGGCTGTGCCACATTCACCTTCAAGTTCCTAAATTTCTGTGGTACCAGGATTCCTTCCTTTCTCCCCAGCATGTTTGCTCAGGAATTTCTGGGGAGCAGGAAGGTTTGAGGCTGGAGCCTCTTCTTCCACATGTCAGAAAAGCCTGTGTTTGGGCAGGAGGCTATCGCTCAGGTGGTGGTTGGTGGTGATGGCCATGCCTTGGGGACTGAGGTGCTCTGGCTGCCGCACGGATGCTGCCCGGGCAAGTCCGGTAGCCTGGGTGGCCGAGGAGCGCAGATGCAGAGCAGTGGATTTTGGCAGGATTCTGCTGCAGAAATGATTTTCTTATCCGTTACACTACCTTGTTTCTAATTCTTATTTAATGAGCTCCTCTGAAAATAAGAAAATCATCGTAACAGTTTTGTTAAGTGTGAAAGATCAGGCTGAAATTGTCATTAAAGAGACTAATTGCTCTCATTCTTCCACCTTTCTGACAGCTGTTTATTGCTGCAGACCTTGTCCTGAGGTGCTGAGGAAGCCACTTGCCTCTTGAGACTACTTTCAGCCTAAGGCACCTGCAACAGAAAGTTGGTGCTTGCTTCTAATCTGGGCTGGGCGCAACTTGATCGTCCTGTTACACTGGAAAAAAAGTACTGCTAAAGCTGCAGGAGAGAGACCTGCGGTGCAACTGCCCTAGGTCTTCTCCTGCTTGTCACTGCTCTCGTGACCTCCCCACTTCAGCGTGGGTGATCCTGTGCTGACTTGGTCTGAGTCTCAAAATGAGTGTGCTGCCATGGGAAGAGACTTCCCTGGTCTTGTGTGTTCCGTAAAGGGGGGCCACATGTCTCCTGTCATGAGGACTGAGAGATTTCCAGGGAAAAAATTTCCAAGAGGATTAAAATGTATAGGGAAGAAGAGTGCAAGCAGCAGCGAGACCTTCCTGAAAGTGACGTGTGCCTGGCATAGTATTTATTTAGCCAGAGGCCTGATTCTGAGTCTGACCTTGAACTCGGCACCAAACCGAGGGAAGTTTCTTTGAACCCTTCTGGCTTAGTATAATACCCACTTGTTATTCTCTGTAGGAATTTGGGGAGACTTTCGCGAGAGGTGGAAAGTTGCAGGCAAGAAAGCTGTGAACATCTTCAATTTTCCATTTAATCACACAATATTGAATGATAAATAATTCACGCATCTGCCAAACATTTGCTTAAAAGAACCCAATTCCCTCCACATTTGTCAAAGTGTAAGAATTCCTTTTGTGTTTTTTTTTTTTAATAATTTCAATCTGTCCTTTAACTCCCATCCGGGTGCCCACTTGTCTGGGCTATCAGCTTTGATTCTACTTGCCTTGTTTGGGGCAGTCCATGCCTTTCCTTCTTGTCACTACTGCTGGCCTCCAGGGCCCAAAGAAGTGGCAGCAGGAGGCAAGGAGGGGGGTGATGGTGGTTCCTGCGTGTCCTTGGGCTGTGCCAGGGGGGATCAGCTCTGGTGGTGGAGGGTTGTGGAGGTTCTCTGCCCTGCTGTGTGGGAGCATTTCTGGCTCCTCATGAGGCAGTGGGGCATAAAAGATGTGAGGCTGTTGGGAATGCAACTTCTGACTCTGTACAGGGGGCTTGTAAGGGGATGACTTTCAGGTGCGGCTGTCGATCCAGATCCTAAAATTAAAGACCTGCTCTGAGCTCTGGAGCTTTCTCTCCGCAGCAGAATGAACTCTGTCCGCCCCAGCAGTTGTGACAGATGCTGCAGACATCTTCCTCATAACCAGCACTGCTCGCCTGTTGGGGCTAAGGATCTCTGATGCTCTCTCTGATGGTGATGCCAAGCCCAGAGCAAGGATGGCCATGGAAGCGTGGTGGCTGGGGCAATGGCCATTGCTGCAGGCATTGGAAGAGCAGCAATGTCACCTTGTCCTCCTGCCCAGCTAGAGCCAGGCTCTCCTTCATGTGCTCTCTTTGAGCTGTACCTGGGTGTTAATGCCAATTTGGCACCGCCTTCCAGTTCCTGTTTGGCCGGTCCCCTGGCTCAACCCTGTTCTTCAGAAGCTTCTTGCAGTAGCCTTGACTAAGATAATCTCCTGTAATTTATAGATTTTGCTTCCTCCATGGGGTCCCTTGTCATTTTTTGCCAGGTCATGATTGAACTCTTCCCCCTACCCTTTTCAGTTTTTATATCAGATTTGGGCTCACGGCAATGGAGCTTCACTTTTTCGCCTGGTTGGGTTTTTTTGTGTTGCCCCTCTTGGTTTTTTCTCTCCCCTCAGCTCTTGAGAACTCTGATTCTTCTTGCCTCTGTTAATGATTCTGTTCACAAGCCTTTGAGAAGCCGGACAGGTATGTCGCATTTCCTTTCCCTGCCGAAGCAATCGGTGGGTTCAAGCGTGCACGGCGCTTAGTGGCGTAGTTTCCTGCGCAAAGGAAAGCCTAGCCATGCCCTGTCAGATCTGAGCGCTCAGGTGCTTTGTTTTGCTTTTTTGCTAGCACTTTAGGCGGTTTGTCAGGTTCGTGGGAAAGAGTGACTCGCCTGCGATCCCTTGAATCATCCCTTGGGATCAGCCTTCTCTCTCCCGTCAGGGGGAAGACGCCAGCGCTGCCGATGCGCGGGGCTCGGTGGGGTGGCAGCAGGAGGTTGTGCCGCGGGTGTTTTGCTCTGTGCCGGTGTCTGTGTGTCCAGCTGTGCCGGTGCTGACGGTGTTCCCCGAGCTGCCGGATACCTGGCCTTTAGCACTGCATGGAATCGGCAGAGGGATGAAGAGGCCAGTGTTGTTGTTCCAGGCTTCTTCCCATGGAGCTGACTAGGGATTTGTGAGGGCAGGGGGACCTGCCCTGTGGGAAGCAGGAGGGAAAGACCTTCTGCCACTGTTCCTTTGAAGCTGTGCTGTGTTGCATACATAACTGCGGTAAGTGGGATCCTGAGGGGAGCCATGGGAATGTCCAAGGAGCAGGAGGGCCTGGCATGAGGCTGGCAGAGCTAGTAACGGGTGGGCTGTGCGAGCACTTGCAGTACTTGTGCTGAATGGCAGGAGGGGACCTGGTGAGCTCAAGGGCTCGGAGGGTGAAATTTGGAAAGGGGAAACCACAAATGGCGTAGCAGAGCAGTGGCTGCTGTCTCTGGGATCAAGCCGTTCCTATGCCCTGGACATGGACAGCAATCCTCTCTGGGGCTGTGGCTTCTCCCATCTGACTTGCCTCCTTGGCACTCGGAGGCAGAGCTTTTGCATGCTCAGCTGCGACAGCAGCTTGTCCTGAGCCTGGTTGCTCTGCCTGGTTAGCTTAGAGCCTCCTGAGAGCTGTGGTCAGATGGCTCCTGGTCTGGGGACCGGTGTAGATGTGCTGGCCATGCTGGTGCCACTCGCTTTGCCTGCTGTGGCTAGCTGGCCAGCTGCGCTCCAGCCTGCGGATGTGCTCGGCGCAGAGGGGCTCCGTGTCTTCTTCCCTCTCAGCTTGGAGGTGGTTTCTCCCAGTCCTGGGCAGAGGGAATCACGTACGTATTCAGGGCCACAGGAAGATGCCTTTGCTTCCACCTCCTCTCAGAGATTGTTTTTTAAAGACGAATTAAAAGTATTGTATTCACGTAGACAAGGCATGAAAATTCCATATTTGGAAAAGAATTGCTGCAGAGCGAGACCGTTATGGCTGTAAAACCCTCTTCCCTAAGGCAGACTTTGAGATTTTCTTTGCAATTAAAATTTCTTTGAAACTTGGACCAAAGAAGATTTGGAGGAAAAAAAATCTCCTGAACTTTGAAAATACTTTTTTTCTTAACAATGTTTGTGTGGGAGCTTAACAAATACTGTTCCTCCCGGTGTGTCTGATAGCAGAAAGTGACTGAACATGAGAAGTCAAAAGGTTGTGAATAGCTCCTGCTCTGATGGTTGCTGCACTCTTCTATTAGAATTTCTCAAGGCAGCATCAAAGGGGCCAATAATTAAACTTAAAGCAACTTAAAAAGAAGGGAGAAAATGGGTGTTTAGTCATACAGTGCTGAGCGTTGTGTAGGTAGAGGTTCCTTTGGAAAAACAACTTCACCTGGACTGTGTGCAAGTTTATCTGAGAAGGAAAGCAGAGGGAGAAGTCCCCTGCTGGGAGAATAATTCCAAGGAAAACAGAAAGAGGAAACTCGGAGATTTACTTCAAGAACAAGCATGACTAAACTTTTACTATGTATAATGGGCTTTCTGCCCTGTTGTCACAGCTGAGGCTAGGGTGACATTAGTGAGAAAACTTGATTTTTATCATTATCTGCCTGTCTTCTGTGCTCCGTATCAGGGCTGAAGACTTGCTGAAAGGCAGATTGCTATCAAACGTTGCTTTGCACAGTCTGGACTTGCACTTGGGATGTGTTCAGCCAGCAACTGTGGTTACACAAGCCTTTCACTGCATAAGTAAAAATAAAAGTAGTTTAAATATCCTCTTCAAAAGCCTTTATGGTTTTGAATCCCTTGGCCACTTATCTCCAGCATTTGTACAAACTGTGGTGCTGTGTGCCATCCGGATCAATATCTCACTTGATCGGCAAAATGTGTTGAGATTCTGGAGAGGACACCGAGCTAGAGTGTGCCTTCTACAGAACATATCTCAGCAGAGGGATGCTGTGGGGGTTCCAGAGCTTGCAGTGGTGAAAACCAGTCTAGCTTGCAGTTGCTTTCTCTGGCGCCACAGCATTCTGAGACATTGTCCAGCTTTGTTTTATCTGAGCATTGGGCCTTCAATGCCACATCACTGATGGGATCTGCTGTGGAATGGGAACTTTGCAGTGCAGTGGCTACGATCATAAATCCATCTTGATGTGAGCGGGCATCCCACACCTTTGCTCTCACCAGTGCTGATGTCTCTTAAGGAATTAGCAATGCATGTTAATGTATTCCAGCCAAAGACACTTGTTTATAGTGTCTGTGGGTACCGCAGTGGTGCAGGGGGCATTGGAGCAGCAGCCAGGTCTGTCCCTGGTGTTTTAAATTTGCAGAGCACTCCCTGTAGGGCTGAGGGCTGGACGCCCTGACTATTCCGTTGTCCAGCCCAAAGGGTTAATTGTAAAATACTTCTCGGATGCAGGGAAGGAGCTGTAGGAAGTTATGGGGATGTAGGTGGGTGCTTGACGCTGGTGCGGTCGTCCCGGGTTGGTGTGGTACTGAGATGCGTTGTCAGAGGCAGCACGTAGGGTGCTGGATGTTTAAATGCATTAGGCTTGCCATGTGTCTAGATCTGGAGCTGATAGTATCTTATGTCTGGCAAGATTGCCTCCTCCCTTGTCTCTAGATTTCGAGGAGAGTTCGTAAAAGAAAAAAAAGTATCTTTGCCTGATCTTGTCTTACAATATCCAGTAGAGAAAGTGAGCTCCAGAGAGCCTGAGTTCATGTCTTAGCCCTAGGCCTGGAGATTATGAACCATCTTAAAGTTTTGCAGCAGCTTTGCCATGCTTGTATTACCTCCATATGACAGATACTGGAAGCATGTTCTAGCCAGCCTGTTCCTTTTCCCAGGAAAGGGAGCATTAAGTGGATTTGAATTCTGTTTAACAGGAGGAGACGTGGTTACACACCGCGTGCTGCACTGTAGGCAGTACTAGAGAAGAATTGCTGCTGAGGTAATTGCAGGATTTTTGCTGCCCCGTCTCCCAGCAAGGTCCACCTGAGGCTGGGCTGCCATGCTGCCCGCGCTCCCTGGTGTGAGGCAGGTGGGCTCCCAACGGATGCAGGCTCTGAGCTGGCGCTAATGTGGTCCCCAGAGGTGCTGTTGTGCTTGCACGTGGTCCTCAGCTGTTCCCTTATGACCAACACAGCTGGCATGTGTGGATGGTGCTGGACCCTGTGCTGGGCTCCCTGGTCTCTGCTGTTCTTGCTGCGCGCAGGAGATGGCAGAGCTGCCCTTGGGCTCACCTTCTGAGCTCTCCGGTAAAGGCATGTTGGGGTCAGGAGGTGCTGGGCAGAGAATGGAGGGGTCTGGTTGGTGCTGGAGGTCTGCCCTGCTGTTTGGAGAGGATCTCCAGATAGACGTGTGTGTTTGGGGAAGGAGCTGGTGTGAAGCTGTGCTCTTACCGCTTCAACAGCAAGGCATGTCTGGCTGCTCGCTGGGGAGCCTAGCAGGAGCTTTTGTTCACCTGACTCCTGTCCTGGGTTGTCTCCAAAGGTGCTGTAGTCCTGCCTGTTGGGAGCAGCACTCCAAACTGCCGACAAGGCTGTGTCTCTGCTCTACATCCATCTCCAACCTGCCTCTTGCATCTCCCCGTGTTCTTCTCTCCACCCTCCCTGTGTAGGAGCCATGCTTGGTGCCAAAGCTGACAGAACAGTGCTGGACCAACGTGGCTTCCTTGTGACTGCGGTGAGAGATACCAGCTCCAGACCAACAAGGCAGCAGGCATGCCACAGCTCTTCCCCTGTCGCCTTTGTCATTGCATGCTCTGCCCTTGGGATGCCAGTGGAGAAGCAGAGTGTGAGGAGCAGCACGAGAGTCCACAAGCTCCCAGTTTCCCAGTTGTGAGGTTGGGCTTCTGCAAGCAAGTGCTGGAAGCAACTGCTAGTCTGGAGACCGTCCCTGGTGTGCTGCTGTCTGCTCCTTCCTTGTCTTTGTCGGGTAACAGGGCTGGAGCCGGGTAACGGATACTCCTCTGCAGATAACAAACTGAGCAATGAGGGCCATGCCCAGGAGCACGGGGGTCAGGATGAGCTATTGTCCCTGACCAGTGACCTTCCTGCTGCAGCCTCCGTTTCCTTGTGTCCTTTTGGGGGTGGGGTATGCCATGGAAAAGCAGGAGAAAGCCCAAACCTTAGGGAGCTCCTGTCTCGTGCTTGGTATTCATTCTGTGGCTCTGCCTTCCCAAGGGTGGCACAAGCAGTGCCTTGCTCTTGCCTCACTCCCCGGCAGCTTTTGTAGCATCCTGGTGGCCCTTCTGAACAGACAGAGGGGTCCTGATGCTCGTGCAGGCAGTGTGTGTGACTCTGCCGGCAGGTGCTGAGGAGCCGAGGCGGTGCATCCAGCCCCGCGTTCTGGATGCCAGCTCGCTGTCTGAGCTGAGGGAGGGCTCTCCTTCTGCTCTGCTGCATCTTTCCTGGCTGCTGGGGGGGCTCTGCGTTTTCTGCTGATTGTAAGGGCTTGTCTCAGAGGAACGGCGCTGGTGTGGCAGCCCTTGCCATAGAGCTGCAGGCACGGGCCGCGCTGCATGAGGAAATGGCCTCAAGTTACGCCGGGGGAGGTTCGGATTGGATATTAGGGAAAATTTCTTCACTGAAAGCGTTATCAAACATTGGAACAGGCTGCCCAGGGAAGTGGTGGAATCACCATCCCTGGGGATATTTGAAAGAGAGGTAGATGTGGTGCTTAGTGGTGGCTTTGGCAATGTTGGGTTGATGGTTGGACTCAATGATCTTAAAGGTCCTTTCCAACCTAGAGGATTCTATGAGGTCCCAGGGCGCTTGCCTGGCCTCTGGTTGGGATCCCCCCTCCCTGGGCTCCTGGGACACTACTGCTCTGGCTCCAGGACTGCAGCCACATTGGGCAATAGTAGTCTAGAGGTGTAGGGCTGTGATGTATTGGACAGTGCTATCTTTGTGTGCTCTTGCCTGCCTGTGTTTTCCCCCCTCCCCCTGCCTGCTTTTCCCCCGCATCAGCCTGCATTTGTAAAATGAAATAAATATTGACACGGACGGGATGCTATTCAATTTGTCCTGATCACTGGGCTGCGGTGAGTTCTGACAGAGCACAGTGTAAAACATAAGCTCTGGATGTAATTTCTGCTGTCAACATGATGTACAGTATGGCTGTGCCAAATACACACCGACAAACTGCACAAGCTCTTGTGGGGCGGGGAGGGAGGAGGGGGGTAGTGCTGATAATTGGGAAGCGGGGATGACAGAGCAGCAGGAGAGAGTGGGCATTGCCCTGGGCCCGGGATGGTGCAAGGGTCTGGCGCTTCAGTGCATGCGTGGAACCCTGCCTGGTGCGGGCAGTGCCTGGGCATGCGTGCCCCGCGGCTGCGGCATACGTGCCCCGCGGCTGCAGCCAGCCGCGTGCTGCTGCCTGCTTGGGATGCGGTGCTGCGGCTGGCTCTGCCTGCAACGGCAGCAGCTCCCGCTGCTTATTTATGGCTCCGCTGCTCACGTGTGGCAGAGAGAAGTGGCACTTCCAGCTGGTGGTGAAAGGTCTTCAATAACACGGGGAAATAAATGTTGTGTTGGTCTTGGTTGCTGTGCACGGGGACCTTTGTGGTGCTCTGCAGCCCTGGGGTACTTTGAATCCTGCCGCAGCTTGTGCTGCAAGGGCGCAAGCAGGACTTGGGGCTCTTGGATCCGCTTCCTCTGGACGCGGTCTGTGAGGTGACAGTCAGAAAGAAAGGTCTGCACGCTGAGAAGAGATGTGACACTGACCCTAGCTGTGGCCTGAAGCTGTGACAGAAGAGAAGCAGGCTGAGAATTTATGGGTGGAGAGGAAGAACCCAGTTTGTGGCAATGAGCCTTGCCACAGATGTGTCTCTGGGTCAGGGTTTCTAGGGGGCTGGAGCTCGCAATGGGTTGTGTAGATGGGCTTTGCAGTCTGGGACCTGAGCATCTCAGAGGTGCCTTGAGGCAAATTGTTTTCCACCACCTGCATTGCCGTGCGTAGGCAGAGCGTGCAAACGGCTCAGCTGAGTGTAGCCGAACTTCGGACACGTGAGGCAGCCACCAGCAAACCACATGAGTTCAGACGTAGCGGTAAGACGGGGAAATCTGCTAAATGTGAAAAGCAGCATAACGGCTGAGGCTCCAAACACAAGGTTGTGGTTCCCACAGCAACGGCAGCCCAGCCCATACAGGCTCAGCGGGACTCTCCTCTCCCAGGCAGTCGCTGCTCCGTGCCGTGCTCGGATGCCACAGGGCTGAGCAAGTTGCCTTGGGAACTGTGGGCCAGCTCGTCCGCCAGCCGGTGAGCAGCTTTGCTGGAGCTGTGCTGACCCGCTGCGGCATCTATTGCCCCCGCTTCCTCTGCTCCGCCTTGCTTTCGCGTGTGCATTTAAATTGTTGCTTTTACTGGTTTATTGATACCATTTAGGATGTGGCTACCTCCATTTATATGCCGTAACTCTGGCAAGGCTGAAAGAAAAGGCAGCAGTGCCTGTTTCCAAATAAGTGGCGGTGCCATCACTGCGCGCACATGGGGCTGGCTCCGGTGCGTGGCTCCAGCAATCAGGTCACGGAGGAAATGGGCCGCTTGCAGATGTCACTCAGGTGTGAAATGGTGCGATGAGGGGAACGAGGATGGCTCCTACTGCCCTCACAGAGCCAGTGTTGATGCTGTGTGCCCTGAGCATGGCCTGCTGGAGGCAGCCGGGGCAGCGTGCCACCTTCCTGCCCTTGGATGCTGACATTCCTCGTAGTGCCTGGATTTGCACTGTTGGGATGGCTTGCCTTCAGCCTCCCCACGCGGTTCAGGAGGTCTTCAGTCTTTGCAGAACTGCTCTCTGGCAGTGGCATTGCTGCCTTGTCAGGCTTCTGGCACGGCTTTATAAACCAGCGTGGGGTAGCCTGGGTGGCAAGGAGAGGCCGTCAGGGTGGGCAGAGCAGGAGACTTCAGCACAGAATCACGGAATGGCCGGG
>VYZM01017085.1:360244-370256 GCA_013398915.1 Dromas ardeola | reverse complement strand
TCGGAACTTTCTGGCATAACAGCTATTAGGTAACTGAACAGTTTCTCTACCTCAGCGATAACACACAACCAAAGCGTCGCAACTATTAATAACTATATAGTTGGGGATTCTTCTCTACTGGCAACAGCGCAAACTGAAAACCAGATTCAACAGGGTAATGAGAGAACATGCAATTTCAAAACAAAACAAAAAAAAAAGTGCAGATTCGGAACCTTCTTCCCGTTTCTGCTCTATTTCCCAATTAAAAACCCCAACTCCCTAGACCAGAAGGTTCTCACAAGAGACAGAAGGGTATCTGTAATTACTGAACACCAGCGTTCATGATACAAGGAAGCACTGCCCATCCTTATCACGACACGACAAACGCAAGCCAAATATTGCCAGGTTAAAGTGCACGCTGGCCTTCTTCCATGGCATTTCAACCCACCCTACTTGCAGCTTAACTGGGCACATGTCCAACAACTTCCCCTTCAAAAGCAAGCAATGATGAAAGCCTTCAGCCCCTCGAGGACCGTGTGCTTACAACTGGAGGAAAAAACATCCTTGTCAGAGAGACAGTTTGACAGGAGTCAAGTTAGGGACAAATCCTCTGGGCCCTTTCCATCTCATCCTGGTCTTTCTGACTTCAACATCTGTCAGCAGGATATGCTCCCTGCTTTTTAATGCCAGTAAAGACCACGGATAGATCAATACAGCAGGACAGAAAACTTTCGTCTTCACCCCATTTAATACTGTTCTTTATTTCAAGAGTTTAATTCTCCAAAGCTGTGTCTTTCCAAATCCAACACCAAGTTCTGGTAATTTATCGACATATTCTCTGTAACATCAGCTCCAATGGTTTAAAAATAATTATATTCTTTAGACTTGTAACAAATATATTTTTCAGTATGTTTGTGAACTCTGATTTCGTACACAGCCGCTTAACATCAGCCATCACACACACTAAGGGAGGTGGAAAGGAAAACACACTATAAAAAGTAACTAAGTACTAAATACTTTTACGACAATTTACCACAGCAAAGGTCACTCAACACAGATCAAACGCCTCAAACTTAGGATTTTCTGTTGCTCTGCTACTTTAATAGTTTCCCCCCTTGACACAATTTCAATGCTGCAATATAGGTAAAGCAGCAGAAATACTTGTTGATGCAGGGATTACTCTCTTAAGAGGTGCAACACTGCAGACCCCACAGCATGCTTGGGAGGACAGATGTTGTGCTCCTCTGCTGTGACATATACTCGTAATATTTAAACATTTCTCATACAAATAACAGAAAGTTAGCTCATCTACTATGAGTATGCCCGTACACATGACTTCAGATGTAGAATTTTTTTTCAAGCAAAATAACTTGTGTAGTTGTAGCTTTTCAGGGGGTTTGAACTTCTGAAATTCTCATTTCGTCACTCTGCAGATGCAATCTCAATGTAAATACGGTTTAACTGAGTAAGTTTGTCCCTTAATTGCCCATATTTATAGTACTAGAAACAACTAGAGATAAACTACAGAAAGAACTGAGGGAGTTTAGCTGCACATACTTACTAATGTCTTAGGCCAACTATTTCCTGCTCAATTTTCAGGTGATAGTTTGTCTCAGAAATGAACAGGTAGGGTGTTTAGGGTTTTTTTTAAGAATGGGGATTAATTAAAGAATATGCTTTTTTGGCTTTCTAATTTCTCTCTGGTACCTGACTGACTGATGTCTAGGGTAAACTGACTGCGAGCCAGACTTCTCTAAACGACAGAGCAGCGCTTGTCCCGGGTGATGGTCTTGGCTGTCTAACGGTTGAGTCTGTGCTGAGAAGCAGACACGATTTACATCTGCAGTTTTATTCAGCTGCGCACTCCACAGCCCATCCAGCGACAGCCCAGGATGAAGGATCTACTGGAGTACGCTGTTGCGTCCTCCTGCGTACATACGTTTCCTGTTCTGATACAAACCCTGGTCTTGTTCTGCAATTTAGTCAGAACGCACACACGGGAACCTAGACAACAGAACACACCATGTGTGACAGAGGCCAGTTTACCCATGAGACAAATTAGTTGACAGTTAAAAAGCAAACAAACAAACCAACTAACCAACCTGTCACCTTCTTCAGCTTTGGAGATCTCATAAACTATATATATTTGGTGTTCCTCTCCAAAGCTGAGAGATCCCATTGGGAATATCACGCTTGCTTTAGACACAGACCGGGGTAAGATCTCATTTTAAATTACTACTAAAAGACTGGCTGCAGATTGCAGTGCCATTATAAGGAAAGAGATCCTATCCCAAACTCCTCGACGGCAGCATGTTGGTTGCCGTTTGATCCATGGTTCACAGAAGCCGTACAATTTGCTTGTAGTGAGGCATTATTGATTGGAAGAGTGAGGCAAACAGCAAGTGCTTCTCCTCCTACACTGGTGAAATAAGGGAGAAGCCCTGCTTTTACCTGAATGGCATTATCAGACACTCTCTAGTGCAAAAAAGTTGAAAAGCACATAATCCATTATGCAGCCACAAAAGGAAAAAGGGAAGCGACAGCTTCAGGGAAACTAATGCCTCAAAGGATGATACAGGGCAAGAAGAAAAGACTCCACTCATTAGTACAGATGCATGAAGTTGTATTTTTCAGGAAAGCAGATCTCTTGACACCACTTTTTCGCCTGATGCCATGCCTCTTACTGAAGCAAAAAGCAGCAAGCCAACAAGTTCAGGTTCATGAACAGGGTAACAGACTCATTACCACTGCTGTTAACAGATTATGGAGTTACCTCTTCTTGAGAGGCATGTAGACTGCAATTATGGGGATCACAAAGTCTTACTCTCTTAGCTGCATCCTCACGCTCTGGGTGTTCGGAGTGCTGTTTTGTCCAATTCTGTTTTCAATTAAGGCCATTTCAGAGCCTTCCCTTGGCAACTGCCTGGTTAATCTCTCTTTGATAGACATAGAATTGTAACCCTGCCTCAATCCCAGCATTTTATTTTATAATCATAACTATGAGAGGATGAATGGAAGGAAGATGCTCCCGCTTAAGTAAATAAATGGAAGAGGCCAATTATAGAACTTCAATTCTCACTTGGAACTTCCCCTTTCTATTTTTTTTCTTCTGAGAGTTTTAAGAAATATCTTGGACACCAGAGCCCCTTTTTGGTTTTCCTTTCTTGAGTTTAAGAAAATGCCTTAGTCAGGAAAAGCATATTTGATGACTCCTAATCACTATTCCTGTTTGCAAGGCACGGTGTGTGGCCCAGGCTGGAACCACAAACGAAGCTTCTGGGAAGACAGCAACCAAAGAATGCCTCATCTGGGATTCCACAGCTGCTAGAGGTTGTCCTTGCCCCCAAATGCTCGATTAGCCTCCTCACAGTCTATTTATAATGACATAAATTATCTACAGTTTCCTCAAATCAGTGTTCAACTTAACACACACTCAGCCACCTCATCGCAAACATACACTTCCAGAAACAATTTATTATACACGTTCCTACTTTACCCCATACTTCACTCAAAGGAACCTTTCTGTAAGTAGCATAAATAACAAGTTTATAATTTTACTTATCTGTGTGGGCTGCTGTTATGTGCCTTATGAAGCTCACACTATTATGCTTGAAACACAAAAAAATTGAAATGAGCTCAAAGAATATAAATGAAGTATTTCAAGTAAGATTTAAATAAGTACTTATAGCCTTATAAACAGCACTTAAAAATTAACAACAAAGGATTACAGCTCTTCCACAGGCACACAAAATTGAATTTATGGCTTTCAAATGGTTTATAATAATGTGACACTCAGCATCTTTAGAACTATTTTTCTAGAACAAAATTAGAATTAGAAAACTATATTAGCTAAAGCTGGTGAATAGATTTGTCTGGAAAAGCTGCCCACCTACTAGAGAGTTGTATCATAACATTGAACAATGCCTGATGCTGTTTCTCTTTGCAATACTCTAGTATTCCTGCAAAGAAGTCATGGTTATTTTAGCAAGCATGTGAAGGCAAGAAAGCTACTTCGCAAGAGACTTTGGAAGACGCAAAGATATTTCTGGCCTGAAAAATATTTTCTGACATCCAAATAGTGTTTTACCACAAAAAAAATGCAAGGTGGAACTTCAGAATGTACACTGAAGATGTTCACAATGACTGCAAGTCTTTGGGAATAAACAGCGATAAGAGGACCGCTCACAGCAGGAAAAAACGTGGCTACTACAAAAAAATAGTTGAGTTCATTGCTAATTACACAACCAATTAAAAAGCGAGTCGCTTACATGGGAGGAGAAACTGTCCTAGAGACTTAACTAATGAACTAATAAATAAATGAAAATCCCACATCCCTGCTCCTCATTCTGCACAAGTTGTTCAAATGCTAGAAGCTCCTGTACTTGTGATATCTTGGAAAGGTTTGTTATTCCGTTTTGAGAGAAGTGATTCTGCAGAAGCAGCAAATGAGAAGGTTTTTCTCAAACGGAGTATTTCTGCCCTAACAGAATACTTAAATTATGAGTTTTCACTTCTACTGGAAGTTTACAACCTCACAAAAGCTGCCCAAAGGAAGCAGAAATGGAAGCTTTGGCGTGAAATATGGGCAAGTTCAATACCATAAAAACCTCTTTAATACTTCAGTACAAATGCACTAGGACATTATGCTTTTTCTCAACTGACTGTATAATTGGCTGGGTTAGAACTACTCCATTGAAACAGCATTGAAAAGTGAAATGTTATGGAAGCTACAACATATTTTTTTTCCCCAAGAAGCAGTGTTTCTAAATATATCACCTTTTCTGCCAACCTCATCTTACTATAGAATCTCATCTTACTCTTGAATGACTATCCACTATTTATCATGATTCAGAAACACAACTGAAAACATGCAGTAACTGAGATTAGCAGGTGGTAAGCATCAAACAGATGGAGGGACCTTTTCTTACATACATACAAGTCTTTCATTGCAGGATACTGACAAGGCTAAGAATATAAAAATTCCTGGGTGATAATCCGGTGATAATCCACTTGACATCAACCTCCAGGCAGAGAATGTAGTTTTTTATCCATCCAGACTGTAACATCCTAACTCAAGAGGCAAGAACATTACGTGTGTCAGACTGAAAAGCCTTGCTAAAGTCAAGGTTAGGACATCCACTACTCTTTCCCTCCCTCAAAGGCAGCAATCAGACAGTCAGGCACAGTTTACCCCTGGCACATCCAGAGTGACTGTTCTTTGTGCAGCAGTACTCCTAGAAGCGAAGCACAAGCAACTAACTTCTCCTCTCTGAGACCCTTGAGTTCATGAAGCCCGTTACGTTGTTAATACAGGATGACAGCCCTCTGTTAAATTTTGTAGGAAACAGATTGCCAGTATAAAATTTATTTGGACAGTAATACATTCATTTGTGGCCAAGGCTGCACAATCCATAGATGTCCTTAAGAAATAAGGCTAAGACAAATAAGAATGTTAAAAAGAATCTGTATTTGTGCATTTCACAATTCTAGTTACTCTCAACCAGAAAGAAAAATCCTATTATAAAGAATCTCAGACCCCCTACTCCCTCACCCCCAAATCACCAGTACTTAAAGCTGACTAATTTCTAGAGTGTTTTGCCTATTAGTTCTATCCATTAGAGAATCTCAATGGCGTATTCCAGACGCAATCCTCAGCAGCTAACATTTGGCCAGCAGACCTGTGTTCTATGTTTGTACCTCACTTGCATACATGTATTAGAACTTAAGAGGTGCAATTCCCACAATCAGTAAGTCCTCATTTTCGCATATGCCTGGAAACTCAGTGACCATTAATAGGTAAGTTTGTTACATGAGGGGTTTATGAAACATCGCTGTTTGGAAAGGTCACAAACAAACAAACAAAGGCAGAAAAGGTGCTTGCTGGACCCTTAACTCAAGAATTGTTTCCTTACCTCATACAAATCTAGATGATTTTCAAAGGATGAAAACAGTAAACTATATAAGAGAACAGCAGAATTTATAATCAGCTCAACAATTTAAATGACAAGAGATATGGCGCACTAGAAAAAATATTCTGCTTGATAATAAATAAAATATGCCAAAGTTTCACTTCACTTCTTCCATTATTTTTTCCATGGCTAAATTCTTTTCCAATGTGGACCAGTTCGGGAATGAACTGCAAGAGAAGCCACCTAAATTAGCCAAGGTAACTGCTTTCTATGGCCTGTCCACGTTGGCTATGACAATTGAAACCTTTGGGCATCAATACAGATATTTAGAAAGGGGACAGTAGGGAAGGTATTTAAAAAACCGGAAAGTTTTACTGCTAAAAGTGGACTCTCCATCTAAATAAACTAGCCCTCAAGAGATCCTTACCGCAGATCCAGACCAGCTTCTTTCCAAAGTATGTCCATCAAACGCAAAATCTGGAGCGTCAACATGTCCTGTCGGAGATCTATAACGGAAGGTTGAAACTGCTACTTCAGTCTCTCGCTGTGCTGTAGACAAACTTTATAATGCTTATAAGGCCTTCAGAAAAAGGTATTTAAACTACTCATCAAGCCTAAAGGTTAAAGTGGGATTAACCGTAATTATATCATCATGACTGATAATGTCTATACTTTGAAACCCAGTCAGAAGAAGATGCTTAATTTGTTTACCGACGTTAGAGTAAATCACATTACACTATGGCAATACAGAGCAACACAGCTTAAGTGCAAGTGTGGGAATGAAGGAGGAAAAGGAAAAATTTAAAATTTTTAGCATTGCTTACCATCACCATTTTTAAAGATGATCCCTACAAGATCTCCTCCAAACATTTTGTTGTTGTAAACTATCCATAGAGGCTTCATTTTAGAATCCATATATCTACACTTCTCAACACTAAAAGATAATGCAACAAATCTTTTAGTCAAGTAAGAATAAGTCAACTGAAAAAGTCTAAACATTGTTCAAAACACAACAGAACACATAGATTTCCAGTTTGGAAGTACTTAAACTTTATCTCTGCTTTCATTCTGCTACTATGCTATGAGCACTTACTAAGTTATGAACATAATCGGTTATAGATGGAAGGTATTGGATACCACAACTGGCGTACACATTCCTAAAGCTTAAATTAAGCACCTGCATTTTCAGAGAAAATAGGTTTCTTTATATCCTTTCCCATCAATTTTTAGACTTTATATTTAAGTGCTGTTAAAAATTTTAACAGCTTTTGTGCTTATTCTTTTTAACAAAAGCCAGGAATGCAGTCCAATTCACTTTTAGGCTTATATTTAAATATATTTAGTTATGGTAATACATTGACTGAGAGACTATTAAGTTTCACAGTGGATCACAAAAACCTTCTAACTTAACTGATATTTGAACCTCAGGAACATTCCCGACAGACCTTCCCTCACTATAGAAAAAGCTCCCTATGACAGCGTATCTGCCGAACAATACAGCCAAAGGAAGTTAGAGCACATATGCGTTTCTGCTTTACTGTTTCCGTGCAAAAGCTACAGTGACATTTTATTCACTCATTCTTCACTTACTGCAGTTCTGAAAGTATAACAGAAGGGTTCAGAGGAGACTGGAGGTCAGAAAGTGCTTCTCTGTAAGCATTTTGTTTCAAACAAGTATGCATTGCATCTTTGCCTTTTGCTTTGCTTTGCTTCATGGCGTTCAGCTTAATTAGACTATTTAAAGTCTTCATTTTATTAAGGGCTTCCACCTGAAATAGATATTTTATTTTTAAAAGTTATTGCTCTGATTTTACACATAATACAATGCAAAATTCCAGTTCAAAACAAAACAAAGTACTTAACTAAAGTACTAAATTATTCTACAATTTTTTAAAAATGGAAATAATGGATAGCAGTTAAGGTGGCATTCCTGAAAAAAATATGAGAATGGCCTTTTCTAAGTCACCCATATCCCAGAAACACCATTTTCGTAAGTAACAGAGACACTGATGGGGTGA
Organism: Dromas ardeola; assembly: GCA_013398915.1. Classification (NCBI taxonomy): domain Eukaryota; kingdom Metazoa; phylum Chordata; class Aves; order Charadriiformes; family Dromadidae; genus Dromas; species Dromas ardeola. The sequence continues at coordinate 362,350 of VYZM01017085.1, read as the reverse complement.
AAGCTCCTATGCCTCAAGCCACTTCTTAAAGCACGACTTAACATTTTCAAAAAAATGAATGAGGTATTATAATGTACGATACATTTACACAAATTCCTTCTTCAAAATACAACTTTCGTCCGCTAATTCAACAAAGACCTTAACACAGGTGCCTCTATCCATACTGAAGTCAACAGAAACATTGAGTGCTTCATACCTCTAACAAAATCAAACATTGCTTGAGATGAGCTATGGATGCAGACGCCTCATTGTACATGGTAGTCGCATACAATATGATATGGCCATGACTACTTGCAGACAATTTTCATGTATGTAACTACACGTACTTTTACAGAGCAGAGTCTTAAATGTTTGTTCATTAAAACCCTGCTGAAGTTAGGCATACAGTAAACGCTCTAATCAATTAAAGTGTTCCAAATCGTATTACCTCATCTAAGCAATACTGTTACCTTAAAAATGTGTAAAAAAATTATTTGCAAACAATACAGGTGGGTTTAACCCTTTTTTTTAACCCTTCTTCTGTTTTGGAAAGTTTTGTACCAGTACGTAACTTCTAAGAAAACATGCAAACTAGTGATGTAAATGTACATAACACTAACAGAGAAAAGCCCTTCAGTAACAAACCTAGCCAGCACATACAACAAACGGAATTTCGACATTGCATCTACATCTAAGCAACTTGTTAGCCAAATATGAAATAGTTGTTATAACAATCAGCTGTATTTGCACTAGCCACAGTTAACATGCTGAGTAATACACATATTCTCTAGCAAACAGCATCAATTTAATAATTACAGAAGTCCATTTCTATACAAGGAAGCTTCAGTCTAACTTACAAGGTGCTGAGTCAAAACTTACCACTTCTACAGAGAGACTGAGCCCTGTCAGGCAGGATGCTGTGGAAATCGTACGCAGTTTGATTATAAAACTGAGGCAATGGAGACCTGCCAGGTCAGCCATCTGTCAAAACCAAAAGCGCTCTGCTTTTCCACTATTCTAGGAGCTGTACAAACATCAGTGACAAGGGAACAAAATGGAACCTGCGTTGTACAAACAGGAACTTTTTGAAGTATTTCTACTTTGAATTTCTTCCGTGTTTGCACAGTTGGGAATTTTTTTGCCCCTTCTTTGATTGTACTGACATTTGTTTCCTGTGAAGTGCACAAAAACTTTACTGACCTTAGGTCTATTGCTTAAGGCATTTCACCACCTAATCTTTTTATGATTTTGACAATACTAACAAGCACACTTGTGTAAGAGATGGTCTTTTTAATGTCCTGTGAACTGCAGTAATAAAAAGCACAACAGTACGTTCCTGCTCCATATGCCGCTTAAAGCCCAGTTTCAACGTAGACAGTATGAAAACTGCTAGAAATAACACTCATCAGACAAGTATCTACTCAGTTTTTGTGGCCTGATACAGTAAATAGATTAATTCCAGAGAGATATCTTTTTTCAAAGATTTTTATGATTGCAATCTAAACTAACTTGCTAAAACTGCATTAGAGCCTTCAAACATGTTATATGAGTGTGTCTATTAATGATCTGCTGATACACTTAGTGTATTTAAAAGCAAACCTCCCTCACACTTATTAGGGTCCTGCTTTATGCTACAACTTCAGGGTTTTTGTGCATCACCTTTAGCAAACACCAAAGCTGTGGAAAGTAGTCCTGGAGTCGCCTAGGTAAAGTTCAGATAGAAAGGAANAGGCACTAGCTGCTTTCTCTGCCAGGGAGGACTGCTCCATCATCCATCTATTTAGCCCTTTTATTTCTCTCTCTCACCCACGCTTTCTTCTGTCCCCTCCTCCCCAACAGATGGACTATATCAAGGTAACCAATATGCCCCACAGGAGCAATGGAATAAGTATTTGAGTTACAAGCTGGGACAAGTCAAGATTTAAAGGCGAAGGGAAGTCTATACCTGTTTAGCAAGCACTTTCATATGAGCAACGCTTCCTCGGCAGTAAGCTTCAAGTATCAAACCAAACTGTACTGAAACAGCAGGTATGTGAACCTCTGACCTGTAAGAAGAAAAGCTTCTCATCAGACCACAGCATTTACAGATTAGCATTCTTCAAGCCATTAAAATGAAGAAAAAAAAAA
>VYZM01017085.1:294568-358675 GCA_013398915.1 Dromas ardeola | reverse complement strand
CACACATTTCATATGCAGAGAAACCCTTCCCCAGTTAATAATCCAGCTAGTCTACTGTTCTATCCAGAATATATGTGTATTGCCGAAAGCACCTCGCACATCTCCGGACACTATAAAACCAGCTCCCTACCTCTGAGGCCCCAAGGCACTAGCTGCTTTCTCTGCCAGGGAGGACTGCTCCATCATCCATCTATTTAGCCCTTTTATTTCTCTCTCTCACCCACGCTTTCTTCTGTCCCCTCCTCCCCAACAGATGGACTATATCAAGGTAACCAATATGCCCCACAGGAGCAATGGAATAAGTATTTGAGTTACAAGCTGGGACAAGTCAAGCTTTAAAGGCGAAGGGAAGTCTATACCTGTTTAGCAAGCACTTTCATATGAGCAACGCTTCCTCGGCAGTAAGCTTCAAGTATCAAACCAAACTGTACTGAAACAGCAGGTATGTGAACCTCTGACCTGTAAGAAGAAAAGCTTCTCATCAGACCACAGCATTTACAGATTAGCATTCTTCAAGCCATTAAAATGAAGAAAAAAAAAACAAAAAAAAAAACAAAAACAAACCCAAAAAAAAAAACCAACACGAAAACCAAAAACCAAACCAACCAAACAAAAAACCCAGCAAAAACAAAAAAACCCCACACCACTGCCCAGAAAACAACCCTAACCATGGTCATGTAGATAAAATGAAAAGCTAGATTTCTTAAGAAACAAAACACTTCAATGCGCGCCACTTGTTTCAAGGTCTAGGACTGCTCTGGGGGCAGTAACGTTAAGAGGTAGTGATTGGATATTTGTTTTCAGGAGCCCCTTTTATTCAAGAAAGCAGTACGGGTAAATCTTAGAAGATGATATTGAGAATCAGGGCTGATGTTAAGCCACGAGTTTTCAAATCTCAAATTTGCCTGAAGGGGAACACTTTGAAACAACCCACTGAACCTTACGGCAGAGCCAATTATCCTCCAAAACATTTTCATGTCATACTTGCTCTTTTTATTTATAAATATTAAACTAAATTGTACTTTAAAGACAGAATCAACCAATAGTCCATTCTGCAAAATTTCTGCCATTCATGGAACCGGTCATTAAAAGTAGCAACGACACACAGAACTGCTTTTATTATCTGTTAGACTCTCAACAATAATACAAATTTTTCTCAACTCTGAGGTATAAATATTGTACTTTTACTGCATGCACAGCCAAAACAAACACTAAGGTTATACACAAACTTACCTTATCAGACAGCTAGAGCTGAATGCAGTTTGGAATACTTTTGTCTAACAGTAGATTACAAACCACTGTAATATACTTTTAATTACAGGCTTGCTCTGATGTATAAATGACAAAGGTAATGAAACATAAAGAGGACTTGTAGGGGACTACGATAATGGCCATTTAGAAAAATCCTCAAGAAATAGTGTCAGAAAGTCCAATCAGGCTCAATAGTTTCAGAAAGACTTAAGGGAAAAACTCTTACCTTAGATGCCAAAACAACATCTGTCCTATTCTCCTATTAGCGAGCGCTCTCTCTAACAGAAATCTGGAGAGCGCACAATCAAGGAAAGGTTCGTATTTCAGGACTTGCACAAGTTGAAGAAGATACTGAGAGAGCTCTTCATCACTAGAATGAGGTACATAAAAGCAGTTAGTAACAGTGTAACGAGATTAATGATATTCCAGAAATTCAGATGCATATGACAAATACAACGATGACAGATTTGTTTCAATAGGAAGAGTGTCCCCCAATTTTTCAGTCGCATGGAGAAGGACAATAATATACAACTTAGTGCAACTGCCAGGTTGATCCATTCATCAGTAAGTTATACTCCTGACAGAACCTCTAAGTAAAAACCTGGTGTTCTGTCATGTGCTTTTACAAGATCAAGATCTCAGCCTGAGCGCTAGGTTGAGCATCCAGGACGTTAATTATTTCGAATTATTTCAGACTGGACATTGGCTCCCTTTGGCCACTCAACTTCCGACTGAGGAGCTGGACCTTTGGAAGCACATAAAGAACCACGGTAACTGAGCAGTCAGCTGCAGCGGGCATGGACAGGGACCGAGAGTAGTTGGGTGTACCTATCAGAGTCGCTCAGCTTACAAAGAAGGGGGAGAACAGTATTCATTCCCCTGAAAGCAATTCAATTAACCTGTCTTTAAAAGTAACTACCTGACAGTTAACAGGTGTTAGTAGGTGTATTAAGTGGATCCAAAGTGATCCCTTTAGCCAAAATGTTTTGTTTGGGTTTTTTTTAATGTGTTTGTTAAAATCATACCAACAACATGAAGGTTTTTAGAGGTTAAGGAAAAGCACATCATCTTTGAGAAACCAAACAGTGCCCAAATTACTCCTACTTCAGAAGTGCAAATTTAAGCATTTACCCACAATTCATAAACATACCTTTGAAAAGCCTCTATGCTAACTAACTACTCCAAGTAACAGTCTGGCATAATAAAAATAATTCTAATATTTTTCTATAAAATTCTGTATTCCTCTCCCCACAGAAAACCTCCCACACTGGACAACTGTGTTACTCTAGAACAAATGTGAACATTCCTTGGCTTTTTAGTATCTTTTTCTCTTATAATAGGCCTGCAGAATTTAAATTGTCTCTCTAAGCTGGAAAGAGTAGAAATTCTTCTGCCCATCACTTGAAGTCTTCAGAGATGCAAATACTGAATTTTTTCATTCTCTCCATCTTACTCTGAAAAACTTCAGTAACTTGGTAAAAACTTTCAATTATGTTATGCTGTATTTATTTTTGCCTATCTTATTTTATTTCAGCTAATAGGATCACCTTTAGGGTACAGTTTTTCCCAGGTGCCTTCATAAGACTTTTTAAAGAAGTTGAAAATTGATTTGTGACACCCAACTGAACACAATTTTGCTTCAGAGCCAGAACTAAGAATTCTGGAAAAAATTCCAGATGGAACAATTCAGTATTATTAAGATAACCCAGCAGCTAAATTGCTTGTTTGCATTTGAAAGAAGTCAAAATAGTCTTTTTTTTTACCCCAAAAATCCAGCCTTGACCATTAAAAAAATTAATCATAAAACTATTCACCACAGAGAATTTAGAATTCAAGGACAGGAAATACGCAGTAATGCTGCAAATGATAACATTATACAAATCTTGCCCTAGGTTACAGTGAAGAACAAAATTCTGTGTGATAAAGGAAGAACTGTAGATAGTGAAGGCTACTGTGAAGAACAAACAAATCAGTAACTCTCTGTTGTTTTTTTTTTTTTTTTAATATGTGCTACAGCTTACATTTCTATTAAATGATACAGCCAATACCTTACCTTGCACAGAGTGTGAGGCTGAATGCAGTTTTCATAGGATTCGACTACTGTAATACTTTGTCCCTTTGTTATTAAAAAGTTGTCACACTATCTTGGCTCTCCCTTTGCCCAAGAAAGGGGTGAACACACAACCCTCTCTGGGACAAAGGCACACTGCTGTTCTCCAAGCAACATGGAAAATAATAACCACTGAATGCAAGATGTCAGAATAAGAAGGTTTTATTTGTCTGCCAATGTGCTTATCTAGAAATTAGACTGCTTTATTTGGTCACCTATTCAATGTTTACATCTTTCCCCTTTGGGTTGTTGTTTTTTTTTTTCCTATAGGCAAACAGAATGCAGTTTTTCACCCCAGAAATCCTTGCATGCTGAAGTAATACAATACACTCACCTCATTTGTTTTAAGCAACCCACTGCATATTCTCTCACATACTGGTCTGGATAATTGAAATCCAACAATTCTAATGCTTCTCTAGGCAGCAGCTTGGGCCATATCTGAAGGAGAGCCTGAAGCTGTTTTAAAAAGATGACTATTAGGTTACAGGTAAAGTAACTATTTAAGAAAAGAGATGGGTATAACTGCCCATAAAAACATTCATAATAACAGAAGGAGGTTACAGACCGATCTGGCAAAGAAAAAAAGAAAAGAGAAATAATTCTGGGAAAATGGGCCCACTTCTGATTCAGTTTCTTCCCCTCTAAAATAGTCCAGATCATTGTTTCGGCACCAGTGGCACCAGGTCTCCTTTACCCAGCCTGAAAAGTTTGTTTCTTCACACATAGACACGACACACAGTAAATAAAAATCAGGTAACCCCAGATGTGTATGTTTTAGAATCAGAGTTTCAATAAAATTTAGACAATGTTTTGTAAATGCTCTCATAAATAAATAGGTAATGGTAAAAGTTCTCCATTAAAAAAAAAGTTTAAAGAAGGTTTTTGTTGAAAGAAATCTTTACCTAAAATATTTATCCACCTCAAGTGATGGAGCCTTTTCCCACATACATTGTACATAGCAAAGAGCTTAAATTGCAGAAAGGATGATTCAGGTTAGATATTTAAAAAAAACCAACAAACAATACTGAAGACAATGATGTGTGGAAAAAAATTACAGAAAACACTAGTGTATTATTTTGGACTACTAAGAAGAAAAACGTCTAGAGATCTCCTAAAATAAATTGGCTTTATTGCATTTTAATGGAGCTACCCACTGAGAGTATATTTTTAATAATAGGTATATAGTTGTATGACTGAAACAAGCGACTATTACTCGAAGTAAACAAGCTTGAATGTGTAAATGTCGTGTATCAACAGCACAAGATGTATTCTCTCCGGAGGAAACAAGTCATAACTCATGATGAAAATACCCTTTCCTACAAATTAGATAATACAGACATTAACATTTAAATACCAACTTATAAAATCTGAGTTATTAGGAAGATCTTATTTTCCTCCTGATTTAGTAATCCTTTTGCACCAACAGTGAAAAATCTCTATTTTCTACTATATGTCATAGTTCAGCTAACGCTGTGTATGACAAACACGTCTGAGTTCGTAGTCTCAACCTGCATGTAACAGGCATATAAAATGCTCATAACGCTATTTAAACACCTGGGGGGACAGATTCTGAACTGGTTCAGCCGTGTGGTTTTGTGAAATTCAGAAGGCACAGTGCAAAGCCAGTGGCCGTGCTACAATTCCAGAAGTGGGGGAAGGAATCAATTAAACTATTTTCATGGGCAAATACTGGTATGAACGCATGAAAGACTCGTAATGATATAAAGTAAAATTAAAGATGTTTTTAAATATAGATGTCATATTCCCACAGAAACATACACGCAAAATTTGTGTATGACACAATGACACCATCCCCACTTACACATCATGAATACTTGTTCTGCAATTCTGAAAGAAATACTAACACTGAGCAAATACTTAATACCATCAAACAGCTGTTGAAAATGCAAGCAGCAGCTATGCTTGTCAGACACACAGTGAAAAACTTCAAATGTATCAGAACATTTAGACAACCTTCTTTAAATCAGGGGCAAAACCAATAAAAGTACAGAAATATTTCGTTAATAATGATCAAAATTAATGGGGAACTTGAAATACAGTTTGAAAAAATGAGTCAAAGTGGCTTTACATGCTTCATGTATCAGGCAATGGATTTTGAAAGTCACGGTCTACAGCACGTACATTAACTGTGAAGTTTATTTGAAAATATAGACTTCCCCACTTTGCCTGCTGAAATTATTTCAGAGGTTACCACAATGAGAAAGTGTTAAGTGTTATGAGCTTAAAGGAAGCAAGATCTAAATGACCTACAGAACAGCCAAGAAAATCCCCCAAATGCCTACTGCTCTGTTCACGTTCTGCCTCGGAACTTTTACTAAGAGAGAAGCACAGTCCAAGCAGCTCCACAGCCCTTCTATAAAGAAATAACCACAAATTCTTTCCTAACAAGACGAGTTTACTATAAAAGACAGCACAATTAAGCACAGGCCAGTATTTTTAGTCCAGTTATTTCAATTATTTAAAAAATTAGCCCTCCTTTCTCTAGGTCTCATTAATGATGGTGTCACTTCACTGAAGTGGGTGGATTTTTATTTTTTTTTTTTGATAATGGCTGAGTTCTGCTTTGAAAATAAATACTACCTGTGAATTCTGCTAACAAGTTCTGCCACCCTACTATGCAGAACAAGGAGGTTATGGCTTGCTGACACCGGACAGATTTCTATCATTTTGCTCAACCTGTACACAATCAGACTAAAAAGTTTCAATACAAATCCAGGGATCTATTATTTTATTACTTTTAAGTCTATCTATCAAGCAGGAATGGTCTCACCATAAACTCACGTAATTTTTCCCACATCAAGGTTCCTACTATTTGCAAAAAACATCACAAGAGTTGGATTCTATTTGCGTAAATACAGAAAAAAGCAGCTACACCAACTTCTTTACAGTACAGTGAAATAACCTTGCACATCTGTACAGCAAATGACACAATTCTGCTGAAAATGTAATCTTGTATCACAGCACCAGTCTTCAAGTCCTTAATTACTTACAGTTACTTGAAAGAGACCCTCAAACAGTCAACATGATGAGAATGAAATATTTTGTACCACTAGTGGGTATCGTATCTCCCTGAAAAATCATCTGTCTGCCTCAATGAGGCTTAATTACCCAGCCTGAGATGTGGATTTTTATAGCCTTTGAGCAGTTTAACAATTTTTATAAGAAGCTTTATTTCAGATCTTGATTTACAAACTTAAACTTATCTCTTTTATTTTTTTTTTTTTTAAATAACCTTACAAAAGAAGTTCTTACTGTGAAGGTGGTCAAATGCCGGAACATGTTGCCCAGAGAGACTGCGGAGTCTCCATCTGTGGGGATACTCAAANAACTCAGTGGGACACAGCCCTGCTGTAGCTGACCGTGCTTGAGCACGGGGGTTGGACTAGATGATCTCAAGAGGCCCCTTCCAAACTAAATGATTATGTGATTCTGTGGCATTCCTTGCATTTAAGATCAAAGTTGAGCACAAGATTCTGAAATCAGCCTGTAAATAATTGCTGTGCTCTTCCCATCATTCAGAGGACATCTGAAATGCATTTTGGATTTTGTGGTTTTTTGGCCTTTTTTAAAGATAAGGTCTTGCTTATGCGTCCAGGCCACGGACACATACGTATAGAATGAACTTTGGCTTATACAACAGTACCGTTTCAAAATGTCTACACTTGGGAAAGAAACCCTATTTACTTATTATTTGACACCAGCATTCTTCCCCCCCACCACCACCTTTTCCCTTACCTGAGCAACATCTTCAAGTTTGTTCCATTTTAAAGAGAGCAGCAGTTTTGGCAATGATTGTGGAAAACTTTCACGACAGTCATATCGCAAAGTCCAAATAAGATCCATTTCATTTTCACAGAGTTGAGATAAAGGATCTCTTTCCATTATTTCTTTTAGCACAACATAAAACTTCTTACCACCTCGACCCTAGAAAATGAGAAATGTATAAAGTTTTGATACATTCAGTAAGACCCTTATATTTTAGCTTAAAAACTAGAAATCCTACACCAGGAAGAACATCAGGTAAAACTCATGAAACACAATGGAATAACTCCTATGCCCTTCTTTCAGATTTCTTAAGCTATCAGAACTGGAACTAATAGATTCAAAATTCAGGGTACAGAATTTTCTGAAAAAGTAACTAAACTTTAGAGTTCATGACACTAGATGGCAATATTTCTATTTTCCAACTCGAACACGGAGAACTTTTCTTTAAGATGCCTATACTTTCTCCTTTTGTTTTTCAAGTGAGCACATTTAACAGATATTAGTATGAATTTTAAAAAAAAAAATTAAAAGCCAAATATAAAGCCCCCCCAAAAAAAAAACCTTCTCCAACAACAACCAAAGAGAAGTACATTTGCTAAGTACACAAACACATACTTTTTTGTCTTCTAATCCAGACCTGTCTTTTCCAGGCATTTTATCTCTCTGAAACACTAACATTAGCACTGATTCTGTAAATCAGTTTGTATGAATGGGTCTTCACTCTGGCTCAGTTAATACCTTCTGTCCCCAGCCATCCCCTTATGCAAACCGCAAGGGCAGAAATTAAAGCAATGGAATCAGCAACAAAAGCATTCCATAAATTAACGGAAGACAAAAGAAACTGCTGCTTCTGGGTAAGGAGGCAGTAGTTGAAGGGAATAAATTAGTTTCAATATATATTTTGAAAAACAATATGGCAGGCTTTAAATTCCCAAGCAAGCTTTGTCTTCACAAAGCTGAAGAAGTTTCTACATAATTTTAAGAGGCAGGTGAAAGGTCTTTACATTAATGGAAATAAAAAAATCGAAGTTCAGAAGAAATGGTAAGCAAAATCAATTAGGATTCACAGCAGAAACAAACAGCTCTCATCTGCACATTCTGCACAGGTTTCCCACCTGACAAAAAAAATACATCTGCCGCACACAGAACAGTTTAGCTCCTCCTAGAAACGATAAGTGCCTGAGCCTTGTATTGTTCTGAAATGTTTTAAGTAAATATTTTCATGTAAAAATACCACCTAAGTATAAATTCTTTAGGAGTGAATAGACTTTAAAAAGCTAGATGAATTGCAATGCTTGTTTAGTAAAACTAACTACATACTCTGTTTTCTGCATCAAAATAAGTAAACGGTCTTGACAATATGGTGATCCTTGTATCTGAAAATGTTAGTCTTTCAAATTAAACGTCACAACACTCTCAGGTTGGCATGCTGCTATTTAAGATTTCCAATTATTTGTACACTAAGTTGTTTGCACCCTAAGTAGTTTTCACTTTTCCTGAGCACTTTAGGCACTCGGTATTGTAACTGACACATTTTTCAGTTAGCTCCTTTATTCTATGCAATTAGTATTACTGTGCTTTCTCCATCTAAAATTGCTTTCTTCTCTATTTTTGTGTATAATACAAAGAAAACGTCTTAAGGTTTTGGTCATCTTTTCAAAATTTGTCCTCAAGTTAGAACTATCCAATTCCTCAAAAAGAGCATAGAATCATCATATTTAAGAAACATCATCTTATGGATCACTGACCATTTTTGAGAGAGCTTATTTGGAAATCTCCGATAATCAAACAAATCACCATACTTGATAAAACTGAGCAATTTCCCAGCAATACCTATACAGCCTAGGAATGTTTTCCAGATCTAATGTAAATCTTAGCTGTGTTCCAAATCCATAGAGTATGTAAAGTAATTGTGCTTTTTGACAAAAATCAGCCAAGAAGTCCAAAATATATTGGAAAAAGTGGACATATACCTGAATTTTAAGCTAGTTCATGTAGCGAGTTACGTGAGAAAACAGAACCAGTAGAACTGCCATTATTTGAGCAGTTGACTTATTTATTTCTAGATTGATGTAGAAGATAAAAACCAAAATAACACAGAAAAAAACCTTTAAAATAGTCCTTAGCAGACGCTTACCGCCATTGCAGCATTGTCACTGTTTCTTGCAATCTCAGCTGCCTTTTCAAGTATCTGCAAAGAGACGTTTTTAAATACATTAGATTTAAAAACAAATCTGACTGCACTGAAAGAATAAATATAGAAATGAAGCGGATAAGGAAATTTTGCTACCTTCCAGGTAATTACAACACTATTATTTTGCATACACAGTGGTATAACATGGACTTCTATGCTGCGTCCCTTTTCTAATCTGCAGGACTACGGAGATGAGGAAAAGGAGTGCTCATGAACACCACCATTTTCTTCTTCTTCACCACTCCTGGGCTAAACAGTCTTCTCTATAGTGTCTTTTTTTCTGTTTCTGTTTGCATTTCCTCCTTATTTTTCAGTACAGCAAACCAGTTCCTCAACCTTAAGTTACCCTTTGCTTTCTCATCTCTACTTCTGCTGTTTTCAAGGTCACTGCGTCCCCGAGCCATACCTGTCACCCAGACCCACACTTCCAGCCCTCTCTTTCAGTATGAATCCACGAACTCACTTGTCTCACCATGCTCTCAGATCGCCCATGTGATCTCAATTAGCCTTTCCAGTTACTTCTCTAAATCCAGGGTCCTCCCTTGTGTAACGGCACGAACAGCCAGCTTCCAACAAGAACTCATTTAACGATAAAGCGAATATTCCACCAACACAGTCTCAGCACCCGCTAATATACAGCAACCCTCAGGAACAAGGACTGCTACTTTTCTTAACAGTAAAGCAACATTTCCCCAGAAGCTCAGCTCTGAGTTATTACTGCTCCCTTTTTTTTTCCTGACTTTTTGAACATTCTGCTTAGTTTTTGAAGGTCGTGTAATAACTCATGATGGGTAGTTAAGTATAGATGTAAATACGGTTATTCAAACTACATTCTGCACACTACTGCAACCAACAGAGATGTGTTAGAACGGTGAGTGCCTAGGCTAATTAGACCAGCTGCACTGGTCAGGCAAATATATCCGCAGTCGTCAGATGCTACTGCTTTGAGAACAATTCATCAAATAAAATATCAATTAAGAAGTCTAAGGAACTACACCATCTCCTTTCCCTCAGAGGTCGCCTCTCCCAACAGCCAGGAATATAACACCACCCCCAGACACAGGTTCAGCAAGACTTGTATTGTCTTTACTCAGGCAACATGAGAAACAACAGAAGACTACAAAAGTCAGAGCATAAATACCCAGCAGCTTAAGTCCTTAAGAAGGTATACTAACTTGTTTTATTTCTTTCTCTGTATGAAATGCTTATTAATGTGATGTATTACATCTGCTACTTGGCCACAAAGCTTGTTTACATACAGCGCGAGAAAACATGCATAAATAAAACCACAGTGTCCTAATTCTGTGTTTAATGCTTGCCTCCTTGTGCTTTTTGGAGTTACTCTATTTGCCAATAAACCTGCAAAGTTTCTGCAAGTCCAGCTTCGTTTAACTGAACCAGGAGCCCCTCGGTGTGTCAGCAGCACCGATCACCAACCAGCCCAACACACGGCTCCTGCGATAGACAACAGGTTTCTTATCAAGGCAGTTTCGCTCACTCAGCCCCAAACAGCTGTTCACTGCAAGTGGATTGATGCTATGATCGAAAAAGATTCATCTGTTTTTGCACATTACGTTTCTTAAAATAAGGATTTGGCATCTGATTCTCCATTTTCTTGGCAAAAACAAGCAACAACACTGGGAAAATCAGAAGCAGCCATACACCAAGCAGTTCTCATCTAGACAATTTTGAAAAACAGATTCTCAGCTGATATAATTCAAGCAGTTACGATGTTACTCCTGATTCAATGGGACCTTCACCAAGAGAATCTTTCAGAGATTGTGTATCCTACTCTCTTTTCCTAATTGAGACATTTCAGGATACCCACAGAAATGGAATGAATTATCAAAGAGTTTAGAGCTCTGATTTTCTCAGTGCTACTGCAAACCAGTTTCTTAACTCTAGGGAATTGCAAGTAGCAAAATTACTGGGAAAAAAAAAAAAAAAAAAACAACAAAAAACCACTGCTAAAACCCCCCACATTTTGTAGCATTTCCTCAAAGTTGAACGCTTTCAACGTTTCATTACCAGCTCCGCAATCACTTTATAAAGATGCTCTGGGATTTTGTACACAGGATTTCCCAGGCAAAGTTCAAGAAGGGGGCAAAGACACAAAAGAGAAAAAGCCATCAGCCAAACAGAAGTTACACGGGATGGTGAAGAGCATCAGGCACCACCTTAATGTCAACACATCAGGTAACTTACTCAGTAGAATCTTCTGTCTGTATTCACCTGAGCATTTTAACGTACTGAAAACTTGGTATCGCAGGTACAAACAAAAAGAACACTAGAGCCAGAACACATATGCTATCACTTAAGAAACGTACTTTAACATAACATGTCTGTAACATGCACATAAAAGCAGCTTTTTTTCTTTAGAATTTAAATATATATGGTATAATGAGCAAAAGATCTAAAGCATTACAAATAAACCAATAACAAAACTGACAAAAATATGTCCAGTATGAAGAGTAAACTGGTCAACCATAATTAAAAAGACAATTACTCAGTACTGTTTTAGCTCTTAAGCCATTTCCAATGCTGTTTTCACACAAGAACAAATCCTGCACCAACATGGTAAAAAAAAAAACAAAAAAACAAAAACAAAAAACAACCCAAAAGCCAACCCAAAATAAAAACAAAACAAAAAATCTCATTATTTGATTTAATTTTGGTGAACCTTAAACCCAAAATCCCTCTTTGATACAGCTGATAAAGCATGGTGGTTTCTGTCTTTTTGTTCATGTCCCCCAAAGGTGCGAAACCCCCACACAACTTTCTCTAAGTGCTTATTAACTTTCCCAAAACCAAAATTCAGACTAATGTATGGATGAGTTAAACCTTGTTTTTTTTAATGCATCATTAACTGTTTTAACACTTATTTTATTATTTATTTCCTGGTCTTAACTTTATTTGCTGGTTTGTGAACAACTTGCTATCTAGCGTCCACGCTACAGACATTACCACGTGTATTCCAAATACACTCTTCCTTTCCGGTCAGACATTCTTAACAGATCTGCAGAAAACTGCAGGGCAACGTAAGTGGATTTAATTCAAAAGCAGACCTTGAGGAATCCCTTTTGATACAGTATTAAGACTCTGTTTATCCTTATAAGGGTATTTTCCTCATAGAGGCAAGAAGCGTCCCAAAGAACGGGTAACATAAATTTGTACAAAGAAGTACCAGATCTGTAAAGATCACAGGCGAGCACAGGTTGAAAGTTTCCAGAATGGCAGGTAAGTTTAGCTTTTTGTGAGCTCACCGATATTGGAAACTGATTATGCTTCTGACCCTCAAGAGACCATGCACAAAGTATTTTTAAAAATATAAGTCTTCAAACTATCTGAAAACCCTGCAGCGGTCAAAGCAGCGGCACTCTCACGCAGTGCAAGTTTATAAACCTGCAGTATGTTAACTAAAAGGCAGAAGTGGGGAATTCAGTGGAAAAGTCAGTTTTGAAAGGAAATAAGAAATAGTTATTTACACATAAGCATTCCTGACTGCTCTTGATGTCGTACCTTACCTTATCAAAGGGAGGGTAATTAATAGGCTGTTTTGAATACTCTTGAAATCTAATGTGCAAAGCTGTTGCATTTTCAGTGTAAGGGTTAGTCTGGACGGTTCCCATTGGATTCAACATCTCTTCAAGTTCATCTGAAACATTGGAGAGAACAATTAATATTATAGGCCAGGCATGCATTAAAATTAAAAAATCTGAAAGGCAAAGAGGCAATAAGAAATCGCTTACTGTATACAATGGACAGAAGCATGTTCTGCTGCGCAGCAGTTTTACTGCAATGCACTGCATTTCCAGTATAAACTACCCACACACAAATCCATAATCCGTTCACAAATGTTGGATTATCACCCTGTGAGAAACTGATTTTCTCTTCCCAAAATAAACAGAACAGTCAAGGGAAGCTGCGATATCCCTATACTGAACCAAATACCAGTAAGATCTGCAGCTTCTGTAAACCAGTATACATGTTGCCTCTATATCACATAGTATTAAAAAAAAAAAAAAAAAATAAAAGAAGAGAGTTGTAGGCCAGATTTCTTTCAGCACTACAGCCAAGTTGACACAGGTTTCTCAGCATGGAATGAAAAGTGACACAGAGATTTCAGACACTCTTACTAGTCAATTTTAATGTCAGGGAAGGAAGAAAAAAAAATTCTAATTCACATTTTCTGCTGACGCAAATATCGTCACATACAATATAGCGTATCTATTTAGCTTAGGATGATAGCGCAGGCAACCAAATGAAACCTAAACTGCATCTTAAAAACAGGCAACACTAGATATAAACATGCATCTATTTTTATGTGATTTTCCTTCCATAACAGATAAAACTTTTAGAACACCATCTCCAAGCAGACTCTTGTCCTTCCTCCTTCCTGATACACAACACTTTCAGGAAAGAGATTAACACGTTATATATGTATCCACAGAAAAAATACAAGTAGTAAAGAGACTATGACAGGAGGATCGGACACGCATATAGTAAATGTTCTACTATTTCATACTACTCTTCTTCAGTCTTATAAGTGTTTAAAGTCCAAATCTTAAAAGTTAAACTTTACCAGGAAACGATGACCAGCTATGCAGTACCAGTTCTCCATTCTTCAACTGTCCTTTATAATCAAATACCATGGTATTTACCCAGGCTACAGGATAATGCTGTGAAAGAAAAGAATTTTTGCATGGAAACTAAGATGCAAGTGAACGTTACTATGCAGCACGCACTACAATATAAGAAAAATTGAGAGGGTTGGTTTTTTTTTTAAATGGTGGTATCTTGCAGAACAGCAGTTAAACACATGCATAGTCTTCAGTATGTACTCCAGTTCCACAGAGGACGACAAGGCTTAATTTTAAGGGTGTCACTCTGCCAGTGTAAAAATACACATTTCCCTGAGTATGAGCCTAGATGCTAATTTTTTCACCTTTTCCCAATCACAGCACATCTAGAGTTGAGAACAAAACTGACCTTTTAAAATACAATTCTTTAAACAGCCATTTGCCAACTAGCTTACAACCAAAATTTTCATGTCTTTTTCAGTATCTGGCAAGCATGACAAGTTTTTTTATACCAAGACGTGCAATTCTTAATACACGTGCTCTTTTTAATTATTTTTTTCATTTTGCATTCTTGAACACTAAAGCGAGGACAATGAAAATACTCATTTCAATGTAATTCAGAGGTACGCTCAAGAAAAACGAAAGAATTACCACTTTTCCTGCTTTCCTAATGGTTTGGTATTTGGAAGGATTCATTGCCTTGGTTGACTTTTTAGTTTTCATCTTATCCATCACAGCATAAACTGCAAAGCAGAGCCTTGCCATTCTTGGTAGATCGCAGACGTTTATTTCAAACTCTAGTACTTCATTCCAAACGTGGTCACTTCTCCCAGATATTTCTGTGCTTACAATAGTTTTACAAAGGAGCTCTGTACCATGGAAAAGACCAGCCCTAACATGAACCTGCAATAAAGAAATGAGAAATTTTAAGCTTGCCACAGAACCTACAGAACTCTGCACAGAATATTATACAGAACATACACATAGGCATTTCATCAATATTTCTATCTTAAAAGCAATGCTAATTTTGAGGTTTTAAAATGAACCAAACAAATTCTCGAGAACAAGGTTCTTTTTATTTTGTTATTCGTGTTCCTGGCCAAATCAAAATCTATTTGTTTAAATAATGTTGGCTACCAATTTATTCAGTACTGAATTACTTATATTACCACATATGACTAATAATATTAACAACTCCTCATTCGTAGTAACAAATACAAAATACGGATATACAAACGCTTCTAACTTAACATACCTAACATGGAAGGAAATTGTAGGAAACACGCAATTAAGCAGAAAGAAAAAGGTAACGCTACTTTTCCGAATTCAAATTCAAATCTCTCTTCCAATTGAGAAAAATTTTGGGTTTTTTCAGCTTAAGAATTCATTTTTTACTTATTTTTTTTATAAAAATGTAGAGAGGGAACACTGCTGACTCCCATCAGAAATCACCTGTAGTAATAACGTTATTCGCGAGAATTCTGTTTTGTCTTTAGCACCTAGAAACCACCAGAACCAACTAGCTTGAATGATAAAAATAAGAAACAGGAAAGGAGAAGGGCAAGAAGAGAAAGAAATTCGAGTTATTGGCACTGAAATCAAACACATTACAGGTCAATGCCAAGATGTGGCTCATTTCTGCGTTTCTGTTTAATAACACAGGTACACAGAAAACTGCATGTTTCCAAGTATCCATACTCTTGGACAGCTTCAACAAGAATGACAAGGAGGTCTTCACTTTTGTTGCTTGAGCAAACAACAGAGAGAGAAATATGTCAACTTCTTTCAGGTCACTTTCCAAAATAGCAGTGATTTTAAAGAGAGAGAGAGGAAAAAGAAAAAAAACAAACCACAGATTTAATCGTTCGGTCAACACTGAAAAAAAT
This sequence comes from Dromas ardeola, assembly GCA_013398915.1. Classification (NCBI taxonomy): domain Eukaryota; kingdom Metazoa; phylum Chordata; class Aves; order Charadriiformes; family Dromadidae; genus Dromas; species Dromas ardeola. The sequence goes on along the minus strand of VYZM01017085.1, from coordinate 342,868 downwards.
GTTCTCAATGTTACAGTTACATGAGTAAAAGGTGAACTGATGTTTCAGGTTCCCTCCGCTCCTCAAACAACCTTCCCAACATTCCCTTTAAGCTATCATATTTCTGAGCACTGCAAGGGAAAGACAGAGATGTTTCAAGTTTGGTACAGGTTTTGGATAAAAAATAATTCACCTTTGAATTCCTAAGTGACATAGACAAGCTCTGTTCTGGCAGAGAGTCTATCTTTCCCTCCTTCAAAGAAACAACAGTGTGATCAACATCAAAGCAGTCCCAATCTCAATAGATCTTTTTGGCTACACCAGCTACTGCTCAGTACTAAGTCCTCCATTCGTAAACCAGCTCAGATAAACTAGTCATTGGCAAAGTGTAATACAGTTTTAAATGAAGTCATGCTGGCGAGCATATCTGTCTTCAGCCCAGAATAATCCCTGGGGAAGGCATTAGCAGCACCAATGACGGTCTCCAAATAACACCCATTCTGATCGTTCTGGACTTCTCTGAAACAATTGCTACCATTGATGGAGAGACTGCTGTCACAGCACCGGCACTGGCAGGGTATTAGGTCTTGGAGAACACGCTGCTATGGGTTACGCTCCTCCTCGATACAGGTGCCAAAGGAACATCCATTATTCAACTGACTCCTTGACTTACACCTACACAATCCCAATTTCATTTCCAAGCTTACAATCAATCACTGAAAGAAAAGTTCCATTTAGAAAACCGCATTTACTTGAGTCCCAGCAATACTCATAAAACCCACTATTACCTATTTTTGGCACGCACAGCTTCACCACCATGAACCACTGTCAGTTAAGCACAGCAACGTGAACATCCATGAAACACATCACATGAAAGTTATCTTACTTCAGGAAACCTAACTGACTATACGTGTGTGTACATACCTATACGTATCTATACGTATACATACCTTATGTTCTTATATTCTCTGATGTCAGAGAACTGATCAAAATCGGTTGGTTCATAACCTTCTTGAAACACTTCACCAGATGGTCCTATATTAATCCATTCGGAGATTCACTGTGTGTGTTGTTCAACTGAATGTATAATGAAGTTCTTTTGCTGATTTAAAGATATCTTATGGAAATGTGATTATGTCTACTGTATTAACTGTTTGTGCTTTAACACCAGCAACAGTAAATATTCTAAAATCTGCCTGTTTGTGTTTTTTCTTTAAACCAGAGGTTTAAATTTACATTTGCATAATTTTGAACGTTGTTCTTTGGCTTGCTATCGTCTGATATTGTAACTTTACATGCCATCACACTTCCCTGACTTTTATTTTATTAATATAAAAAGCATAAGTGATCAAGTAAAATTTGATAGTAACAAAGCACTGTACTGTTGGAACAGATTGCTATTTTGCTTGCCTTTTGGCTAGTTCTACTTCTATGATTTCCAATCCTCTTAATGTAAGGGATTGGATCCGAATTTTATTCTTTTCATTCTGACACCCTCCTTTCACTAATGAAACTGTATGTACTGATGGCGCAGCCAAAGAGCAAGACACAAAGAAAGGCAATTACAATGTCATGTATTTGGAAAATTGGGTGTTTGACAGCTGAATGAAGTCACTCGTGCTATAGTAAAAACACTGAATCCATCTCACAGCAGCAGAGTGCTACCCATCTGACAAATGTTTTGTTTCCCACTACAAACACTGCATTTGGGAACCCTGTTGGTGGTTTCAGCAAAAATGGATGAATATTGGCTTGATCCAAAGCACAATCAAACCAAAAGAACAATGGCAGTGAATTAAAGAGCCTTAGAATGAGGACTAGGAAACAAATACGGTCTCAATAGTGACAATTCCATCCATAATAGTGCAGACAGACAACGCAGGGAAACATGCACAAGCTTGCAAGGTTACTTCATGCATTCTTGGCCTTGGGTAACTACAGGACTTTGAAGTTTCCAAAACTAAAAAGCATTCAAAACACTAAATAATATTTAGATAGTGTCCACAGGCACCAAAACCAAAGAACTGTCAGTTTTTCCTGTTTCTCCTTAAGCTTCCAATCAATGTATTTTCTTTTTCCTCTAAAAGCATACTGAAAGTAACCAAAACTCAATTTTTCTAAGTAGGAAAAGAAAAACCCCAAGCTATACATATATATATATACACACATATACATATATATATATATATATATATATTTTGCTTCTTCTGGAATCCACCTTCTCTTTTCCCTTCCCTTTTCTTTTAAAAACTTTCAGAGTCTACAGAATGTAGAGTTAAGAAGATATTACAACTAGCTAAATAACAGTTTCGACAAAGAAAAGGGAAACATCTGTTTCTGCAGACATCTATTTCCACAGTCACAGTGTCTCAGGCAGTAAATTGTACCTATGGCTCATTTAGCCATATGTAGTAAAATGCAGTATTGTTAACATACAAGCGGGTTGTAACAATAGCTTTGAAAGGAAAAAAAAAAAAAAAAGCAGCACTGAGTCTCCTGAACAAAGCATCAGAACAGCAAAGAGCAAATTAGCCATTTAGGCTAATTGGATTTCTTCCTCATCTCCATGACTGGCTATTTCATTTATTGATTGCCAAACAAAACAAAGGAAATGGATGTTGTTCTACCTCACAGGCAAGTGTCTTGTAAGGTCTTAAAGTAGTTGTGCAATAAATTCCCATGTGTTAACAACTTGTGGTCTGTAAAACAGCCAGTAGCCCAGTCATGTACATTTTCACAGGAAGTGATACTACAGCTTTTTTTTTTGTGTTCAGCATGTTTAGAAAATAAAAGACAGATTGGATGGAAGCATGCAGTTCATGCTTAGACACACAGAGAATATATTCTGGACAACAAAAATACCTTATGTTTCATTGAAAAATTTTTAATATTTAATCTACTGTTTGTCAGCTGTTTACAACAGTTTAATATTGGTACTTTAAAGACATCATCTTAAAAAAATCAAGTCCCGTATGAACATTTGTGTCATACTGTCCATGATTACTGATAATGTTGTAATGCGCATACCCAACTTCAGATAATAATGCAAGATTTTAGCCAATACTAGTAATATAACTGGGAATAACTAAAAATACTTACACTTTTGCTGAATTGAAATCTGTATGATTCTGAGTTCACTAAACATTGAAAATCATTAAAATGAAGAGAACGTCTTCTGATACTAGGCATAGTTACTTACTTTGGCATTTTCTTCTGTATTTAGTTTATTACCCTTTAACAGAAGAATCTTGAAAGGGTTGGAAATATCCCATACACTCTGAGAAGGGAAACAAAGATACAAGTTCATTCTTAACCGCTGTAATATATTAAAGACCTATTTTACAGGCATTTTAAGCAAAAGGCATAAATACAAACTAAAAAAGATGCAAGTCTAAAAATATACATTTGTAATCTTAACAAATAAATTGGTTATCATAGCTACAAGAGCATACAAGGTGCTCTAAAGGGAAAAAAGTTAGAAAAAACACTCAGATGAAAGGGGGGTGGGAACATAGATCCAGTACTACTTGCTGACAATTCCAAATAACCCTTCAAATTTAGTGTTCATTCTGAATATACACAGAGTGTGTAGTACAACAAAGTCTCTCCACATTTCTTAGAGTGACAGTACGTAAATTGTAACTGTGCTGAAAGGTCTTAACTTTCGCAATAAATGAAGCCCCATATTAAAAGAAAAGTTAGACGTGTATTACGGCAAAAGTTGCCGTCGTTGAATTGGCAACACCATGCAAGACATCGGGGCTAATAGAAGAGATCCCAGACCACCACTGCCCAAGCTAGTGGAGTCTACACATTACACTGAAGCTGGAGAATCCAGGCTCTCAGCAGTAACTTCTCCAGTTTCCAGTAACAGATTATTACCCGCTCTTCTGGGGTGTGATTAAAAGTATAATCAATAACAATGGAAAGGAGATGGTAGGGGGACAAGGAGGATGGATGAGGCAAAGGAAGGTAAGAAGTTTCCAAAAAGCCTCAAGGTCTGCTATTTCTGATGTAAACCTTCTCGCAAGCAACAGGAGGCTCCGAATAGACCCAGGTGACCTACACTGGAAAACAGTAGTAGTAGCACAGCTCCCAGGCATTGTGACTGTGATCCTCAGGGTGGTGAGACAGTAGAACAGGCTGCCCAGAGAAGCTGTAGATGTCCCATCTTGGGGCACCTGGAAGTGTTCAAGGCCAGGCTGGATGGGGCTTTGAGCAGCCTGGTCTAGTGGGAGGTGTCCTTGCCCAGGGCAGGGGGGTTGGAACTAGATGATCTTTAAGGTCCCTTCCAACCCAAACCATTCTATGATTCTATGATTTATATTCCATAAGTCACTGTTCCTTTTGGATATTAGATATTCTCCGTATCAACTTACAGTTGTTGCTCTTGTTTTTTTTGGTGGCAGAGGAAGAGGAAGGTTGGATGATTTTCTGTTTATGGCAGCTTCTATGGCAATCATCTCCTGCTCACACATTTTCTTTATGGTGCAACACTCAACTAGTGTCAGCTGAGGAAGAGTCCTGTTCATCACACAGTTGCGTATATACTAAAAGCCCATGGAAAACAGTTGTTATCAGCTAGCAGACTATTTCTACGGCGACTTTCAAATCAAAGAAACAAATAATATAGTACAAAGATACAAAGGAAATGATGCACATGTATTTTACAATTGCGGAAGGCTGCAGACATGAGGAGGAAGTGTACTACTGTTCAGCATAGCTGACCATCCAATGGCACAGGAAGCAAGGTCAAATTTTGGCCAAGGCACCACAGAACTCTTACGGTAAGTTCCAAAGAGCTTTATGTACCTGAAACTGAATTAACGGGTGATCACCAAAAACATATTCTAGCCTTCCGCTAACTTGCAGCACATAGTCAGCAGGATCAACTTCCTCATCTTCTTTCCCATGGATAGTCAAACGTTTTCGGATTGCCAGCTCGTTCAGCTTGATAGGATTCATGTTAGGAGACACCTGAAAACTAAATACATCCTAACAGAACACAGACAGGAATACTGAATGTCAAACTTGTCATAGTCAGTCGTACAAGGTTTATATCGTAGCATACACAATAAAATAGGTAGAAATACTTAACTGTTAAAACCAGTCTATTTTAACACTTACAGTTAACGTCCACATCTTCAGTGCAATCAGAGCAATAGTCACCCTAGAAGCTGCAAAATTGTCAATTCCCAAACTTTTATAGTATCAGGAGTACTTATAAGAACACAGAACTTTATCTAATTGATTCAGCAGTGATTTAAAGACTTCTAAATCAGTATATTGATCTAGAAGCTTGTATTTTAGAACGTGAATGAGGGAGACAATAAATCCTGCATACCTTTCAAGGTATTTAAGCAGCACTACACGTGTTAATTTTTCTTTCTGGCCACTAGCAAGTTATCCTCTTTCTAGGTACCACTGTACTCAGAATGAAAAGAAAGCTTCAAGTAATAAAGCAGAAGAAACTGTTAATGGGATTTACGTACAATAACACCATCTTATTTGGAGGAGTGCAGAAAAGAGGGGTAGCAGCCAATACCTGCGGTTCTGAATACAACACGGAAAGACTCTTCTCAAAGACAATTTTTAATCAAACCTTTAGAGGCTATCTACATATTTACAAAGTATCTCTAAGTCTGATGCATTCTAAAAAGGTAACGGTAAGAAGTTACTTTCTTTTTTAAATTTAAAAAAAAAAAAAGGTTTAAATTAATTTAAAGTTCTTAATGTAAAAGGTCTTCTGTGAAATCTTTCATCTCCCTTAATCTACCACATCACGCTCCGCACACGCTCATTTGCAAAGGTTGATTCAGCAAGTTCTGGGGGGTTTGTTTAGATTTTGTTTTTTATTTACACACACACACTCCTGAAGATGTAAGCTTTCTAAAAGCAGTTACTTACAAATGTGAAGTGTTGTCTGGCTTACTTTCTTTTGACTTGCGCTTTATTTATATAGAAACTTACTGGTAAGAAGCCAAGCTGCCCTAACGGAAAAATCTATCTCTGTAAAGTCAATTAAAATTAATTCTGTATTTTCTCAGTTTCTGCATGGGTCACACCACCTTCCCCCTTTCAGAAAGCTGCCAAACCGTGAAGGCTGTCTTCTCCTATCATAACTGGTACGGGGTAGACAGGGAATGACATTATTTCTTCCCAGGAAGCTGGTGCTCTACGACAGCTGCCTGACTCCCAAACTGTAGGTCTCTACACGCGTGTCATAGAAACGGGGATCAGCCTCTTTCTCTTGCTCCAGAGACAATCAGGCAGCTCTTACAGCTCACCCACACATTCTAGACAAAAAGTATTTTAATATTCCATTCTCTCAATCTTCCAGCGTTCCTACCAAAGGAACACAACAGTCCCCATACCTCCCAATTTAATTCTCCTGAAATGATTCTAGTGCTCAGTGCAAGTAGTAAAGTCTGGAGCAGAGATGACTCTCTAAAAAGTAGCTCAAATTTGAACTGTTAATAGCTTTGAAGGTCAGAACTAGCAGCAGAAGCATTTGAAACATTTGAAATGTCAGCAGCCTGAGCTAGTAGAATGGCAGGCAAATACATTCTGCACCAGCATGAACTTTTGCACTGCTTTTGTACTGTTTTCATATGCATATATATAATACAATATTTTAATCAAAAGCTGACAAACACACAGATATTCTCACTCCTGGACAACTACAAGTCCTCTACTAAGCCAAACAGGACTGGAAAAAGATTTTGTCATAAAAACACCTATGTATCCAACATCAGCTAGTGTTACTGGTGACCCAATTAGTATTCACCTCTGCATTTAGTGTTTCCAGATCCATATGACTTTACTATTTTGGATTTTTTATTTTTTAAGTTAAAAAGGACAGTATCAGAAATAATATAGTTTTGTAAATAAAATCAGCTGAATCATTAGAAAATCAGTATCTAGCACCTCGGTCAAAACAGACACCAAACGTAGCCCGATATATTTAAACGCTTGCGAGATTTTAAGGTTTCCAATGCTGATCTCTCACTGTTATCCAAAAGAACACAGTACAAAAATGAACAACGGGAATGCTGGACTCAAGGAGAATCATAGCAATTTCAACATCAAAAAACTGAAGCTAAATCATTTTAGGTGGAAACTAAAGGGATTTTTATTTTTAAAATAAGCTACAGATTTGTTCACCGAAACAGAAAGGTAACTCAGTCTCAGCTAGTGTTTTATTTGTCTATATGTGTGTCTAGCACAGGGAATACTAATTCCTCTTTCTTTTAAAAATGTATTGCTCAACCTAATTAGCAGATTAACCCCAAAGATGTTCAACAATGAATCACACACAAAGAGAAGTGTGTTAAATATGGTGCCTGCCAATTCACCAGCATCCCCTGAGCCTAAAATTGAACGGTTATGAAGCAACACAGTAGCAACCGGCCAAAAAATGTCCTTGAATTATGTATTATGTTTAAACAAACATAAAATAATATAGAAGTTGTACATTTTGACTTTAGAAGTAGAACTGTAATTTGACTTTAGAAGCGCAGTTCACAACTGTAAGTTCGCCTCCTTATTTTCTGGTGAAAAAATTTGCATTTTAGAGCAAACACGATAATGTTAGCATTCTATTTCATTTACATCCTTGATCAATCACATGCTAATTCAGATCAGGATCAAGAACAGTACACGAAACATGATGAACAACCATTCTTACCTGGCAGTTATCAAAATGAACAGCCACTACAAGATTTCCACTATAGAGCTTATCTTGGAAGCTCTCCGGGATAACAGATTCCTGTTCCGGTGGGTAAGTGTGCTTTAGCCAGTCCATCCAGGAGAGACCCACAAGCGACTGAATCTTTTCCTCACTGAGTCTCCGCATTTTAGCTCGGAAGTCATTCACTTCAGGATCTTGTAAGGCATCAAACTCATGGAGACCTGAAAGAATTCAAGCAAGCAAAAGGATACATACTTGTACAAATACTGCCCATCTATTTACCATCCCGCTCAAACCTTTATTATCATTCAATCACAGAATACCAGGTTGGAAGGGACCTCAAGGATCATCTGGTCCAGCCTTTCTTGGCAAAAGCACAGTCTAGACAAGACGGCCCAGCATCCTGTCCAGCCGAAATTTAGAAGTGTCCAATAATGGGGAATCCACAACTTCCCTGGGGAGATTATTCCAATGGCTGATTGTTCTCACTGTGAAAAATTTTCCTCTTGTGTCCAACCAGAATCTCCCCAGGAGTAACTTGGACCCATTACCCCTCATCTTTTCCATGTGACTCCTTGTAAAAAGGGAGCCTCCATCTTCTCTGTAGCCACCCTTTAAATACTGGGACACGGTGATAAGGTCTCCCCTCAGCCTTCTTTTCTCAAGGCTGAACAAACGCAATTCTCTCAGCCTTTCCTCATACGGCAGGCGTCCCAATCCTTTGATCATCTTGGTGGCCCTTCTCTGGACCCTCTCCAGCCTGTCCACATCTTTTTTGCACAGCGGGGACCAAAACCGAACACAGGATTCCAGGTGTGGCCTGACAAGTGCTGAGTAGAGTGGGGTAATGACTTCTTTATCTCTGCTGGTGATGCCCTTGTGGATGCAACCCAGCATCCTGTTGCTTTTCTTTGCTGCTGCAGCACACTCTTCACTCACATTGAGCTTGTTGTCCACCAGGACCCCCAGGTCCCTTTTTACAGAGCTGTTCCCCAGCTGGGTAGATCCAAGCTTGTGCTGCATTTTTTCCAGGTGCAAGACCTTACACTTGTCCTTGTTGGACTTCATAAGGTTCTTGTTAGCCCACTCTTCCAGCTTATCCAGGTCTTCCTGCAGGGTGGCTTTCCCTTCCCAAATGTCCACTTCCCCACTCAGTTTGGTATCGTCAGCAAATTTCATCAGGGTACACTCGACCCCATCATCCAGGTCACTTATGAAGACATTAAACAGCGTGGGCCCAATATTGATCCCTGGGGGACCCCACTTGTGACAGGTTGCCAGCTTGAAAAGCAGCTATTCACCACCAGCCTCTGGGGGCGGCGTGTCAGCCAGTTCCCCACCCACCGCACAGACCACTTGGCTAGACCGTAACCCATCAGTTTCTCTTGGAGGAGGCTGTGGGGAACCATGTCAAAAGCCTTGGAGAAATCCAGGTGGGCAATGTCCAGCGCTAGCCCCTCATCAACCGAGCAGGTTACTTTGTTGTAGAAAGCCATCAGGTTTGTCAGGTTCGCCCTTGGTGAATTGACGCTTGGGAGCGGGCTGGGCTTTGGGTTCCAGTCAGTGAGCGGCTCTACATTAATCGTGTTTTGTATATTCCTCTATCAGTATTATTGTTGTTGTTTTCCTCTTTCCTTTGCTGTTCTGTTAAACTGCCTTTATCTCAGCCCACGAGTTTTGCCCATCCGATTCCCCCCCATCCCGCTGCTGGGGGAGCAGTGAGGGACAGACCGCCTGGTCCTTTGCTGCCGGCTGGGGCTAAACCACGGCACCAGGCCTGGGCCCTAACAGTGCAGGTAAAGACAGAGGTGAAGAAAGTGTTGAGAACCTCTGCCTTTTCAGCATTGCTGGTGACTAATTCACCCCTCCGTTTAAGAGCGGGCCAATATTTTCCTTCCGTTTCTGCTTGTTGTTCATGCACCTGTAGAACCCTTTCTTGCAGTTTTTGACATCTCTGGCCAATTTCAATTCGAGCTGAGCTTTCGCTCTTCTAACTGCATCTCTGCACGCCCTGGCAATGCCCTTTTAGTTCTCAACAGGTATTCATCTGCTTTTCCAGCTCTGGCATACTTGGTTTTGAGCAGACTCAGAAGCCCGCAGTTAAGCCAAGGGGGTCTCTCTTGCTCCATCTACTTCCCTTTGCTTTAAAGGGAATGAACTGGTTTTGTGCTTCCAGGAAGAGCGTTCTCGAAAAACTCCCAGTACTCACTAACTCCTTTATCATGGAAGCTTCCCAAGGAATCCCTCCCAACTGAGCTCTGAGTTCAAAATAGTGTGGAAAGTTTTAAGTCTCTCCTCACATGAGCAAATGCAAAGCAAGCACAGCAAGTGCATCCTAAAGACCGTAGAGGGGAAGAAGTGTTTGCAATTTGTTTGTATTTTTTTTAATCCCACAGAAAGATATAATCTTTATTATTTCATTTAAAAGTCAAAAAAGAAGGCTAGATAAACTTATTCATGAATTTTCCTTGTGATTAAAATCTTCTACTCAAGTCAAAATGACAGGACTGAAATTTCAACCAATCCGAGACCCGTAAAGTTCCTTTTCCAAAATATGTAAAGAGAGAATATACAGTCGAGAGTCCCCACAGCTGTGATTCTTTGGTCCTTCAGGAAGTAAAGGGTCTAGCAAGTGTTTCTTTCTTTCTTTTCTCCTGAACTTTGAAGGACATTGTCCAAATTACACAAAGCACTGAACGCCTTTTGAGAACAAAACACTAAGTTTAGAAGCTTAGACAGGAACACATTTTTTGCACTGCTAAGATACAGAATAGGGGCTGCATAAGGAAGGATCTCGCACGGCTATAATAAGCAAAATATTCAATCTAAGAATGGGAATCTCTCAGAATCTGTCAGAATATGTCTGAATGGTTAAACTGGCTAACTGTTTCCATTGTCAGTTTTAACAAATAGGCAGACAGTGTACTGCTGAAATCTAAACAAAACCTGCAGTCTTTATAAAAGTGCCAACAATGGTTCATTGTTTTAAAACAAGAGGTATGACCTCACACGACCCTGTCAATCTTGATTGTATAACCAAGCAGAGTAGATTTAAAGGCTGAAAATTCTGAAATAACATCAAGAACAAGTTAGTGTGAAACCTTTAAAAATAGCTTTTCATTGTTTGCTGAAAATCAGTGCCACAATTGAGAGCAAAAACAAGAATCATATTGTTAACCAACTCAGAAACCATGTCTAACAAAACCATAATAATTTCTAGTTCCTTCTGTGTATCCAGTTTGCTGTTAGGCTCTTTATGATAACACTTTTCAGGGATTATGCTTCCTTCACTCAGTAGTAATATTACAGATTTTTCCCTCGTCTCGTAAGATAAAATTTGCTCTTGATTTATGTAGTAATACAATATGTTGACGAAATACAATACAGAAAGTAGCTTTCAACAACTTCCAAATGTTTCGTCCTAAGTATTTAAATTCTTTTAAACTAGATCAGTACTGGTTTGAGAAAGGGAAATTCCTTCAGGGAAACACTTTATTTTTAATTTATTTTTTAAAAAATTTTCCACTGTCACCTGCCCAATTATGTACAAAATGAAGTTTACCCTCATTTTTCAAAAAAAAAATTAAGTGTAATTACCTTTGCCTATAAGGACACCTATTTTGGAATCCAACTTTTCTCCTGGATCACAATTCCTTGTCACTAGTTTAAGGACAGGAAGAAAGGGTCTAACATCACAAAGTCTCCGTGTCTCATCCTCTAATTCTTCATGTACAGCAGTTTGATTCACGCACGAGAACATGTACGAGTCAATCTCCATGAGGAGATGAAAGAGGGGATAGGCATGTGCCTGCTTCCATAACAGCTGCAAAGAAAAGAAATAAATAAATGAAACAACACAAGAAAGCACGGACATGTCCTATGGCACTGAAGGTAACGTTAATTTCCATTTACGTTCCCAAAACATAAGAGTAACACGTTTGCTAACTTGGTTAATTTTTATCCCTATATATCATTATGTATTTACTTTGTCTTGTTTGTAGTCACTATCTTGAGGTTATTTTTAAGCAGCAACTTGTGTGCATAAATATCCCAAGGATAAAAAACACACAGTGACAAGTACTCTGAGGTGATGAGGGAAGGGCAGCGCTAACCCTCCTCCTGATGCTTATCCTGGGAGTGACCCAATACAGCCCTAGTTGCAGGGAAGTTGCAGAAGCGCAGCTGTCACTACAGTAACAAAGCACTTACTGATTTTGGAGGCAGAAGTTGCACTGACCAGCAAACTGTCGCTCTCCTCCATCCACTCCTATAGCTTCCTATCAAAATCCTTCTCCATCAAGACACATCTCTACTTCCCTTTTCCAGTAATTATTGTAATATACAGACAAAAACTTCCCGCTTCAGGATCTAATTCCTGAATAAAAAAAATTCCCTGTTGCCTGGAGAAGCTTAAAGTAAATTTATTTGTAAACTACTGGCAGGCCACTAAGACATGCAAGTCACACACAGAACACTAAATAACACTTTACTGAACAGAATACTTAAGTAGCAGATTACACCTAAAGTAACACCAACGTACCAAATACATAAAATATATCAAATCCTTAGCAGAAATCAAAATTGGAAGTAAAAAGAGCTTTTCCAACCTCAATCCTATTCAAATCTTTACCTGTGAGAATATTTTTATCCTAATTTTAAAAGTTTACATTTTGTGGATTTGTTTCTGAAACTTATTTTGAAAGGAGAACTACAGGATCAATAATGCAGTGGCAAAAACATCTTCTCAAACAACTGAAGCTGATCTGAACTCCTTTTGCCAAACCAAAGACACCTGCATATATTTCATAGATTTGTACAATGAATTCTGCTTTACAGTGATGTATTCCAGCATATTTTGCCTAGCTGAGTGAGAGCTGAATCTAGCAACTACCTTTGGTGTAGAGCAACAATTCCAACTTCAAAGGTATCAAAAGACTAAATCTATTATTGCCTCCACATTCTTCTCCAATAGCTAATTATATTGATTAAAAATCTGTACCTTTTTTTTTTTTTTCTCTCGAGTCCTCTAACTTCAAATTCCAGCTACTGGTACTTATTATATCTCTCAATGATTGTAAAATTAAAAAACCCATGAAGTCCCTGGAACTGACTTCCACTGAAAGCAGCCATTTGCCATCACCCAAGGTACTGGCCTGGTAGAATTATAAAGTCTACAGAAATGAAAAATTCTTCAGCCCTCAAATAATTGGCTATTTTTCTTCTTATATCTTATTTTAATCTTAACAGTTTAATGTACAAGATAAACTCCTTATATTTGCTCTCAAGTCCTCTATTAATACATCCAAGGGTCCACAAATTAGAGCTTGTCACAGCAATGTGGTGGGAGCAAAGCTACCAGTCCAGTACGCCGTCAAAGTCTTCGTTATTGCTTTGTTTTCCAATAGAGTGACTCCCAGGAAAGACTTCTGTAGTTATCATAAACATTCCTTTTATTTGAAAAACAGCTAAATATCAACAGTACCTGTTTACAGCAGACAGCTTAGTTCAAGTCCCTTATTGTTGTCACTGACACACTTGTTTTGTAAATTCTGTATCAATTGAAATCACTATCAGCTATTCCATTACCTTACCCACCAGCTAACCTGTAGTTGCCCAGGTTACCCTTTTACTAAAACTACAGTGACTTTTTTTCCAGTCAGAATAATTTCCAGTATTTGAGTATAGCACAAAATTTCTTTCTTGGATCACTTCAATTTCTAGTGGCAGTCTCATTTCTTCTAAGATACTAAGTGATCTAGTGCATAAAAAAAAAATACTTCAGTGTCTAGAAAGTTTCAACTGAGGAGTACAATAAATTATATGAAGCTACTACTGATACAAAGAGAACAATTTCTATAAACAAGTGAATACTGTCAGACAGAACAGGAATGAAAAACAATGTACTTATTTACCAGGCAATGCAATTGAATGAGAAATCACACTTTATTTTCTTTTAGAAGTTTATTATGCTTAAGGAGCAGATTACTTGGTGTTGTCATGCACCCACTACCTAATTCCACAGTAACTTGTCTAAATGCCCTCAAATGGCCATTATGTGATGAAAGATCAGAAGATTATTCTTTAATATCTGTGGTTATTTCCTTACACGTTCCCTCCTCCTTTGATTTGAGTATTCCCTCACTTCTTAAGTGATGCCCTAGCAAGGCGCTTGTACACAACCTTTAAGAAATGGCATACATGGTTTTTAGAGCATCTATCTTTGGTGTCAATCAATAGAAGCAGAAGCACAATCTGTGACTACTGTATTAAAAATCAAAAATATTAAATTAACGTACAATGTATTACAAAAAGATTTAGGTGTAGCAATACAGTATCAATATAGAGCTATTAGAAAAATCTCTGCTGAAGTGTAACCATCAGCAAGAAGTAATTTCTCCAAACCTTGCCATCTGCCCCAAAACATTCCAAACCCCAGGCACATATACATCTTTATTAATCAATCTGCTATGTACGTACTTTCAATGCTTACCCAAATTCATTACCTGATTTGCCAAAAGGCACCTATAAATCAGAAACAGCACTCATTCCAAATGTAAGGTAACTGTTAAGTTAATTGACCCTTTGGTATTACCTGTTTAATATGAGATATGGTGGCATCTCGAGGGACATCCAGGTTGATGTAGATTCCAGTGGGCAACAGGAAGTCCACAGATATTGAGCCATCAGCACCAATCTGTGAATCCACTGCCCAGATGTCAAGGCTGTCTGTCACGGCAGGAGGCATTATGGAATCTCAATAATATCATAACCACATGGCCTTGGGGAAAAAAAAAAAAAATTAAAATTCAGTATACTTAACCTTCTATAATTAGACACACATTTTAAAGCCTTCGGAAAGTTTACATAAGCCTGCTTGTACAGCTCAGCTTGCAAGTCTGGGGTCTCAAATGCCAGTATTGCAAACATATAAGCACAGTTTTACTCATTAATTCCACTTAGTATAATAAAAGCATTTGCCTGGTAAAGCACTGTTGTTGAGATGTTTATGTCATTACGACAAAGTAATAAGAAAAAAAAATAATTAGTTAGAGGTTAGATAAAACAAAGTTAGAAATTCAATTTAGATTTTCTCTAAAACTATTTATCTACATAAAATACACTCAAAGCAAAATTCTTGGATGAAGCACGACAATATATAATATGAAAACACATAACCAATTTCCTAATTTCGTTTTTGCAAATTTCCCGTTAGTTGTCCACAAGCGTGGCCAGAGTGACATATTCAACTTGAAAGTCTATATTAATAGCAAGAAAATCATCTTCAACTTTACTAGAAAGTGACATTTTCCTCTAAAGACATTTATCTGAATTTGCTTTCAGCCTTTAAGAAAGATTATCTTCTATGAATTTAACCCACCGTGTAAACTACATCCAATGCAGGGTAGAGGGGAGCCCTTTGTGTGATCTACTTCAATTCACTACATTGCCTCCCTCATTACTTGTCCTTCGTATTTCAAGACATTTTTATTTACACTTAATGCTACCACTGGTTTTTCTGACCTTCCAAGTTTTCTCTTTTGATTACCGCCCTCTAAAGATGCATCTTCCCTTCAATTACTATTCGCTGAAGTATTTACCTTCCTCTTCTCATCTAGACAATGCTCTTCAGCTGACAAAGGGATGGGAAGTGGTGTAATAAAACACTACTGTAAATCACTTCTCCAATAAAGACAAGTTATCCCTACACCTTTCTAATTCTTGTTGGACATCATGAGACGTGGGAAATCACCATTCATAAAAAAATAAGCCAGAATGTGCCAACTCCACTACTGTTACAGCTTTCCACTACTTATATCACTCCTTCCTTCCCTTCTAGATCCCTTCCCTGCTCTGAAATCAGGCCTGTTCTGCTTAACTGAAGGTATTTCCCCTATTACAGCACCAGCACAAAAAGCAGGGTGTAACCAATACACTGGGCTGCTGTTCTTTATACATCACAGAGCAGGTTCAAACAAGCTCATCTGCACATCACAGAAGAGAATCACAGAATGATTTGGGTTGGAAGGGACCTTTAAAGGTGTCCTAGTCCACCCCCACTGCAATCAGCAGGGGCATCTCCACCCAGATCAGGTTGCTCAGAGCCCTGTCCAACTAAATCCAAACTTTACGATACACAGGAGTTAATGCTTCATTTATAGCAAGTCAAATTTGTTTGATGCTCCTATTTCACAGAAATTCAACTCTTAAAATTGGTAGGCTTTTAAATCAAACAATTCGTTGTCATAGGCATCGCTGTCCTTAACTGACAACAGAAATGTAAAAGTGGTACTTCAGAAACTCTCTTTGTAATCCCTTGCTTGATACAGACAGCTTGCAATGAAATAAATAAATAAGCAAGCAAGCAAGCACAGGGGAAAGCTGACTGTGCCTACAATGGATAACAGAATATGCCAGCAGCACAAAAATCACGGAGAGGCATAACTTTTTATTGACAAACAAATTATTAATGTTTTGTACATATTATAAAGGGCTGTTCCGTGCTAACTTTCACTGATCATCATTGTTAAACAAACAGTACTATTTGAATCACCACTTTAAAGTATTCACAGTCCATCTCTGCCTTATTCCTCAGTACTGGTTTCTATCCCTCCAGTTACTGTTAATATATAAAATTGCTCATCTGACATTTGGAAAAATTCAGGAGATGAAAATCTCCAGCAGAGAAAGAGGGTTGGCTAGAAAGAACTGAAATCTCCTAAAGCTTACCAGTCCCCAGTGGAACAGCAAGTTCAAAACCCGCATGGAACCCGGCTAAATACTCAAAGCAGCTATTTGGTACGGCAGCTGTGCTACCATCAGCTTGCCAGTTCAAAGCTGCCTTAGATATGAGACAACACACTTGAGTCTCACCTCTAACTGCCACATAAATACACTGAGTAATGAGACCCAACTCATTTCAAAACCTTTCCATTCAGCCTTAGCGAAGTTGCGAGGATCCACACAAGCACGGCTGCCGCCAACACATCTTGTTACCATATGAAATATGTGGATCACTTGGTATTTCGCTTGTACTAGATAAAAAAAAAAAAAAAAAAGAGAGTAGAATTTTCACTAAATGCAAACAAAAAACCTCTAACTTTCAGAAAGCATAAATACATAAAGAAAAATATTTTTCCTCAACCGAAGCAACAATTAGGGAGCTCCTATCATCATCATCATTACCAAATAATAGTTTATCACCATCAGGTCCTCAATTCCCCCCAGAAATCCACTACACCACACCAGACTGAATCAAAACAAAAAGAAATGGAGGTGGGGCGTAGACCTGGTGAAAATAACAAACCAGATATGAAAACATCTTATTTTAATTACCAGATCTTTACAAATCCATTCCTTCATTCATCAACGGATGTGGAAAGTTTAGTATGGTGTGTGATCTCTTAGATTGTGTAAAGGAAGGAAATAAACTTTAACCCCACCACACAACACAGACTACCCTATTAGAATAACACATCATCTACCCCAAAAAATCCAGAAAGTCTAGTACCTCATTACCAATCAGAAACAATCTACTATTTAAGTGGGATATTATTTCTTTTCGTCCATCAAGCTACTTCTATCCATAAAATCTTAGCTGCAATTTTGTTGTAACTGACAACAGTAGTCACAGAAAAATCATTTGAATTATCTAAAATTAAATACTTTTCATACCTGGATGCACACACAGTATATTTTCAGTGGTCATCATGGTATCACCATTATAAAGCATTCCTTTAACAGGTACAGCAGCAAGAAAACATAAATCTATTCTATGTAGTTATTTTGTTCATAATTTCTATTTCAATTCAGTATCTTTTCTATTTTCATCCTTTCACATGTTTTTCCACAACATTTGCAACTGTTGAAACCAAGAGTTTAAAATGTTTACAGAAGCAAGACTTAAAAATGCTGTTACATATCCTATAACCTAGACACCACAATGCACAGAGTTATAAAGTTCTTGCAAGACACTTGTTTATAATGACGGACTTCCAATGCAGACATCAGAATATTTTCAATTACAAAGGGAAGAGCAATTATCACACCAATCTGAGCATGCTGGGAAGCTATTCTTGCTTTCAGGCACGCACTTAAAATTTCCTTCCTCAAGGAAAAAGGCCAGTGTCTTCTACAGTCAGCACCCAGTTTCCACCAGTAGCTGACATCACAGGGGTCAAGAGAGAACAAGTATTTATACTGAGAATAACACCGCCTGCCGACGTAAGACGGCCGTGAGAGTGAGTCACGGGCCAAACTGTAACATGTGCGGTGGCACTAGTGACTAACAGTATCACATCGAGTAACTGAAACAGAGGCAGAAAGCCATCTGGATGGGGAGCAATAACACCCGGGACATTTTAAACAACTTCCACCTAAAGGAAAAAACCCAACAAGCAAAATAATAATAAAAACCTATTTCAGGCTGTTAACCTCATAGCCATTCTTACCCACTGTCACGGTAAAAACAACTTCTCATACAAAAGAAGGAAGTAATTCAAACAGTACTTCATCTTGGTTACTCAAGTATTTAATCAATGATTATTTGAATTTAATAGCAACAAAGCCCAATAGTAAATGCTTTTCTAAGTCACAGGTATGTAGCATTAATAGACAGCACTCAAACCTTCCCATGTAAGGTGTAAATTTTCTCTAAACTTTGACTTATGCATTTTAGATTTGCATATATGTATGTGTATATATATATACACACACACACACACACACAAACTCTTAATCTCAAAACTGCTCAATTTGTATTTTGATATACCAGCAGTTCTGAAAGAGCTGCTCAGACACGCGGATTAGTAAAACACCTGCAAAATGAGAAAAAGAGAAAGAAAATTCAGCACTCATCTTTGTATTTATTTTTTTAATGGACACAAACAAGAAGCCCTACAAGACTTCTCAAACCAAACCAACTGCCTGCAACTTTTTCTGTCTATAAATCTGTACATCTGCTACTTGCACCCAGCATTAAGACTGAAGGGGAACTGCTACCACTACAGACTGCCAACATCTAAGCTGTAAGCCTCCACACTGTGTCATAATATGGTTTTCATAACCCACTCCAAGTGAAGCTGTGGGACAGGATGGCAGGCTCAGCGATGGCTCGAGGGCAATGCCTGCCTCCCGCCTCCTGCTCCCCCTGCTCGGGGTGGCCCAGCTCTGCTCCCCCACCTTTCATCTGCTTCAGCGCACCTCAGCTCTCCTCCTGAACCAGCTTAGCAGCCAGGGGGAATCAATGACTGACTTTCTTTCACATTACCTAGTTAAATCAAATCACGGAAGGATCTAAATAGTGCCAGAGCCTCTGAAAGGAGAAGAATGGAAGCAGGATCTTCTTTCATCAGCAGCCAGCCTCCAGATTGTGTCATAGCGCTTCAGGTAACTACAGCCTCAAGATGCAGTTTTACAACTGGCTAAAACTCATAGATCACACTGCTCTTTCCGTCAGCAAGATCAGCGTATTGATCCAACTCAGATTTTAGGTATTTATCTTCTTTAAAGTTAGTTTTCAGTCAAAACAGCCTTCTAAGCAGGCACTCTACATGAACACGGAAAGAAGGTGGTGGTAACAGTTAGCTGGGAACAAGGCAGGACCATCCCTTCTGACAGCAGCCCAGATTCTGAGCAACTTCAGCAACACGTGAAACAACACTTCCATTTGCTTTCAACAGGTAGAAAGGATTCACAAATAAAAGACAATTAAAATTCTAAACGCCTCAAGCAAAATGAATACTTCACACGAAGACAGTTCCAGCTAAGTAAAAGAGGAGGGAGGAATCCAGTGAACCATGCAGTAAGTTACGTAGTCATCAGTGATGTCTTCTATAAACATCCACTTGTCTTGACACTGCTTCACCAACGGACCAGACTCACTACAGAAGCGATGCAAGCTACTTTTGTCTTCATTATGGATTCCTGCAGAGGGTGAGAATTTCCTCTGTGAAATCAACATGAAAGTTACAGAATTGAATTTTCTCTTGTTCCTCTGTATTGTGACCTTGATCACCAGTTAATCAGACATTTTAAGCAGGAGAGACCAGTCAACAGACCACAGTCCCTGAACAGCTATTGAAAACAGCTGTGTGTTCCCAGGCTCGGGGTTCTTGGTTGTTGTTCTTGTTTTGTTGGGGGTTGTGTGTGTGTGTGTGTGTGTGTGTGTGTGTGTTTTGGGTTTTTTTTAAAGGGCTTACCACCTCTAGGCATGCAGAAGAATTTGCTCTAGTGCTAACAGCCTTATTCCAGAAGCCAAGAGACCGCGTAAGCTTCCCCTACAGCTCCCAACAAAAGTTTATCTCATCATCTAACCAAAGAGACCACTAGGAAAGGAAAAAAGGAAAAAAACAAACAAAAAAAGGGCTACCAGAAGCAGGCTGCTTCTTCGTTGATTCTTATCAGGGTTTCAGGAAAGATGACAGTCAAAAGCAAGCTACGTAAGTTTTTCTGTGAATTGCAGCCCACTCTTTTTTTTCCCCCTAACGAAAACATGGAACTAGAACCACGCGTGTCTGGGCTATAGAGTGCAGGTACAAAAACAGCCTGTAAAAACAATGTAGACAACGCTTCCAGCAAGTGTCAGTCACCAGCAGAACCACTGGAACATTAACATGGTATCAAGTAACAAAACCCAGGCACTCAGAACACCTCCAAGAGTTACAAGACGTCTTTCAGACTAAAGGATCAGGGTTTCAGAAGCTGTGGTTACAAGTCGGGGTTGTGCTCCCTTACTAAGCCATCCACTCAGAATCTAATCCCGTCTTGCTGAGAAGGCAAGCAAGATCAGTTTGTGGCAAACTCAATTCCATCGTGACTACTTCAGGACAAGACGGCACTGAGAGCCCAGGACCACCCAGCAGCAAAGGCTTCACACCACTGCTGTAAGAGTTGGCAAACTCAGTTTTACCTGCACTGAGTAGTTAACTTACTCATGTAAAGGAGTTACATGCAGGAGGTGCAAATATCTGACATAAAATAGTGCTGACCAAGAAGGTATGAAGGACAAAGTGAAGTGCGGAAAAGACTGCATGAGGTTACCCTGAAATTAAGAGCTGAACAACAGCGTGCTCAGAGAGCGCGAGCTTGCCCGGAGGCACTGCAAAAAACAAGACATGGAGTAACAATGCAATGAACTTCCCTTTGAAAATAATTTATCAGATCAGCAAAAGACATTAAAAAGTACTCACAAATCCACATGGATTGTTATCAACACCCAATATTAATCCATGTCAGGTAAATTCTAAAACCAACATTTTGAAGAACGCACCAATTACAGAATTTCATATTATGTCATCAGGTTAGAAATTCTCCTTTACTCGCAAACTCACCACAAATCTCCTAACACTCATCCTTTGAGGTGTTTTTTTCTGTTATTAGAACACCAATTTAAAATCCAATGCAACATTGCATCTATTATCCTGAAGCATAATCAAAAATAATACTCATAAAAGACAAGTAAAAGAAGCTGCAAGGAAGCTGGTAAATATAAACAACCACATAACACAGTGTGAGAGGAAAATTCTGACTCCGTGTTACCTCTCATAGCATTTATTCTCCTGGGGTGCCTCATAGCACCAAGAAAATCTGGTCCTCAAACAATTCTTTAGAAGAGATGTTGTACATCTGAAATGCTGTCACCTATTCCTGAAATGTCGTCACAGTTTTCTCAGGATGAAATAAGTACACTATCCCAAATAGACTGTAAAATGTTTGGGGGGAGGAGAAGCAATCACTTATCTATGAAAAAGTCAGTTTCCCGAAGAAATAAGTTTCTTTTACACCACCTCTTTCAAACAAGGGTGCATTTTAAGAGCCCACAAGTATCTACAGCTCTTCAGGTTAAATATAAACCTGAATTTATTTTTCTTTTCATTAAAAACATGAATATTTACATAAAGGACAAATATCAGAAACTAGTTTGTTTTGATTATGCAAGAACTAAGAGCACTCTGCTTGTCCAGATTTTTGCTTTTTATAATAAGTTATTACAACTGTTAAGCATCACATTCCAGATGATCGTCACTGTGATCAATACAGCTTTTTATCTACTGCTTCCCCTGTCATGTGGCAGTCAAGGGGCTAAAAAAAAAAAAAAGTCTTGCAGCAGTGAAAGCAGTTGAAAAGGGCCACCCTATCCAGACACACAAGAACAGTGTTTAAACAGTATTTTACTGTCCAGAAGAGACTAGATGACAATCTGACCACAGTAATCTTCTAGGAAACAGAAGCAGCCTATCACATAGTCTAAGTAGGAGAAACACTAAGCACATACACAATATAATCATTGTGATCGTTTTTCTAACTACGTAAACATCTAATACTATAAAAAGATGAGCAAACTATAAAGGAAATATTTGAGAACAAATAAGGGAAAAGAATGGAGCAGCAAAGATGGAAAGTCAGAGTATGCAGCAAGGTTTGTGTCCTATGAAACTTTGGAGGCATTTAAAAAAAAAAATCAAAGGAAAAAATCCTCCTTCTTTCTATTTAAAAGAATTCTGATTTCTTCTGAAGACCCCGAAGTCAAATATATACATTAGATCAGTGTGCCAGTTCATGGCTCTGTAGAACTACATCCTCTTCTATTCCTAACACTGTAACAAACTCAGAGCTGCTGCCACAGCCTGTGAGCTCACAGGGCCGTGACGACCGTTCTGCAGCCGACACACCGGCAGCAGTTTCAGTGTTGCGTGGGACTCCCATTTTGCCGACTTCCACTGTAGTTATAGTGACTAGAACAGGATCACTTCAGACACCAGCCTGACCCCCAGAAGTCACCGTTTCCTGCAGTTTCACCTTATCTGTAGCTGACTTTGAGGGCAGCCTACAGTCAGCAGTAGCGCTGTTACGCTTTTCCCCTTTCTTGGCCGTCCCCCACCTCCCCAGCCACACAATGGAATAACAACATGAACAAACATTACTAGTTTTCCATCAACTCATGGCCCTGCCTCACCCTGTGACAAGCAGGCACTGTATCAGAACCAAGGGTGGGGTGAGAACACCCTCTTACCCTCCAGCAGCACTCCCAGGGATGAAATTAGGTGTAACGCGGAATTGCAAGCTAGGTTTGGTTTAAAGGTTTAACGTGACAAGCGGAAGCACCTACGCTAAGCAATGCACTTACTATTACGGCAAAGTGTATTTTCTGTTCACTAGACCTCACGGTTCACACAGGATCAAGAGTGACCCTCTTTTAAAGATGGGACCTAATGCACTAACGAAGTTTATTCTGTATGTCATTTCATACCATGCCACTGAAATCCCTATTTTGCCCTAAAGAGCGAACCCACTCAGGGTTCTAGCCTTCTGCAGCTGCACAGGTGAATTTCAATCTAAAGCGCTTACAAATTTAAAAAGTAAATACAAACACCTTGATTATAAACACAAATGCCTAAATCAGCAAAGCTAAGATTTTTTCCACTCCAGGAATGTCATGGTTATCTATCTACAACAGCAAAGACTTTAAGAATTCAAGTCATCTACCGTGTAGCCTGGGAAGTTATTTTTAAAGATCATGTGGTACTATAAATATTTCCCAGCAGTTTTAGTTCAACTGCCACATGAGCTAGCCCTATGGAATGGAAAATTAAGTGTCCATTTAGTCAGGATTCCTCCAGAAATCAGAATAAAAATATCACCATTTAGTTTTCTAAAAATATCTACGTACAGAAAACATGAAAGATCTTATTTAAATGTCATTCCCTCACAGCGGTCAGACTGGTACCAAGAGTGGTCTCTCAGCTATTCAAGTCTAGATTCTCTCATTCTCCTCCTGAAATATAGCTCATTTTCCACAAACAAAGATAATTTAATTAGTTTTATTTCCATGGTCCCTGATTATCTTCTCTTTCCATGGCCTGTTCATCTTCTGTAGCTTTTTATCTCCGCTGTACCCATAGCATTACAACACACTAAGTTTTAAAAACCGAAGCCAGGATTTTAAAAACACAATGAAAGGTGTCTCTACTTTGATATTAATGCCTCGAAATAGAAGTGGCCCAGTTTTCAAGAAATGCTGAGCACCTGAATTTGCAATTGACTTCAATGGGACTTAAGAGATAGGAAAAAAAGGCAAACATGTTAACTGGTTTCAAATTAAAATTTCATTTGATTTTAAGCAACTTGATTTGAACAGATGGTTAGATTAGATTACCTCTGGTCCTCCTTTCTTATGGAAATTATTTTATTATTTAATGAAAGCGTAATTTTAAAGCTAGCTGTAAATGAGATTATTGTCTTCAGAAATTTTTTTCTGCAAAAGAAGTCTACAGGTAGAGAACACCACCATTAAAATGGTATTCCAGACTCAGACGACTTACCAGAACTGGTTTGAACAATAAGGATAAAAGGAAATTGTTACTCCTCATTGCTTTATACTCAAGAAAGTAAACACAGTTCCTGGTCCCTCCAAAGATTATACACAATGAACCAAATGAACAAATAAAACTTAAGTCCCAGGTTTCTGATAGACTTCAGACAATTCTCAGGCAGCACGTAACTCATAATGAACACAAAACGCAAAAGTAACAAACAGCTTCTCGCAGCTGATTCATGACTATCCTTTGCTGGATCTTGAAATCACTATATAGATAACATTAAAATCCATATATAAAAATAAGGAGTTTCAGGCCATCTTTTTGTATTGTACAGTTAAAGCGAGTTGCAGGGAGAAGAAAAACTCCTTTCACATTTAAATGCTACTGTCTGAAATTGTCTTTAGAAGCATTTGCTGGATCACACTGAAGCTGGGGCCACTATAAGAAAACATCCTCTTTCACCTCACTAGAATCCAGCTCTGCATGGTCAAGATGATAGGGAAAATAAAGAAATGGAAGAAAACAGCCGATTAGAAAGGCACTGTCACCTAAATAACAGTTAATCTGACACCTTGACCAACAGAGTCAGGGTGAAAAGAAGGAGAAAAGCTCAAATGAAGCAAAAAGCTCAGTCAAATAGTCCAGTATTCTTTGTCTATTGGGATGTGAGAACGTATCTGGTACATTCACCTTTAGGAAAATTTGTAAACAGCTCTTGGATATTTTGGTAAGTTTTAAATAGCAGCAGGCAAAGTGGGACCTGACGTGAAGACCAATGCATTCTGGTGTGCTCCAGGTGCACTCCAGGACAGTAAAATGGGAGAAGATTAGACCCGGTTAGTTCACAACCTAGATAATTTGCTTTGGATAATCCAGATCACTAGATATTTTATGCACTAGGGGAAGGCTAGCATGAAATGTTCAGATGTGTTGAGTTCTAGTATTAGAAAAAGATCCTACTAAACATTTAAAAGATGGGATGCTCACATGGATATTTTAAAAAAATAAATAAATAAAAATCAAGCTTAGCCAGACAGGTGAACGGAGCTGGCACAAGGGAAGAAAGAGGACTGGCCAGTCAGACTGAAGGGGAAAGGAGGAGAAAGGGCTGAACCTTAACCCAGAAGAACCTTAAGCCAGAATAAAGATGTCATTTTAACACAGGTGAGTCAGACAGTTTCCTACAAAGCTGCGCAACTGCTTGAGCCAGCAAAGCGAAGGTGTAAACACAAGCAAGATGAGTGGTGGAAGAAGAGTGACAGCTTCTTCCAGCCCCAGGGCTGGCTTGCTACTTCACGCTTCTTAAGCTCGTTTTTAAAAGTGGAGGTAAAACTACAGCCTACAGGTCTGGTTTTGTAACAGCCCAAGCTATTACTCAAAAGACTATGCAATGTGCCTGTTATGAATCTGAGAAGATGCAGTAATAATCTGGAGTCGTGCTTTTATCGATTTATTATACTAAGTAAACTGCAGGGTCCCCGTTCCCCCACTGCTATGAAGAATCGTTCAAGAATTCTTAATAGTCTAACAAAAAACCTAGGAAATATTCAATCCGTATTAGTTCTGCTTGCTCGTATTTTCTTGCCTGTTCTACCCCTCAGAGTAATTACTCGTTCCACTGTAAACACAGAGGAAAGGAGAAGTAAACGTTCCGCTTACAAGACATTTAAACGTATAAATGGTTAATATTTCCTCTCCTTTTGAATTGTACAAATGAACATAGACCATCAAATTCCACCAGCAGCTGCTTCCTTCAGCTATTAAAATGTTACTTCTCTAAATTATGTGCTAGATGACTTTCTACTATAAAAAAAAGTTAAGATTAGAAATGGAGATTTTCCTATATATAGATACCTCTTCACACAGGGACTAACAAATTCACTTTTCAATTATTTCTGATGTTTCAATCAAAACCTCTAGGAAAGAGGGTTATTCTCCAGCAGACAGATTGTGTGCATCTAGAAAGAGAGGTAAAAAAGTGAAATAATTAAAAACAGTGGAAAATTAATTAGGAGTGAAAGTTTCTCCTAAAAGGAGGGCACACAGACCAAACCACAGAGCGATCACATAAGCAGACTGTGCTTAAGTCTCATATACAGAAATGCCATGGATACTAAAAGTTAGAAAGATGCCCTTTAAGGGGAAGAAAAAAATATATTACATGCTTCATCAGACTACACATTCTTCCTGATTGGGTCAGTTTCTTACACAGAGCAATCTGGTCTGGATTTTTGCAGTTAGTTTTCTTCCAACACCAGCTTCGACGTCACCCACTACTCAAATTCAGAGGTGGCTGTTCACAGCCGGTTTTTACATGAACAGGACTGTTCAATGCTGAACAATTCAAGTCTAGATATATTTTATGCAACTTTTTCATGGCACTTATTTATAAAAGATAACTTGAAGTACAATGCCATTTGGTAGAAAAGAATAATCCTAAAAATCACTCACGATCAATACTTTTGTCATGAAGTTAATGGTAATAAAGCCAAAAGTAGTCCTGGCCATTCATCACAAGGACCAAAAATAGTTAAGATTATCTCAGAATCACAGACTAATTTAGGTTGGAAGGGACCTCTGTGAGTCACCTGGTCCCAAGATGAATTTCAACACTAAAGTTAAAGCATGTTGCTTAGGAGTTTGCACAGTTAATTTTGAAATTCTCCATGGATGGAGGCTCTACAGCCTTCACGAGCAACCCACTCCAGTGCTTAACCACCCTCACAGCGAAATTTCTTTCCTTATGTTCAATTGGAATTTCTTTTCTTGTAACTTGCGCATTCTGCCACTTGCATTCTGTCTTTCCCTCCACCTCTCAGACATCTGGCCACATCTTCCCTGTAATCCTCCTTCAGGCAGTGGAAAACTCTAGTAGGGATCTTTATCTCCTTGTCTTCTCCAAACAAAGGTGCTGCACACACACCCCCTCACCTCGAATGCCACATGCTGCAGCCCCCTAATCACCTCCGCATCTCCTGTTTGCCAGCATCCCTCTTGTTGTTGAGGCGCCAGAACTGGAGACGGGTGTTCTGGATGCAGCTTTGGAGGTGCTGAGTGGAGGGGAATAAAGGCACTACTCAGACTTTATTTTGATGTTTTCAGTACTTTAATGAAGGATTCTAATCACAAAATGCCTTTTTTTGGTGATGATTGAAACCTGTACAAGCATACACAAATGTCCAAATCAAAACAAACAAAAAAGGATTCAAAAATATTTTCCCCAAAAGAACAAAACAGAATCAATTGTAGGTTTAAATATCTGAATCCTCTAAGTCCCTTTAAAAAAAGGAGGAGGGGAAACACAAGTTTACTGGCTACTAAACACATAAGCGAGTTCTGTGCCTGGCATCAGCCTGTACACAAGGATTTAAAAATTAATAAAAGGTGTCTCCAGTGGGCATTTTTCACTTCATTTCTTTGGAGAGCTCAGTTTCAACCTTATTGCTCACCTGTTTCAGTAACTTGACTACCAGATTCAAGAATTAATTTGTCAAAGAAAGTGTGTAAGCAGCAATTAAGTATCATTTTATTTGGATATTGTGTCAGGTGCCTGTACTTCTACTGCATTGTTTCGTGAGTCAGTAAAAGACAAATAACTTCATACAACACAGTTTCTGAAAGCTTCGGAGGTCAGAATTCAATCATCAGGTGCTACAAGAACCTTTTGCAAGAATGTTTACCGGCCACCTGAGGTAAGGCCTAGATCAGGGACTGATACAAATTTACACGTGCTGACTTAAAATTGTAGCATTTGCTTCAATTAAGTTACAGAAAAAAAAAAAAGTTACAGAAAAGTAACAGAAAAAAAGTTACAGAAAGGGAACCAACGCACACATCATATTGAATTGAAATGTTACAATAATTTATTTCCTGCCTTTAAAAAAAATAAAAAAGTTATCAATCCAAATGTGTTATTCTGCCAGTTGAAAACACTTTGGAAAAAATACCAAGTAGGAAAAGTTTAGCTTGTCTGACCAGGTTTCACAGACATTTTCTACCCAAATGATGACAACATGTACACATCCCTTTTTAAAGAAGAAGCTAAGAAGAGTCATTTCCTCTTGGCAATAAAGCAATAAGCCAAAAATCTACTTGTTGTAAACTAAAACCATTTTCCACCCCCTTTCAGTTCTAACGGCCAGATATTTTTCATTCCTAAGCATGCATTTAAGTGTACCTCCAATGTCTCCTGCAGAATTACATTCACAGATCGCAAAGCATGAGCAAAATCTGCATCAGACAGAAAATTATGCAAACTTTTCCCAGTTTCTAACCTCTACAAGAATATGTTTAAACATCTTACAAACAAGGCGACAGAAAAACGATTACATTTCCCATCACAAGCAGGCGAAGCACACAGAAATTAAGACTTATACTGTATTAGTATATAAACGTTTAGGTATTTAGTACCAAAAAGTGCAATCCGCAGACCCTGAGTTAGGTAGCTAAGCTTCTTGTATCATAAATGAGACACACATCTCAGCCTAGAAGTCACAAAAGCTAGAAGTTAACTAGAAACAGTGAAGAAAAGACGTATTTGAGATCCATAAACTGAAGGCTTATGCTAGTTTGATGGATGATGGAGCTGCAGTACAAGACAAATACTAAAATACTGACAACAAAAAATATCAGAGTCACACAGAAAGTGCCAGGAGTGGGAAGTTACAGCCAAAAAAACAATTA
Organism: Dromas ardeola; assembly: GCA_013398915.1. Lineage (NCBI taxonomy): Eukaryota > Metazoa > Chordata > Aves > Charadriiformes > Dromadidae > Dromas > Dromas ardeola. The sequence continues at coordinate 314,200 of VYZM01017085.1, read as the reverse complement.
TATTTTCAAATTCCCTGGAAAATACAGGCAGAGCTTCAACTTTTGCCAGTAAATTGGGGGTGATACGTAATTACACCTATACTAGGCCACTTCCTGCTCAAAACCATACCCAGAATACACAGGAGCCAAGAGAAACACCTGAAGCCCACCTAAGTTTCATAAGGTGCGATTGCTTCCAAGATGGGAGAGGCTTCAGTAAGAGTCCAAAAGAGTGCCCATCACCAGCTGACCAACTGAAATGAGCAAGGAGTCACTCATTTTTTTTAATGCAACTATAACAAAGTTAAATAGAATAACAGCCTAATAACCATGCCACTGACTTTATAAGCACAAAAACCCAATCCAGTAACTGTAATACTTACTCCAGAGAACCTGTTCCTCTTTCAGTCTGACTGTGTAGTGAAGATACTTTTGTTCAACATCGTTTTCTTGCTGTCACCCTTGTTTTCTCGGAAGGTTCCACAAGATGACTTAAATGTAACCTAAAAAAGCAAAGCACAACATATTGTAGTTAACCGAATGAGAAAATAAGCAATTTATAGTTAGTTGGTTTAATAGCTCCATAAATTTTTTGTGCAGAAATATCTAATCCACCACACATTTTCATTCTCTTCTAATACTACGGTACCATACTGACATTACACAATCTAACAAAATAATGTCAAATCCTCAAACTCTTGGTTACCAGAAAGAAAAAAGGAAAGGAAAAAATACGTAGAAAATGCCAATTATTCTAACAATATAGTCATAAATTACACAGTCAAAAACATTTTTTAGCTGCTACAAATATTTTTAAATTTTTGTACACTCAATTTAGATCAGATCAACAGATGTCCATTGCAATTAAAGGCAAAAGAAAGAGAAATAGAGTTGCTGTCACTCTCCTAACCACATCTTCTCTTCTACATTTGGCTGTAAGCTGGTTTCTGTTTTGTTTTTAAAAAGAGTGTAATGTCATCTTTAGTTTTATTGTGGAGAATTTGATTTGATGACACAAGTGATCCCATCTTCCTATTCATACTTCAACTTGTGAAACAGCTGGGGAAAGGTTCAATAGGTCCGCTCTTACCAACATCCTGCAGATGTGCAGGACAAAGCATCCCCACAGAGCCAAGACACCATCTCCATTTCGCTCTACCTTGCAAACCAGGCTCTCGGCAAAGTAAGATAAAGGAAAAATATTTAAAATACCTTTGAGAACAAAGCAGTGCTATCAGTTTGCGCTGATGTTATCGACAGGTTTGTAGGCCAAGCCACAAAACACAAGGTATGTAACTCTGCTCCTCCTCCCACAAACAATTCTTTTTCTAAACCACACTAAGTAGTCCACACTGTGCTTGGAGGACTCAGCGCAGTAGAGGGACCAGGACCAAGGGCTGTCATTCCCTCTGTCCCACACAGAGCAGAACCTCTCTGGGGATCAGCACAGAGAGCACTGTGAAGCAAGTTACATTTCTTCAGGGCCTTTGAGGGAAAAATAGTTGGTGCCCCATCTGCTTAAGTCTGAAAAAATTAAGTTGCTGCTCCACATGCAACCTTTTGAAAACAACCGTGTGGTGCATAAAGGTATGAACTACTCCAGAAACTTCTCATGATTAAAGCCTAGGAACCTACAGCAGGCAACAGCCAAAGAGCAAGACTACAGAAAATCGAAGGCAGCCGTACACAATGTAGAAATTGCAAGGACAAAGGAACAAAGTGAATCTCTTATAAGCAATGCTGAAGTACCAGTCTGGCATTAATGTTTTACAGCCTGTCAATGTTTGTGTTTATGGGGTCAGAAAAATCAGAATCAAAAGCAAGTGGCCAGAAGGCAGGAGCATGGGAGGGGGTGTGAAATGCATCATACTACAGATACATGATAAATAGTCATTACTTCCAGAACTTCCACCCGAGGGAGCAATCTTGTGTGATCTGTTGCCCCTCAAACAGGGGACACGGTGTATGCCTGAAGGACCATACCCTGGGGCAGAAGTAGGATGTTATTTTAACTAAAAATTGGATATCCCAACCTTCTAGAGGTCTCTGGCTAACTAGTCACGTGATGACAAATCAGACAGTGGGAGCCTAACGCAGCACTCCAAATTCATAGGAAACCTTTCATGGGAAGCCTACCAGCACCGATTTGGCAAAGAATGGTGTTTTGAAATTGCATATATGCCATTCCTGGTATATACGATATAAATTTACCCGACGAACAACAACCACTTCCATAGAGGTTGGCAAACCACAGAAAGGCCTCCTAAATGCGATGTGGGAATCACAGGCAAAATGCACAATGCTAGTTTTCTAATATCTGCACTGATACACTGGAAAAAATTGTGACCTTTTTCCTTCCCTGTACCATACCATCTACCCATTTTATTAAGTTCGTAAATGGGAACAATGTCTAACACAGACGCGTTTGTCAGATTTTTTGACTAAGACTGCATTTGGAAAAAAAAAAAATATCAAACAAGGCTGGCACTAAAAACAAAACAAAACAAAACCCTGCACTTTGTGAAATAACTCAAGTACCAGAAGAGAAAGCAGGCAGTCATTTCGGCGCTGCAGTTTCTGCTCCGAGCCTTCTTCTGTCTCATTCTTTCCTTTCTCTTCACACCACATAGTGCAAACTGTGACCTGGAACCGGAGACAGCTGCTTGGCTCCTGTCACACTTCAAATCATTCCTGTCTTGGGCAGTCAACCTCCTGCACTGTATCCATCTCTAAGCCACTGGCAAGGCAAGGAGAGCCAACGCTCCTCACACCTTATTCAGAATTTGGTGAGAAATGCACGAAACATGTATTAGCACAGTGGGAAATGCACTGGCTTCCAAACTGGGGGTTAGGCACATGCATAGAGCCCAGAAAATATCTAGGGTCCATAAATTGTACACATTGAACAAAACAGTACGTTGTGAATATCTCCTGTCACAGTTTATCAGTTCCTATGTTCTCCACAGCCTCTTGCTTGCTAGATTTCTGCTGGCTTCCCTACGGCTCTCTGTCCTTTCCCCCCTCTACTCTCGCACTAGTTTGCATCTCCACTGCAATTCGGACATGACACTGACAACAGGCTTCCTGCTGGTCCTCTGCAACCAGCTGTACACTGAGGACAGCTAGGGGAATGGCTAGTCCTCCAGACCTTACAACATTTCTCGTGCGTACAGACAAACTACCCACAACTATATTCGAGCATTAGAAACAAACCCTTCGTTACAGGATGACAGCGTGCAGCTTTCTCTTTCTAGCTAACCAAGCTTTCTTCTTTTTCAGACCAGCAGAACAGAGGTTATGAGATACGGTTATCAGCGTAACTGCAGATCACATCATGGTCAACCTTTCATATGCCAGTACACTTTCTACCTTCAAAGCATGAGTGGAAAATTTTTCAAAGGCTGGTGACTATGTCACCTAACAGAGCAAGGTACAAAGCCAGCTGGCCTTTTAGCTACCATGAACAGCTAGTGAGAACTCCAACTATAGAAGAAACATGCAAGCATAATCTCTGGGAACAGAGTAAAGATCAGGAAAGATTTGAAGCAACTCTCTCAAGCAGTGAAAACAAACCAAACTCTGATGAGCACCCACCTTTTCCCCCACTGCATCTCGCTGGGGAACGTGGGAAACCTAGAACTGGCACCTGGACATTACCAGTGGGGCCTCCTTCATGGGTCGCTGTTGACCATGAGCTCAGCCAAAAGCACAACACAACACAAAACCACCTTGGGCACTTGCCCTTGGGTCCACCCCCATACCACTTCTATAGAAAGTGCCACCAGGGACCTAACAGAAATCCCATTCCATTTCAGCTTGCAACTTCTGCAAGAGAAATTGTGCTTTGCAAAATAATCATTTTCGTGAATCCTTTCATTACACCTTTATTACACAGATACTGTTTATATGCAAATCATAACTGTTTTAGAGAAAACATTAACAATCTTAAATAACTCAGGAATCATAGAACTGTGCGGTGGCAATCAAAATGCCTGTGACAATATAGTAAAACTTTCTACAGTTCTATAGGTACCCTCTACACTTCTTTATGTCCACAGAAACACTGATGAATATATGACCGAAAAAATTGTACCAGAAGGAAAGAAAGGGGGAAAATGTACAAGAAACTTTTGCCTAAAACTCCTGTGTGGCATCTAATGCAAACCAGAAACAATTATAAGCCAGAGAAGTAACCCACTTACAAAGAAAGAAAAAAAAAAAAAAAAGAAAAAAGAAAAATTCATTCATAAGCAATATAAGATGCCACACAGAAATTCCTGGGCTAATTGTGTCCCTATGGTCTTCTCCTCTGTAACAATTTCTGGACCCATCAGACAGGCTCCTCCGTGAATTCTGCCAGAGCACACAAAGAAACTGTTTGTTAGAGAGAATATTCCGTGTTTGCTTTAGGATAAGGAACTCTGAGTAGGTTGAATGACATGATACAGCAGTTTCTGGAGTATCTTCCTCTCCGCAAATAAGCCTCCTACTCTGGAAGACACACTGAGGAAGGCATCAGGACCAGCGCTGAGAGCACAAGCAGATGTTTTGGACATTGATACATAGAGAAACGTACCGCTAGGGCATTTTATAGCTTCTGGTTCACTTCTTCAGCTTCCTCAAAGCTGTCTCATGCATTTCATGCTCTCAATAGCACTGAAGACCGGACAAGTGAATGTCAAGCTGAATTAGCTGCTGCAGCAGCCACTCAGCAAAGAAGAAACTCGCCATTTCACAGAGTCTGAGACAAAAAGAGGACTAACCATCAGTAAATACACCAAATATCTTCAAATGAAAAAACCACTGAGAAATACAAAGCAACATTCTTTTCCCTCATTCCTAAGTTTCAACAATAACAGGCAGACAATTCTTCAAGAACTTTCACTATCAGTAATTAAGCCATTACAACCCAAACTCAGGAATTAAAACTATAAGAAAAAGAATTTGCAGCAGTGCACATTTGGCTAAATCACAGCAACTTCCAGCTTCCATTACTGGGCATCTTAGTGCAAATGTTGAAAATGCAAGTTAAAGCTTGAATCCGAAAAAATTGTTTCCTATATGTTGCGTAGTGCTGCGTGCAGACTGATCCACCCAGCAGAACTGTACGTAAGCATCGTTATGCAGTGCCCACAGTCTTCAACAGCAGAGACCAGTTTTGACCTTTTGAAGGCGGCACTTATTTCTGCACTAATATCAAGAGTAAAAATATTTTATTGATATGGACAGCGTACTGGTACACACACAGCAGTGTTCTTTCTTCCTTGTGTTCTACTTACACAGGTGTTGGTGGTTGGCCAAAAACCAATAATATCCTTTTTTTTAAAAAAAAAAAAGCCTCAACCTTTTCTGAAATGTGTCTCTTTAAAATGCAGAACAAAATTGCTCTATGAAACCATCTATCTCGTACAAAATCTTTTAACCAAAACAAAACAGGCACAAAGCTACAAGCTCTCATCCCGTAAAAAAAACCACAGAAAAAAAACCACACACAAAACAAAACCAAGCAGAGACAGAAACTGCAGAATACCAAGCTCTAAGCCAAATGAGTTGCAAAAAGAGATCTATGTCAGAACTACAAGTCAGTTTATAGCCTTTCTTTTTCCTTAAGACAGACAAAACAAAGACCACAAAGCATTTTCATGGCTAACTAAAAATGCAGGTCAGTGTTATTCTTTAAGTTTAAACGGATAACAGTTAGAAACATAATTTGAAGCTAAATTCAGTCACATGTCTTCATTAAGACGAACTGGATATCATAATTACATTAATCCAGTGGGTGATTCAGAGCAGGAGCTCTGTACTCAACTGCTATGAATCACCCTCAAACAAAGCCACGTTCACCCTGCCCCAAGTGCCAGCCTCACTAAGCTGTGCCTCACCTCTCCGAAATCCCCTTCAGTGTCCAACAGCCTTGTTTAACAGAAATTTATACTCACACAAGCACATACTAATATGCTTTACAGTAAATAAATATATTTTTTTACTTGGTTACACACGCTGCTAAATTCCTTTGAGTTTAGAACTGTAAGGCAGTACTAGAAAGATCTTGCAAGTTTTCATCAACTCTTTATTTTGAAAATACTGATTTATAACAGGGTGTCATTTACTGACATTTGGATTTAGTTCTGAGGGGGAGGCAGAGGGGAATCCCTCTTTCACAGTGATATATCCTGATGGTGCCCGGGGTTAAGTAATCCAGCAATCCTCCTACTCTGCAGTTTAGCACTCAGTACGATTGAAGTTGTGAGGCAAATGACAATCTCTTGTCCTTACAATGAAGTCAACAAAAGAGCAAAAGCCTTTGGGTTCTTATTGTCACTGGAAAATGAAGGACCTTCAACTAAAGGAGCAGAGAACAGTTAATTCCAGATGGCAAGGCATCACCTGCATAATTTAGGATCAACAAACAAAAACCTAAACAAAAATAATTTACGATTATTTTCCCAGAATGATTCAACCGTTTTTCTTCTGCTCTGCCACCTTCAAAAGAAATGCCTCTGGGCAAAGCAGAAGGGGAACGCATCACTCTTAATGAAGCTTAACAAAAAAAGACTCTAGTAGATGGCAATATTTTCTCCTCTCATTCTGTTAGACAAGCAATCATTCTCTGGTTTGCGAGCAGCATGCTGAAATCAAGATTAGCAAAGTCTCTGTAAGCGGGAGACCCTGCAAATGCGCTCAGTATTAGAGAGGGATGGCTGTCAGTGCTGATAACTTATGACGACAACCACAGAATACCAAAACATCCTAGGAGAGAGTCTGGGCTGGAGATGTACTAGATCTGAGGGTACTCTAGAGTTCAAAAAGCACAAAGTTCTAGGCTGCGCCTAACGTTTTTACAAAACCAGCAGTGTTTTTATGATTTCAGATGACTCACAAACAAGTGCTTAGATTTGCTTTATGTTGATTGATAAACATGGCGTCAAATGAGTAACACTTTCCAGCTCATTTCCAGTTTCAATCCAGTTTAGGACACAAGTGATTACCCAACTGCTTCAGTAGCTCCAAAGCTGGTGACAAAGAAATGAATAGTTTAGGTTGAACAGACTCATCCGTCTGAAGATGTAAGCTCTCCCACTTCCTCCCAGAGCCCACAGATCACTTACACCTCCAGGCCACTGCTCCGCTTTTCTAGATCTGGTTCAGTAAATCTGGGTTACAGAAGTGGAGAGTTAGAAGCCGTGGTCACAGAGCAGTGCTCCTCTTCCAAGAAATCCATACCTATATGCACACACGCACACACACACACAGGGTGTGAAGCTCAAAGGCTTGAGGCTGAGCTGAATTGACCACTGAGCGGTTGCAAACAAATCCACCACCCTGCACAAGCCCTTGTGACATCTACAGAGATGTTTGCAGGAGTTAATGAACTGCCCATCACCTGGTCTGCAATCACTGTGCACCCTCAGCCGTCACTAAAATTCATCTTTCTGAACACTAAAATAGATTGCCAGCAATAATAAAAAAAATGATTCTGCGTGGATTTTCATGACAGCTAAAGCAGTGTTTGAAAACGGAAGTCTCGGGGAGGGGGGCATTGATTGCCAGCAGCACAGCAATTCCTGTACCTGAGATGCCAGTGAAGCACTGGTTCTTTTGGTCCCATATCACACCACAATTATGCCCCACACTTTTGTTTTAAAATCTACTTTTACAGCTAAGTTAATTATTAGGCATAACAGAGAACACGAGGACTTGTTAAGGAACAAAATTACCTCCACACCATCGGTTTTTGATAAAGAAATCTTACATTCATTTAATGAGCTCAAGGCCAGTTTCAGACATCCTGAAGTTTATGAAGTCCTTCTCCACTATTTCCCTCTGAAAGACGGAGCTTTCAGCGACGGAGCGAAAGCGCACAGCTCTCACCGACGAGGCATTTCCTCAGAATTCAGCACACCTGAATATGGCCCTTATTGTTGACGCATTTTCAACTTACTTCATAGATGTAAAAGCACTACAAAAAACCCTACTGGTTCCACCCCAAAATTACTAAATGAATAAATATTTACTTGCAGAGAAATAAACCATGAGTCTTCATCTTGGCTCTGCAAAGATCTTATCACAGTTATTTAGGTATTTGAAACATTATTAATAGGACTACTCGTGATTTCTGTTTCTTGTGATCTCTTCTGTGTAGTCTGTTTTCTTCATTACTTTCACATGCTGATGTTTCACTTCCCATTTACATTCTGTTAAACGCCTAATATGGTGAAACTATGCAAATTTACTTCTATTTAGTCCCCAAATTCTGCTTTTTGTTGTGTGCATATTTAGATTTAAGTAACAAGACTAAACAATTCATTTTTCAGCAATTAATTGTTATGAGCCACTTTGTGAAGCTACTTCCCGCACTGCTCTAAATACCAGTTCAAATGCTTTGTTCTTAATGATTAAAACAAACTCTAAAGTGTGGATTGCAAGAGATTATGAATGAGCACAGCAGTGTCTAGCTAAGTGTACTTCAAAGACATGCTGCTGCAGTCCAACTCGCTGTTTGATTCCAAATATTACCATATGATAAATATCAACAGTATTTCATCGCTAACATCATGTATATAGTAAATACTATCTGAAACTAAAAGTAATCACTAATATTTCTTGTCATGAAGAAGGAAAAATTCAAGCATCTAACAAATGGAGTTTACCTGCAGCTACATCCAACACTCACAAGCAAATCTATCAAGCTCTCTTAGGTAATGAAACACTCCGCGTTTTAATTTGCTCTTGCTCCTCACTCCTTCCTCTTTCAGGTAGCAAGACTTCTATTGCCTCATACTTCGGTGCTGAAAACTCAGGGTGTTACCAAAGGAGTTGCATGTCATATGCCAGTACAAATTTGGGTTCTCGCTGTGCATATGAAAGCCATCCAAGAACCTCAGCTGTATTACCAAACAGAAAGGGAGAGTGTCACTAGGGAACGTGGAAGCAAGATGAGCAGACTTTGAAGAAAGCAATGACAGCCCCCTCCCGCTCGTATTAGCCGCTCAACAACAAACCTGATGTGCATTTAATGAGGTGGGGAAAACCAGGCAGAACTGAACAGAAAACTAGTAGCAAGCCTGAATACAAGTTTGGGCTTTTGGTTTAATTCTTACACTTCCTCTGAAACATTGAAAAGACAGAAGCTTTACGATATCCCTATTCCTTATAGCACTTATGTATGAATTTAAGATTGGCAGTACAACGGCAACAATCCCTGCACAGTTTACAATATAGAACGTATCTGGGAGTGATTTTGAGACCAAGTATTCTAATACAAAATTAAACAATCACATTCCCAGGTTCTAATACAATCCTTTGCATTAATATCTATTTTTATAACAAGGTTATTTTATCCCTTTCATTAACTACTTTATCTTCAATATAACAAGAGCTGCAATGCAATGTATATTGATAGACTGTCTCCCTTAATGCCTCTTTACATAGAGGTTCTATAACTTTCTTGATCATCTGGTACATCCAAAAGGGATCAAAGATTCTATCTTCTTAGAGCTGATAAATAATTCCCAGCATCAGCAACAATTTTTATTTATTTAAAAAAAAAAAAAAGATTCCCCTCCATATTAATAAACTTGATCAGGTTTCTTTATGAAAGTTACTATGTATCAAAAAGAGGAAGAGTAACTCAAAAAGGATGCAGCTACCAGGCTCTGCTCATGGAAGTTATTGGTTGAGTTCTGTGTGGCTATTTTGAAGCTGTTGTTTTTTTTTTTTTTTCCAGAAAAAAATGTAAAAATATCAAGCATAATTTCAGCATGGCAACGCATAATATCACATAATTTAAGGATCCCATATTTGCACTACTCCCAGGCTAGACACAGGGGAGTGCCTGGTTTAAAAAAACAAACAAACAAACAAATGAAAAACCACACAAACCACAATCCTCCTCATCAAATCAACAGTTCAAATCTGGATTTGGATCCAAAAGTCAGATTTGAAGAGTATTCATATGTTTTACACTGCTTTTAGACATATCACCTAAAATTACAGAACACTTGATATAAAACACACAAACCCAAACCCCTCTATTTCCCTCAGCTGCAATGCTCCGTATAGTATTTTAGACTAAATAGCATTTTTCAGCTTCATTCATGAACGAAAAGGTTTCAGTAGAGGAAAGAACTACCTTTTCTTATTTTTGGCAGAAGTAAAAACTTTTTGTGGTGCCAGGGAACACTGCAGTGAGAAATTTACTCTATATTCTGAGAAGGAACAGAGCTATAGTAGTGCTAGAGCTGTGACTTGCTCTGGGTACCCTTTCAGTGCACGGCCATGAATTCTGCAGGAAGAGTAGCAACAACAGCACTGGCAGAGCACAGAAATCCTTGGGGAATAAGATTCCTCCACAAAGAGAGTAATCTGCTTGGCAGATCCCTAACACAGGTGAGCGACTTCTTACCTGTAGTATCGCAGATGCTATGGTGAATAGAACTGCTCTAACCAGATTAAGAATACTTCTATGTTCGATATAATCAAGCTGCAAAGCAATTCCTGACGCTGAGATGAATCATGACCAGCAAGATGGAAAGAATAAAATACAGCCCTCTTAACGTTCTGTGTAACATCTCTAAAGAGGAATCTGACAAAGGCTGGACTGAAAGTGGTATGTTCTCTGACATCTTCACAGGCAAGGTGTGGAAGGACTGAGGAGAGGCATCAGACGCATGCTGGAGAATGTATTTATCCTCCCGCTACCACTGAATTACAAGATCAATATTTACAGCAGTTTCTGGCAATAGGCACCTAAAAGGTCTCTCTCTGCTAAATGAGAATGAGCTCCTCCTCCTTCCAGAGCAAACCACCAGAGAGACTTTACCACTTCACTACATCAGAACAACTTGCTTCACTCCAAACAGTAGTAGTGTACAAGGTATATAAACCTGGGCACACACAAGAGCACTGGAGCAGCAGCATTTGTAGCTAAGAAAGCAACTCTTAAAATACTTCATAAAAATCAGAAATCAAAAAAGCAACTCTTGCAAGTGAAAGCAAAGGCTTTTCAGCGTTCACGCAAACAATAATGGTTTGACCATGATAAAATTTCTCACCACTACACTTAACAGCAAAAGAGAGATTTACCAGGGGGTGCAAGTCTTGAGGGAAGACTTGAAAAATATTTGCCTTAACTCCTTTCAAATTCTCTCCCATGGTAAGTCAGAAAAAACCCAAAGCCCCTCTATAATCCTATTTTACCTCTCATAAGTAAATCACAAGGAAAAAAAGTACATCACAGCACAAGAGAAAATTAAACACCACTGACACCGTTTCATTTGCCACCGCACACCAACAAATCTTTCTTCAGCTTAACGGGGTCTGTTAATCACCAAAATGTAGAAGCATGAGCTGAAAGTTCCAGGAATGCTGCCGTTTTCGAAGACTCCTTCTTGTATCAAGGGTCTAATCAACCACACTGCCTATTTTTCAAGAAAACTGCCATAACATGGGTAGAAACCCTTTATTACTCCACAAATAGGGTTAAAAAAACACATTGAAAGTAGCATGCTACTTTCCTGGCCAACAAGCTGCAATTAAATTAACAATGAAGAAGCAACTTTTGGCATCAAGAGCATGGAAAACTTTTATAATAATTGGTATATATTAGGTCTGGCTCTTTTGAGCTTTATCAGCATAGCACACACAGCCTGCATCTCTCATTTTCATGAGCCCATAACCCCAGAAGATCAGTCTTAAGCAGTGATATACTTTTAAAAACCAGCAAGTGGTGATGGGAGGACAAAAGGAGCCAACACTATGCTGAAGGCCTCTTTAAATCCTGTAGTTGCATGCAATAAAAGTTGACAAGTTATCAAAGTACAAATAAATCTGAAAATACAGCAGCATGATTTGGAAACTCACATTAAAAAGAAAGTAACTTGAGGACACTAAAATGATTAGCTGCAGCTATAGACTAAGGCAAGAATTGCTCTGCCTTCTCATAAAATTTACCTAGAAATTAACTGGAACAGGAATATTAAGTCAGAGAAAACAGCTATAAATAGAAGGGGGTTAATCATTCATATTTCTATTCCCATGGCAACCATACTCTAAAGAGTTTTAACTTTTTAATCTTTTAATATGATGCGTTAAAAATACCTTAGCTGCTGTACTACAGTCTGCTCCTACCTACTTTTTATTAATAAATTCCTTTTTTTTTTTTTAAATACAGTAAAGGAGATTTTCTTTCAACAAAAGTATTTTCACAGATACTAGGCAAAGTGAGGCCGTGCATCAGCTGAGATGATTATATGTAGCCACTTCAACGGACTGTTTTAAATGGGGCCACTTAAAAATACACTTACCTCTCCTCTATCCTAATATAAAGCACATAAAACCTATTTGCTATTCATTTCAACTACCAGAGCTGCTACAAAGTATTTTTCAATTAAGCATCTGCATTTACCCTAAAGTAGCATCTCACATACTTTAAGGTCCGTGACGGCTGACATTATGCGTGTTCAAGGACATAAACACAAGAAAAGTTTACCAAGCAAATAGCCACCTCATCCCCAACACACAGATGAAAACATCCAGTGATAACCAAACTTCTCTAAACTCACACAGCAGCCCCGTGACACACTCGCAAACAGAATCTAATTATTACAAATCCCTAGCCAGTGCTTCACCCACAGTATTTCTCACCCAAGTAAATTAATGTTGAAGCTTCCAAGTTAAACAAAATGGAGTAAAGGAAAAAAAAATACAGAGAGAGAAGTTCTTTACTTAAAAAGTGGAAACATAAGGACTTTTGTCATTTTGTGGTGAGCAGCAAATCAAAGTGAGTTTTAATCCAAGGTATTTGCAGTGACAGAAATTATGAAAGCACCCAATATGCGCATTCAATTTCAAAAGATAAAGAGCTACTGCAATCTTGATGAAACCACTACAAATTCAGATGAGCAATGAGGACAAGACTTGACTGTGGTCTTAACATTACTTCTAACTTTTTAATTACATCTTCACATTCTTGCAAATCTTGTTTTTACCGAAGAATTCAATTCCTACTAAATAACATTTCCATTTTATGCAGTACTTTTCTGCTATTCTTACGCACTGTAGCTCTTCATACAGCAGATTTATTTACAGCACCCAAAGGAAGTAGAAACTACTGTCGTTATCAAAACAGACTGCCATATAAAAATAAACAACTTTTATGTACTTGCAGTAGCTGAACTCTAAGAACTTAGGCAGAATCACACTGAGCATTAAAAAATGGTACCCTAACACTTAAAGCAACAAACTACTAAAGAAAAACACTTTTGTTATTACTCAGGTAAAAAATAAAGTTAGATCATTATGTTGAGCTTACTAAAATTTTCAACATAGCTTGAGATCACCTAATTCAAGTGTAAATAAACATTTTAAATAAAAAAATATTACTTCCTTATATTACTACCACTAGTGTAGACACAAAACAGTACTTCTGAAGCACTGGGGAAGTAAAACTGGCCTGGGATGAGACTCACCATATTCCATACGGTTCAGTACACATCTTAATAGCGGTATCTATTTGTCTTTAAATAATGTTTGAAATTTTTTAATAGTTTATACATAGTTTGTAATAGTTTGTAATCGTAATAAAGTTATTATTTAAAGGAGAGTTGGTTATGTAGATGGATGTAGACTTTCTGTATATTAGAAAGTATTTTTTTATTGTTAATAAAATATCAAAGGACTTTTGTCAAAAGCATTGCATGTGTCTTATGTGGATATTAAAAAGAAGCTGAACAACACCAGCCTGCTGAGAACAGATAATCAGTCCCTCATCATTTCTATTATTAACAACAGAAAGGAAAGCCTCTTTTTTTGATAGCAAGAGTTTTGTGCCAAAAATTAATGTACCATTTGCTGCTGACAATCTGCCAGGTTAATGATGCTTTTCTTCACTCAAGAGGGTTCAGAAACTACTACTCGCTTTCCAGTCAGCATTTATCACAGTTTCCCAACTACAGTCCTCCCATGAAAAGAAAAACAAAACGGCTCTTCTCCACACACATATACACACCTCTTCAAGCTTAAATTATTACTACAAGTAAATAACTTAAAATACCTCAGCAGACGCAGACACGCGTTCTTCACCTCCTGATATTATGGCTTAATCCTGATGTCATGGTGCACGTAAGACTCCCATGAAACCTCCACTGAAATCTGACGTAAGAAAACCAAAAGAATAAAATCATAGAATCATAGAATTGTTTAGGTTGGAAAAGGCCTTAACGATCATCGAGCCCAACCGTTAACCTAACACTGACAACTCCACCACTAAACCATGTCCCTCGGTGTCACACCTGTATGTCTTTTAAATACCTCCAGGGATGGTGACTCAACCACTTCCCTGGGCAGCCTGTTCCAATGCTTGATAACCCTTTTGGTGAAGAAATTTTTCCCAATATGCAATCTAAACCTCCCCTGGTGCAACTTGAGGCCGTTTTCCTCTTGTCCTATCGCCTGTTAATTGGGAAGAGAGACTGACCCCCATCTTGCTACAACCTCCTTTCAGGTAAAGCTACATTTAAAATTTTATTTCCTACTAGGTTTGGACTCATCACTGGGTTTTTTTGTTAGATTAGTGACAGGACTTACATTCTACTGTGTCTCGTTGACATTTGGCCATTTCGTATGCCTACACAGACTGCATACACATACACGCGCTGCCTCTGTTACTGCTGTCTGTACACCAGGTACTAACTCTTCCTTGCCTAGAGGATCCCTGGTTACGACTCAGACAATCCTCCTTAAACATCTTCACTGACATCTTGAATTGCATCCTTGGCAGGGCATATAGATAACTAGATCGCAAATTCAGAGGTCCCCCCCTGTATCAGCTGAAACAAAAGGAAGACACTCAGCACAAAAGGCTAGAAACACAACGACTCCAAGCCCACATGAGTTTCAGAACATCACACAAAATGGAGGATCCCAAAGGCCTTGCCCCCCTTAGCAACACCCATTTAAGTCCAAAACGGATCAGGGAAAAAAAAAAACACCCCAACAATCCAACACCAGCAGAGCGCAAACAGTACTTCCATCCATCTTCAAGCACTGAAACAAACGCGATCCAACAGCAGGCCTCCCAGTACCACGATCCGGCACCGCCACCCCGAGCCCACATCCCCCTGCCGCCCCTCCAGCCCCGGGCTGCTGAGGCCTCACCGTCCCCTCCTTCCCAGCCCGCGCCTCGCCCGGCACTACTGGTTCCCTTCCCGCCCACAGCTGTCACCGGAGTCCTGTCTTCTGCAGATTCCACCTTACAGAGTATTATACTTTCTAAAGCATAAATTATTTCTAATAGGCACCCTCAGGCCAGGACCCCCAGGGCACTGTAAGGAACACCAGCCTACGCCTCCAAGAACCAGCAGCCTAAAAAGACACGACGCTTAACGGGGAGAAGCCTCACATAGGGTTAACACAGAGGTCCTTCTTTCTTTGGGGGTTGGGAGGGAAATAGCGGGGGATTCTGGGGAGAAGGAATACGGCAAGAGTAGTAAATTTAATGACAAACTAGAAGAAGAAAAAAAAACCACAGAAAATTAAAAACAAAAAACAACAAAAAACAGGAGTACTGAAAGGTGGACGAAGTGGAAAAAAGTACAGTCGTAAGGACCAAAGTGCTTTTCAAAAACAGAGGAAGGAATTTGAGGCATGAAGCCAATCAGGAAGGGGATACAGTGCCCAATATAATTTTTAAATGACACTTTATGTGCTTCTTTCTACCACATCAACTTTGTACTTAGCTTCGGGTTTTTACTGACAACATTCACCTTTGTTTACCTGGTTCTCCTCTGTGTGTACGTGTGTCTGTCCCCGTGTGTGTACGCACAAACCACAGGCCAACGCACAGCCTCCCGGAGGACACAACGCTAAATAGCGATACTCACAACACCGACAGAAAACCATCACACTGCAGCACTCGAAAACAGTCTTTTGGGGAGTTATTTGTAGTGAAACAAAGGTAATCTGTCTTTAAAATCAGGGATGCTTTATAGTCTTCTGTTATTAACATTCTATACCCATGAACATCAAATTGTTTACTGAAAATAACATTTCGAAATACCATGTTTCATTCTTAGAAAATAAAACGATGCAGCAATATCAAAATCTATCTCTCAAGCACCTTATTTATAAAAGATACAATAGCAAGATATTCTGGAAAGAGAAGAGCACTCTTTACAAATTCAGTTTCACAGTGAAAATTTAACACAACACTACTTATCAAAAACATGCAAGTTTGACAACTTTGGAAGAAACTACAGTAACTATGAGTAGCAAATTTATATTAAGTATATTTTGCATCAAGAGAAAAATTATAGTACTCGTAATCCTTATGCTCTTTTTAAAGTAAATACAAAAAATATTTATACATATGTAGATTTAGCTCCAAAGACACAAAATTACTCCCAAGTTCAATCAATTCGCAATTTTAAATCAAACAGTACCTAAGATAAGAAACTGAATAATCAAAATTCTCACAGTTACCACCCCCCCTCTTTTTTTCTTACCCTTTTTAATGCAACTGCAAAAGATTTGGGGCATTTTTCCTCCCGTGGCCAACAGCCAAAGCCGAGTGAAATGGAAGTAGCAAAGGTACCCGAGGACAGCCTGGGTCCTCTATGTGCATACAACCATACTTACAAAAGGCCATATTCTGTAGCACGCTAGCAATTAAACTGCCAAAACCAAAACAAATACGCAATGCGCATGCTCCTCCCTCCAAAAAAAAAAAAATTATCAGTGGGAGACAGTATATATTGCTCCAATCCTGCTTCTCAAAGGAAGCTTTTTTTGACACAACAGTGTCAGTATTAGTTTCTTTAATCTTTTGAAGCCAGTATGTAAATTCGATTATTTTGGTAGCTACATATCCACAAGCATTGGCACGTGAGGGCCTCACTCTGCAACTCTTAAAACATGTAAACGCGACCACATTCCTGAATTTATTTCCACCTAAGGTTGAGATATGAAGATTTACCCATGTAAATTTGACAGATCGTAAAACAGATTGGTCAATGTTGCACATAAACTAACTGGTACTCAGGGATTATAGAAAAACATGTAACCCTAACCTTGCAGAACCTCCCATTTGTGATTTGTTGACACAACTGCCACTTTGTCACCTGCTGTTAATCCTGGGCGGTAAGTATACACCTTACCAACCCAAAGCAAGACTGCCCGGTTACAAGTTACTACTCTGATTTATAAAAACTTATTTAAAAAAAACATTTAATTTCTAATGCAAGATGATTTTTGCCACCTGATCTGATGAAGTTATCGAAACAAAACACCCTGAAACTTTCACGCGCTGAGTGACTGTGAGGACTAACAGCACTGCCACAAAACAAATCGTTTAATTTTTTAACCCTCTGCTATTCAAAGTCCTCATATTCTGAGCCACATGAATCGAGATTTGAGATGTAGTACGTAACGCCACGTGTGTCACTGCTCCAAGGGTATCAGTTTGAGCACAAACACGCTGGAAAAAAAAAAAAAACACACCAAACCCAAACAAGCAAGTTTTTCTACGTAGCTGTGTAAATGATGCTTATTGCAGATTTTTCTCTCCTGGCCTGCTGTCACAGAAACCGCCAGTTGAGAAAAGGGTTAACTCCAGGACTGAAGGGGCGGCTGCTGCTACCAAGGTGTGGAGTCAGAAGGTCCACCTCAAACCCAAGCAGCCCCACGGACTTTGCATAAAACACAATGCCACATTCCACAGCCCAACCGCCCACCTATTTATTTTCAGATAAGTTAACCGGTGGCAACGTTTAGAGAACCGAGGGCAAAGCTTCCACGTGTATCTCTAGATCTATGAAAAAGCACTTCAGCTATTGAACTCTGTGCCTCCGGTCACCGAGACGCAACACCAGCTTTCCAGCTGAACAGCCCGAACACCAGCAGGCATTCCCACCCAGCTTCTCAATAACAACAGCTAGCATGTTTCCTGCACCCTCCTTGTATACACACCATTCTGATAGTTTGTATTTTTACTGGATTTTGTTTTTAAATTTCACATTTGCAAAACAGAGCATAGTGCAGACATGCAAACTTTCAAAAAAAGCACGCAACATTTCACGAGCCTATGGCCTCTATGTTCAACTGCCGAAAAAGGGAAAGGAGTAGTGAAATCAGGGAGAAGAGGCAAGATACGTTCTCTCTTTACTATATCACAAGAATCAAAGACAGACTTACTTTTTATTTTTTTTTTTTTTATTTTTTACGAAGGCTTTCCTACACTAGAATTTGGAGTTCTGCCACAAGTCTGTAGACAATTGGAGAACTAGCGAATTTACGACATCAGATATTCCAAGGAAGTGAAACCTGACTTAACAGAAGTGATTTTTATTCAAGAAAAACAGATATTTAAATAGACATCAACAAAAATATTTTAAGATGATGTATGGAGGAAGCTCCTTTTTAAATTTTTAAAATCCATTTAATGACAGGCTGAAACCCCGCCCAAGCATGTTTCCAAGTCATAGAATCATAGAATTGCCTGGGTTGGAAGGGACCTTTCAGATCATCTAGTCCAACCATCAGTCCACAACAAAACATTCTTGATATTACTGATATCCCCAATACTCTTTTTTAAAAGGCCAAAAAGAGAGCTAACAATGAATTTTTGTTCAATAATCCTTTTCTTTCTCTCATTGTTCTGAAAAGCATCGCTTGCTGGCACGAAACTTCCGAAACCTGAAAACCCATCACCGGTCTGAACCGAAGCTTCTAGACCGAAGCTTCCAAGTGACCTGGTGATCGATTCCCCAGCTGCCTTAATGCATGCCACTAGACTTTGCAACCTTTTGACAAGTGTATGGATATTCAATATTTATTTATACTCAATTTTCCTAAAAGCAAAAGCGTTATAAAGTTTTATTTCACCTTTTAATTAATCTTTGAAGACCTAGAGTTGTGGGAGTCTCTACTTAATGCTACAAACCACAGGCCGAGCAAAATTTCTACAATGCCCTTCATGTATTCACGTAACTTTGAACCCTAAACTACAGTCCTGAAAACATAAATAATGTGTTACTGGGGTTTCTAGTAATGCCCAGCGTCAAGAACTTCCTAAGCCTGAATAATGTGCAGTATCAACAGTGTAACTGCAGCGCCCACCTAGAGAGTACATTTACTTTGGCTACAGTTGTCAATTCCAAATGAACAAAACTCACCAACCTATCGGGTGACAAGAAATGGCTGTAAATGCAGAAAGTTCTGGCAAAAAAAGCCGCTAAGCTTTCTTGATTTTGGAAGGTATCCAGCATCAGTCTGTAAGCACACATGCGTTGGAGCTAGACAAACCAGGGATTCTGGCATGAAAGGTTTCCGTTTCTCTTTCAGGAACTCTTTGGGACTAATGAAGATTTATCCCCCCCTTACACAGCAACAGGTCCTCAGCCGTGGAAGCGCTCAGCTGCCTGCGGAGAAGGCGTGGGATGAGAGCGCGCTGCCAAAGGGACGGCTCTGTGCATCGCCCGCTCTGGGCTGCGCAGGGAGCGAGCATCTCGCTGGCAATACGCTTCCCAAAGGCTGCTTTTCCACACGAATTCCTGTGGCTCAGAAGGAAAACAAGCGCTCAGAAACTTAGCTGGGAACAGCCGGGCGTACCGAGTAATCTGAACGTCCCTTACACATCACAAGGCAATCGCTAAGAGC
>VYZM01017085.1:261288-291823 GCA_013398915.1 Dromas ardeola | reverse complement strand
TTCTCCCCCCCCCCCGGGGCTATTGTTACATGTGTTCTCAGTATAACAAAAGGGTTTTGTCTAAAAAGGCTGTATCTGAGTCATGTCTTCTCATGTGAAGCAGCTGTACACCTAGGGCACATTCTTGGTCACTTGAAAATGTGTCATTTTCAGCGTTCTGGGTTTATGTTATTTTATTCCTGTGTCACTGCAGTGATCAGAAGAAAGGAACTAACGCTCAAGTTGTCTACGTATCTGCAGGCATTGCAGAACTGTGTCTGCGGACACGGACAGGGAGAAAGAACGTGCAAGTGGAAACACCACGTAAAGCACGTTTGGCCTAAAGTACAAAAAGCTGGTCTGAAAAAAATTCAAGTTAGTAAATCTAAAGGACAATGATCCAGAACACAGCCGAGTACTGGGCAGAGGATGCTCAGAAATCATTTATTACAAAACTTAAATGCTCATAGCAACTTGCTAGTGTCTGATACTGTGATACAATGGCAACATCTACAAACCAAATCAGCTTTGGGTAGTTAACGCACAAGAAGGTTTTGTGGCGAATACAGAATAACATGAGGATCTCTCATGAGTATTTCTTTTCTTTAGAAAAAAAAAAAGTTATATTCAAAACTGTGCAAGCGATGGTAGAGAGAATAAAGGTCACTCTACACCGCGTGGTCATTCCTTTGTCAGCGTGCTGCCTACTGTCATCCAAATAAAAGGCTTTAGAACATCTTGCGTATCAAAAATAACATGACAGTCTCCTAAGCTGCAACGAGAGGAAAGCCAGTTTGGACCATAATATTCAAAAAAGACCTTATCTGGAATTAACAAAACTTTCATCTCCAATTTTAAGTCCTTCCTTCCTCTATCCAAAAATAACCCACGTCCCCAGTAGCCTAAGATAGTAAGTTGTTAGCATTTGGGGGACACAATCTCGTTAGTCACTGAAATTTAAGAGGTGTTAATAACCAAGCGAGTAATTTTGGTGTGACTATTTCAAGCCATATGTTTAGACAAAATAAATCACAAGAATCAGGTTTAGCTGTCAAAGTCTATGTTTAATCTCCTAAAAGGGAAATACTAAGAGATTTCCACGGAATTTTGTATGCTAAAAGTACGTTCACTAAGTCTACACATGATTTCACGCACTAGGTTAAAGCACTACAACACATACAAATGACCTGCTAGAGAAGATGCAGTATGTGGCTAGCAAGATCCTGTACCAGCCCCAGCTGAGAAATAAAAGCTGCCCTACAGGACTGAACCTTCCCTGTCTCCGCAGATGTGAGACCACTCTGTGAAATCAAAGCTGGCCATTGCCACTGGGGCCTCTCAGGGTGCACCGATAAAGCGCTAACGGCACGGTGCAAAGCTCAGTGTAACACGCTAGCTCGATTTTGTAAGCTTAACATTCCCTCAAAGGTGTTCTGCGCAGTACGTTGGTGCCTTTTCCTGCGCTTGCACCAGCGTGTGTGTCTATAATAAGCTTCTCTTTGTTTCCCACACTGACTCCGGTGAAGGGGGAGGCAGCGGCAAATAATGGACTGAGTGACATTCAGTACCAGACTGCAAATGCAGATGTCAGACAAAACGGATGCTGAATTTGGCTAATGAAACTACAGCCTGCAGCAAGAACACGCAGCTTTGGACAGTGCTTTGCTAAACCAAGTTATTTAATATGTGTAAAACTCAGTGGAAAAGTTCTCTGAGAACTTATAGCATGTGTATAGGAGCCCAAGAGGCAAACCGCTCTGTCATCTACAGCAGCACCTCAAAGAGCCAGCAGCACTGATACCCAACTATTCACCATCCTGGCACACCACTGTTCTGTTCCCCCTACTGAATTCAGTGTCTCTCATTTTAAAATTTTAACCCTAACTTAAATGACGTAAAGCCACTTGAAATAGAGGGCCTCTTCCTCATCCTCCCTGGCCTCCCCTAGCCGCCGTACCACACCAGAAGTACCAGCACGACAGCTGATTCACCCAGCAGGGCAGACCCAGCCCTGCTGGGAGGGAGCGGGCTCAGCTCCTTCCCCTTTTCCCCGCTCAGGCAAGCTATGAGAGCTCGTGTGCAGCAGCAGGTCCAAGCTGGAGAGAGGCCTTAACCCACCAAAGCACCAGAGCACCGGCTTTGCTGGTGATCCCACAGAGCACGACTGCTTCTCTCAGGTTGCCTAAATCTGGGGGAACTGGAAAGGAGAGTCCCTCCGTACTGAGGCTGCAAGTGTGCCGTCAGAATTGGGAGCCGAACCCTCCTCCCTGCTCTGTAAACCCACACCTAGACGCCGCAGCGTCGTATTGCTTCCAAATCCCAGAAACTCCACAATCGGGAGCTCCTAGGCAGACACTTTTAAGTGGTGGCATTCTCCATCAATTTATGCCGATTCTACTGTAATAAAGCAGCATTTTTTTTATATCACTTATCTGTAGAGGAACTGGTTGAAAGTAGTTGTCACTATACTATAGCAAAAGGGTATGTAGTTGCTTATTTTCTGCACCTGCTCATGGCAAACAGAGGCTTCTGGGTATGGGCGCTCTTTACAAGACAGCTTGTTCATGAGGTATGTGGACATCCATCTTATATCAGCCAGTGAAGATCAAAAAAATTGCTCAGAATTAGGAAGACTTTACAAAGATCAACAGCATCCTGAAGTGGCGTCTGACTCTGTTGCTCCATTCTCCCTTTATATATAAATATCTCTACACAGTTTCTCATTTGTCCAGTTTCCTAACGGAGATTTTGCAAGAATAGTTCCATTCATCAATACAAAAGAACATCTTTCATCAAAAGCATCTTGAATAGCTAGTGCCTAATAGAACCAGGACTTGTGTCCATGTGTAACCTCACACACCACCAGGCAAGTCTCCCCCCAGCTATTATCTCCTCTGCTCACTTTATGGGTCTGACCTCATAGCCAATATTAACGTATTTTTGTAATAAAAAGCAGCACTGCATTGTTAGAATTGCCAGTTTTCAGATGAGGCACTGAGTTCCCTTGTGTTATTTCTGCTGAGTTTTCTAATCAAATATAAAGATCCCATGACACATTTTGGCAAAAAGTAGGGCACAGCCGGCTTATTTATTCTTTTACTAAAAATAGGCTTCAATGTCCAGCAGGTTGCAATGCGTTAGATAGCACTTCAAGTGTAATAGCTGCTGTACCTGCCTCGATACAGCTATATTACCAGTGCATCTTTGCAATATGCTAATTATGAAAAGCAAGCATCAGGCTCCACAATTACTTTAGTAGCTCCATTTTGCTAAAACGCCTACCAGGATTAGACTGTCCAACAATGGAAGAGGCAATAAAATACCTTCTTATCCTTACAGGAGGAGTTTCTGACACCCTTCCAAGCTCAGCACAGCATGTTTCACATCTCTTGGGTTAATGGTGTATTACTATTCTCAGCCAGAGGCAAAGACTAGGAAGAGATTCATTACGGGAACGGGAATACAAATGGTTTAAAGAAACCTGTATCTCTTCCACCTTCTTTACAGGTTTATTTTCTAGCTGGCCTTTTTGTTATGGCTATTCTGATAACAGAACAGATGTAACAACTGTGAAAATGAATAATGATCGTGAATGCTACTGAGTCTATCACTCTTTTTCGTGACTATGGATATGAAATACGCTATATTATTTCTGCATTTGGCCTTGCAGAAGACTTTCAATGGATATTTTGTCAAGTCTGCTTAGAGACGCTCATTGTCCAGTCACAACGGTATAAGTTAGGGTTTGCAAAACTTCATTGTGTGTAGAAAGAAAACTTTCATTTTCTGCCATAAGACAGAAAACACAGAGTCTTCGGCCGCTAAAGCTACCCTTTGAGTCAAATACATTTACTGACCTCTAGTACACAGCGAGCATCACTTCTGAATTTGGTCATGTGCCATTTGCAAACCATGAAAGACTTGCTCAAAAACAAATCTTTCTTTATCTCGCACAAGCTATATGTCATGTGCAAACCAAAGAAAGTGATAAAAGCAAATGTGATATATTACCGCTACCATAAAACACAGGTACTGCATTAACACTTCACTAGCCCATGGAAAACATGATCTCTTTAATCTCATTGACTATTACACACTACTAGAAAGCTAGTACATCTGTATCTATCTATATCTACATATCAGGGCAAACTGACAAAGTTCATGTGAAACTTTAAAAATCAGTAAGCACAAGAAAAATAACAAATGCTACATGCAACAGCATTCGTCTAAAAACATCAAGTCTTAGCTACAAAGGGACTATTATTTTGAACCCCTACTTAAAATCTCAGATTTTAATTTCTTCCCTCTGGAGAAACTGTTACAATTTTAATACTACTTATGAGTTTCTATTTTTAAAAGGACTATCAAAAATACACATGTCTAGCAGTTAGGCATTCAAAAGGCATTTATAGATTTCTTATTAAGGATGTCTCAAGTGTCTAGAAGGCTCTCCAATACTAATTTACGAGCATCTAATCATATCAATATTTCTTACGCACCGAAATCAGTGAGAACCAAGAATATTCAGTGCCCTGCTGGAACAAACAGAAATACTTTCATCTCATGCTTTTATTAATCTAACTTCCCATGATGAGGAGCCCTGAGTCCCACCCTCAGAAAAACCAGCACTCTGACACACCTCCGAACAGCACCCCCAAATTGTTATCAACGGGCACGGCAGTAGAGGTTCTAGGAATACTCCTAAAACGGCCAGCACAGAGTTTGAAGCAACGCGCCACACGACCTTTTGTTGCTAAACAATCCAGTCATCCTGAATCAGAAAGACTCATGTTATTTCTTGGAATTACATTTTAGACAGTTTCTTGGAGCTCCATATGCATCATCTTCATTTTTAGTCCTCAGGAGCTAACGTTACTAAATCTGGCTAGATGCCATAAAAAAAAAAATATAAAATAACCACAAACAAAAAAACAAACCGACATTGCGGCATAAGAGGAAAAGTGTAGTACTACTACTTTCAAAACTAACAAATTAAGCCTGCCTTGCCATTTCGGAAACCCCAGGCTTTATGCTAAATTGCTTATTACAAAAACATTTCCAGGTATTGATGAACCCAATCAAAATATGTGTCTCTCTCACCCACTCTGTCTGGCAATCTATCACAACAAGTCTGAAAGCTTCATTTATATGACTCACGCGCCTTTAGATTAAACTACTATGCAAACGATGCCAAGTCTCTATTTATCATAGCTTTGTCAGCAAAACAAATCATTCAGCAGGTGAATCATGAAATTACTGCCTGTGCGGACGGTAACTAAACACAGAGGGAAGCGGAGAGATGCCAGCTTAACTTCACGCTTCCCAATCTATTTCTCCTTCCCAGCTCCTTCGCTGTATCACTGGGACACTGCTAATACGAGCAGACAAACTCTTCTTGCCTTTTTCTCACCATTTGGCTGCAGTTCAGAAAGCCCTTTAGACACACGAGGGAAACTGAAGCACACGCGTAAGTGGTTTGCTGAGGAGAGAGCGTTTGCTGCGTACGCCTCTGAGAGGGAAAGCGGGGTTTCGCTTCCGACATGAGAAGTGCATCCATTTAAACGGCTCCACCATTCAGCGTGCGGCTCTCCTGCTTGGAGGGGGCTCATAGAGGGGGTTTGTTGCAATTCTGCTCCACAGTGAAGAAAAACTGACAGGATATCACTGCTCAGAGAAGGGCTAGCCATCTGGACAAGGTTAGGTCACCTTTGCAAGAGAACACATTCCAGCAGTTCACAAAAATGTGGCTGAAGAGCTTTTTTTTTTTTTTTAATTTCTGGAATGTACCTCATTGCCAAAGAAGGTAGCTATGCTCAGAAAAATATTCCATGGGGAGCAAACGAATTCTTCGGCAAAGCCATTCCTCCCTGCTCCACCCCAGCTGACATTACACAAGTTGAATAATGCATGTCAAGGTATTAAGTAACATGTAAACATTTCCAGTAAATGTTTCTGCTGCAGGCCTTGGCCTAACTGGTATTGCTTCCCTCTCTGATAGTGGAAAAACAGCTTCCTCGGTTCTTCTGCACCTAAAGCTTAATATTAACGAAGCATTTCCTACCAATTACTGACTGGAATCTTCCTCCTCCCCTGTCTCCCAATATAGATTTTAAAACCTTTGACGACTTACCTAATGAAGCCTTACTCAGAGATGTCCTTCTCTGAAAGCCTCTGATTGGCCCTACAGCCTACGCAATGGGGGAACCTGGTGTCCCAAAAATATTACAGTTCTGGTAATACATTTAAGGACAAATGACAAATTCTAACGGGAAATAAGTTGGGTTCTTCTCATACCACCAAGGATGTTTTATAGGAACCCCTGGCTTCCCATCATGAATTGTCCAACAATATTCCACCCCTCCCCCCCCCCCAGCTACAATTTTAAGATTATGTATTTTCACATAGTTTTTCCCAAGGGTGTGAGAGCAGAGTGTTGGGAAGTCACAGTTCTTTTTAATCTGGTAGAGGAAATCCCCTTGGAATTTAGTATTGCTTTAGGCGTGCATTCTGTTTGTACAGCATATGCCAGTAATTCCTTTTCCTTTACTGTCTATGACACTCCACAACAGGGGCAAACAGAGCTCTGAGCCAACTAACCAAAAGGGGACGTGCTTAAAAGCTAAAACATCACTGGGATGAAGACAGGCTCTTGAATCACCTCCATGAGACTGAGAACCATTAGTCCCAAAAGAGAACTGCCCAAGGAAATTTCTGGGATTTTCCATTGGAATTTGTACTTTCCCAAAAGGTTTTCTGTAGGAGAGACTGACCTAGGGTCAAGTATCTGAGGAACTCCCAGGAAACAACACCAAATTCCACTCTGAAAAGCGCTTGGGCAAGAACTTTGAACAGAGCTCTTAAGTAGGAAGGTAAAGTCATGCATTTTCTACCACTTTTTCCAAGTCCACATTATTTCTTTTAATGTCTGTTAGCTGCACAGGGCTGAGAGTTGTGGTGTTCTCCTTTGCATAAGTGAATCGTTTTCCTGGCAGTCAAACTTGCAGCCCAGCTGAGGACACGACACCGGCAGCGCTAAACATTACTCAGAACCAAGGGTCTCGCTGATGCTGAAAAGCCTTGCTCAGTACACAAAGATGCTTGAAAAGGAAAAAGCTCAACTGAGCTTCCAAGCTGAAAGTATGGCAAACTAACACTGGGTTTTGATGTGGTTTTGACAGGAGTTCATAAGCAATGGCGCACATGGAGAGGCACAACAAGACATAAGAACATCCAAAGAACAGGAGATTAATAACCTGTCTCGATGTTTACTGATCACGTGTCTCCAATACAACTTTGTGGAAGACTGTCTTAAAGTGAAATTAGTTTCCCTGGGCTTCCTTATTGAGTTAAAAGAAGACTGTTCCCGGAGACAAACTGCAACTAGTAAGAAACGTGCTCCTGTTTGGGCAATATACGGAAAAGCAGAAATACCAGAGAAAAACCTCCTCCAAGCCCACTCTTTCCCCCTGCTTACAGCAGCGGCCTTTTTTGCCTCATGACAAGTATCAGGTTAGTGATACTGAGTATCACAGCTCCCACCCCAAGGCCACCAGCTCTTAGGAGCCTTCCCACCTCTATGATAACTGAGCACCGGTCCCAGTGACTGCTCAAAGAAAATAAAGCAGAGGGAAACAGAAATTATGGCCACCATGGCAAAATCAGACCAATTGACGTGAATTGGTGAATGTGAAAAGTTACTGCTGTGGGCCTATTGTTATGTTCGGGCTGATCCAGACAGGCACAAAGCAAAAACCATGCCAGAAAGAGCCTGTCCTGCTCAGAAAATTGTTTCCAGCAACACAGCAATGAGTTAATGACTGCATTACAGCGATCACAGGAATGCCAGGGCCCAGCGAGGAATGTTTTGAAGAAAGGTTTTTGAATGCCACTTCCCTGCTGCTTTTAGTTCCCTCACAGAAGAGGAACTATTGGAAAGACCAAACCATCCGCAGACACCTTTGGAGAAAGCTTTGGCTAGCCACTGCCGCCTTCCTAAGAAAGAGTAACTCACTGCATTCTTTATTCTTCTTTATACTGTGAAATAACCTTTTTTTTTGGTGAAAGACTAATGAAACCACTGATCTTCAGACTGCTAAGAACATTACTGCCAGGGCTGAATGGACTCGCAGAAAGACCAGTGGCTTCCAGACTTTTCAAAAAATTATATTCAACTGGAAAGCTGTTTATTTTTCAGTCAGGGCACTGAGGGTACCAAAGCTCACGTATAAACACACACACAACCCCCCCATACAGGGAGGAATGTGATGACAGCAAAAGAAATACATTTGCACTCTCCTTTTTCCCCTCCACCCACTCACCACCACCACACCTGTCTCCCCATACATCTGTATCCCACCACACCTGTCTCCCCATACATCTGTATCCCACCACACCTGTCTCCCCATACATCTGTATCCTTACTACTGCACGCTAACTCACAGACCTTTGAGCAGAGGACTCTGGCGGGCCGAATTCAGCTGCAGGGATCCATATCTTAAACTGCAGCGAGCTGCTAAAGTAAAGCAGTGATGTAACGCCATTAAAGGAGAGCACACTGCCTTCATCCATCCCATGGAAATCCAACAGCGTTTCTAATGCCACCATACAACTCCTACAAACAGAATCATTTAAACTGAAACTTCAAACGCATCCTTACCTTGTCATTAAACTCTATTTAAATTTTTTTTGCCGAGTACAACTTCCAGTCAGGGTCAATCAATTATCGTGTGGACTAGAGGGGTGTTTCACGATGGCAAAAAAGTGCCAAGTATCGGCTCTCGTGCACCTTAAAAATGCCATCTTTGTTCTCGAGCACCATTAACAACAAACAGATCCAGTACCTAGAATGGCCACAATACAGAAGAACAAATCTTCTCTACGCTATTGAAAAAGAAGTCTCTATTTGTGAAATATTGTCCATTAAATTAATAAAAACGATCCTGTGCCAATTTCTTCATGCAACATATCTAAAATAACCTCTTAAAACACCGTAATTTAACATTAGTGCTTTGCTCTAATAATTTAACTTAAAGATGTATACTTAACCTTTAAATCTTTACTCTAATTCTAAATATTCCTTTGAGAAAAAGTCTTAAGTATTAGAGAGATGCGTACCTCATCTCTTCTAACCTTAGTCACATTTCAAACTACTGTTTTTCACAGATATATGTAAAAAAGAAATGCACGTAGATGTGGAAAACGAGGTGCTGTTACAGGATGTCATGTTTTCTATCAAAGAATATGCCATTACGTTTTGTGGCTTAATCACTTTACACAAACCTAAGTATTGATGACGCTCGGCTAAATTACCATTTACCATAAACATACCTTGAAAAACTGAGCATGATTTTCTTTTGTTGTTTCCCCCACGAGGACAGCCGAGGGAACAGATATACAGTTCTATAGTGGCTTGGCCATAGGAACTCTATTAAAAACCTGATTCTTTCAAGTTGAGAAAGGTCAGGTGATAACCTCCCTCCAAAGATGAAAAATATGCATAGCCCCTAATTAGTGTCTGATAAAGAAGCAGGGCTGTTGCACTATGTAAACCCTGAATTAGAATAATAATGTGGGGAGACTCAACAAAAGATGCTTTGTGTTTCTCGTTACAGCCAGTAATAACTCCGCCGGGGGGCTGCCCCTTCCCGCACTGTAAGCACGCACAATATTGTGCTAGCGTCATTCCGCTTTTCCACACCCTGCTAAGATATACCTGAAAGGCGCTTTTCTAGCGCAGCTGAAAAGGACAAACCAGTGTCCCATTCTACACATCCTGCCTGAAACAGGGCATTTTGAAATAAATCCTTCCGGGCAAGCTCTGCATAAATCAGACTCGCAGTAAGATAACTCTTAACGTAATATCCAAGCACAGGCGTTCAAAGCGCGCACGCAAGTTTTACCTGTGGCACTGCCTGCAGACTGTCAGAAACCGCAGCTGTCCCAACACTGCTCCTCCCCGTCTTTACACTAAAAATGAGTTCTCTCTTCTACCTGCATTTCCTACTGCCGGCAACAACAGGCTGTTGCAGCCCATGCACATCATCAATTCACTCAGCAGCAAACAACTAATCTGCACGTTAGCAAAGTGCCTTGGCGCTTCGCAAATGATGCCACGCAAACGCATTAGGATTAGATTTAAGTTTACCAAAGTCAGAAGATTACAAATGACTGCCTGTATAACGAGTTTACTGCCAGTTCTGCATTACTGCGGTTACTTCATTCGGGTTCTTTGACAGATAGTGAGATACCGAGTATCTTAATTAGCCATCTGCCTCTTTAATGCCCAGAAAAACACAATTTGTTTCACACTCTGGGTCTGTAATGATCGATTCCACATACCCACACACACGAGCAATTCGGCCGAGTTCAATTGTCTTTCCAAACCAGTCTGTGCTCGGCACATATCAGGTTCTGTACATTTTGCCCTTTTCCAACTCATCCCATTTGTTTATAGCCTTTCCATCTATTGACTATGATTTTCCAAGGTTTCAAATTCACCTTTTTCCTTCCAGTTTTTCCTATCTGATGTACATTGTAATGATATTAAGGGGAAATTTATTAAAGAACTAGCTTAACTCAATTTTTTTCCACAGTGTTTCTCCAAACTGTCTGGCCGAGTGCGGCCTTTTCAAAGATACTTGGCAGAAGCCTGTCATTTGTCAAGCTATTTTTCCAGTTTTTGTCAGTGTGAGTTTTAAAACCGGTATCAAATGATTTTTGTTACATCAGATCAAAAAAATACTCTCTAGCTGAGCCGACATCTTTTAGTCTAACCCCTTAAAACTGCATGACACAAAGTACACAGTGGAAAAAACACACAGAAGTCTGGTTTGTGGCCAAAATTCCACCTAGACATAGAGCAGGAGGGGGAGAAAAATGACATCTCTTGAACAGTATTTCCCAAGCGTTTGTTAAGCATTATTTTCTTTCTTAATCTCAAATCAACAGTAGTCTCAAATCAACAATTCTAGATCTGGGCTTGATAAGATCTGTTGAAAACATAATGGGACAACATCTCGTTCTGCTGCCCTGCCATCTCCAATAAATTACGTGTCCATGGCACACACAGAAAAAGCTGCTTGTTTCTTACAACTTTTATTAATCCCCGATTGGTGCGTTGGTTCCGGGTGCTAGGGTGGAATCAGGAGACCAGTTCAAATATCTTCTTACAGTTGCTGCTAAATCGTAACTATTTTAAAAGATTGAGTATGACAGGTCAGAGAGAGGAACAAAGAGTTTTATTCATGGAAAATCCTACTAGCCTTCAAAGCAAGTCATATGAGAGATATATGAATACATATATTTTTATAGCTCATGCCTAAATTAGAAACAAAATCTCAATGTCCCTCATGAACTCCTTCCCTTTTCTCCACACTTTCCTATTCATTTTAGATGATACACTGTCCCCTTTCTTTTTTTTCCCCCTCTTATCCCTTCTTGTCCCTTGTCTCCACTCTTCCCACCCTACTGCATCTTGACTTCACGTTCACTTGTAACCACATGTTGGGTTCAGAGACGTGACGCACCGAGTTCTGGCATTTTGGAAATCTGGCAGTTCCCAGCTATGAAAAGACCCTCCCACCTTGCCTCCCCCAAACAAGCCATTAATAAAAAGCACAGGAGGATAAACCAAAAACAAACAGCAAAACTTCAGACTGCTTACAATCATGGTGTTATCTGTCCTGAGGGTTTCTAGTTTAAAGCAAAGTGACCAAACCACACTGGCAGAAGCCAGTAACAGATGCAGCTTAAACTGCATAGGATCATTTTTAATATTTTAGTTCTAGAAAGTACGCAGAAACCCTAACTACATGGCTGTGCCAGAAATCCTGAGGGACAGGGCTGCCTTCTCAGGGTGCACCTGAACTCATCAGCCTCGCTGCAGGTTCTGGCTCAGTTATTTTATCTCAACCACCCTGCCTGTGCCTCCCCGTAACCGCCTCAAAATAACTGTAGTAACAGAATATTCAATAATGGGACTTGCACTTGCTTGTATTTTAGAGGTGAAGAAAATAAGAACATCCCGTGTGTGCCACGTGCTTCTGTTGCAACAGTGCATTTTCACAGATCTGCAGAACTTCAGAGAAAGAAAGTACTTTTGGCCGGCAGGCTGAGCGCCGGTTGTCCACAGCACCTCTGCCACTCACCGCTGCCCGAGAACCCAAGCGTCCCTGGGAAGCTCCAGCTAGCCAAGGCGGACAACTGAGCTTTGGGCAGAACCGCGTGGAAAGAGTCTTCTTTCTGGTTCACTTAACACCATGACATGTTTCAGAAAACGTACATCAGAAGCGTACACCCCCGCTGCTTCACTTCGCAGGTGTCTCATCTGTCTGCTAGGTCTTGCTTTGGATCAGAAGGCTTTGGTGCTGCCTTCTTCATACATTATGTCCTCAACCCGCTATGAAAGGTGGACAGTCTTGCAGGAACACAGCCACTACCAGCCCCTTCAGCTTCCTCAGGCAGTGGTACAGCAAGGCTAACGGCACTGCGGTTCTGACAGCGCATCTCTAGGGGACGAAGACAAGCAGTGCACGGGCACCCAAATGTCAATATTCATAGAATGGTTTAGGTTGGAAGGGACCAAAAGATCATCTAGTTCCAACCCCCTGCCCTGGGCAGGGACACCTCCCACCAGCCCAGGCTGCTCCAAGCCCCATCCAGCCTGGCCTTGAACACCTCCCGGGATGGGGCAGCCATGCTTCTCTGGGAAACCTGGGCCAGTGTCTCACCATCCTCACAGTAAAGAATTTCTTCATGATATCTCATCTAAATCTACCCCCTTTCATTTTGAAGCCATTACCCCTTGTCCTATCACTACACATCCTTGTCAAAGGTCGCTCCCCAGTTTTCCTGTAGGCCCCCTTTAAGTACTGGAAGGCCACAGTAAGGTCTCCCCAGAGCCTTCTCTTCTCCAGGCTGAACAACCTGAACTCTCTCAGCCTGTCCTCATAGCAGAGGGGCTCCAGCCCTCTCATCATCTTCATGGCCCTCCACTGGACCAGCTCCAACAGATCCATGTCCGTCAAATCGAATGGTAGCCCCGCACATAAGGGATGATATCCCAACAAAATAAATAATCCAATGATATCCCAACAAAATTAATACAAAGGCAGAATCTAGCTCTCCTAAGCAAGCTAGGTTCAAATATACTGCATAATAAAGCAAGAAGTATGTCAATTTAACATGGTAGACACAATGAGAAAAACTGTCAGAGGCCAAATTAACTAGGAAAAAGGCCATTTCCTCACTCTGACTTTTGGAACTGGACCAGGACAAGCTAACTGGGTGAGGCAGAAGTGCTAGCCACTCAACCAGATGAAGCGGGTAGCGGGGAGGGGTGGGGGGGGAAGAAAATGAGTGAAAACTGTTTCCACACGAATACTTAGGGCCATCCAAACTGGGCAGCTGTGTTAGAAACCACTTTTGCGCTCTTGCAGAATTAAAGTTTTGAAGTCAACCAGGGCAGTCATTTTCTGAGATGTAGTAAAATACAGATAGTGATTTTTGACTTTGAAAGAAGAGATAATGAGAGAGAGAGGCAAACTTCTAGCTGGATTAAAAACTCCAGCTACACAGACAACAACCTCTAAAAGAGGCGGCTACTCAGATTTACATCCATGTAACAGAACAGAATTTAAAGCAGACAGTTAGGTATCCCTAAATGGTACCAACTGCTTTATTGGTAGATATAAACAAGTTTACAGCCTCAGAAGATCACAATCTCCGTTGCCATACAGGAAAGGAAAATCGTTTCTTTTAGAGGAACTCAGAGCTGCTCAACAAAATTAATCTTCTAAAACAGGAAATCCCTGCCAACATAGGTGGAACTGTAATACACTGGCTGTGCAGCTGGGGAACATGAAAAATGGGATTTCCCTGTTTCCATCTCACCCACCAAAACCAGAGCACAAATACCGTAGGTAAAACATGCAGCTGAACGATATGGAAAAAAAAAAAACCACAGTCAAGCAAAAAAGTTGAAAGGAGGACTGTAAAAGACACTGAAGTCACCCATAAGAAAGTTCACTACAGTATTAACTGAGGTCTGAACCCTCCCGAGGAAGCTACCGTCACTTTGAGAGCTTAGGTATAGGGCAAAGGAAATTCATCTGAATCTGTACTTTAGGAAACAGTTAAAAGGACACTTTGCTGACTTCTGAGGGCATCTGTACTCCTGAAGGAGCCCTGTAATGTGTCCTGACAACACCAGCTCCTCTCGGCCATCTCTTTGTTCTCTGTAATTGCTATTCTGAAATACAGTTTACACTTTTACTTGCTGGACCACGTCACAAAAGATGACTGGCAGGATAGATATTTCTTTGCCATTGAAACGTTACTTGGGTTAAAAGTCAAGACAAGAAAACAGACATTCCTTTTCAATATTCACTTGTCTGCAGCATTTTAATCGGGGAGGCAGGCAGGAAAAAGGGAAACAAGCAGTTATTTACATTGCTTCACATTTCTGTGTTTCTAATTGGAAGCAAAGAGAGTGAGGGACACGTGGAGATGGTGCGTGTAGGTATGCCCTGCGCTTCGTTTTGAGCGCTGAGGCTCTGTTTACAAGTTCAGCTCAGGATAAACAAGGTTTCTTCATGACAGCTTATTTCAAGTTCCGCAAAGCCACTTGTACGAAAAGACCAACAGAGGACAGATTTCAGTGGAACTAAAAAAAAAAAAAAAAACAAAACCAAAAACAAAACAAGGTGTCTACAATGAAAACAACTAACGCAAATAGCAGCACCAAAGCTTTCTTTAGACTAGGGCAAGCTCAGTAAGTCACTGATAAGGAGCTGTGAGGGTGGGATACCAAAAGGTGCGTTTTCATCAGAAAAGTAGTGCCTCATTATAAAACAACCTGAGTACTTCTAACCATCTGAAGTGACCCTCACTCATCTGATGCCCCAAAACAAGTAACTAAACCAAGAACAGATTAATTTCCTTTAACTACAGGCCTACCATCACCACACCCACTCACTGAGCGAAAAGATAAAGATATTTACTATTAATAACAATAACACGGGAGGGGCACAAACGTTTTTTTTTCCCCCCTTTCCTACAGATGCACAGGAATAGCTCTCTATTTAGACTATTAGGGGCTAACTTTTCGCACACATGCATTTCAGTCGATATAATAGATGGGTATTCACATTGTTACGTTACTTTCTCATGAATTTATGTTTTATGGCTCCATTTTTAAAAGTCATTGAATCCATGGGATACTCGAGTAGTCAATGTAGTATGGTACCGCACAGCAAATGCATGCTTGGAAACGACCTGAACACACGCAATGGAGGCAGGAGCAGGAGTAAGATTACAAAGCTAGTCTTTCGTTTCAACCTGGTTACTAGTTTCAGCAAGAAACTAATATATATTCACCAAAAGAAACATCCACCAAAGCCACAAAAGCAATTTAATGCTTACAAGCGTGCTGACAATATTATGTCAGAGCTGAGAGTAACCCGCCAAAGGAGGCTCTAGGTAGATCAGGAGTGCAAGTTGGTCCAAAAATATACATATCTTCTTCACCAACATCAAGCCCATTCTCAGTCTGGCCTCTCCGATTCTGGCTGCTACACTCAATATTGAAAGGAAATAGATAGGAACAATTGGAAAACATTTTTGCTCCTGGCCATATTGGTGAGGGAAGGTGTTTAATTGAAGGAGGAGACAAAAATTATCACATGATTTGAGAGACACGTTCTTCCTCTTAAAATGAACAGCTGAGGCACAGAATAAAGTGTAAAGTAACTTTGCAGTGTTGAGATAACGTCATCGTGTTTTGCTTTCTACAAGATGAAATTAAAGGCCTGGTTTTGGTCACTACGTTAAGTAAAACGGACAACTGTATTTTAAATAAAGAGCTCTCCTAAATTCCTGGCAAATTACAAGGTTTAGGTCAGCTCTGAAAGGAATTTGTGTCAGCTGGAAAAGGGCACCTATGTGAAAGATTAATAATGAAAACCAACCTCTTTAAAAAGTAGAAGTAATGCTTGTTGAATTTATCATCACCTGCAAGACTGGTTATGTTAATAATCCTTCACATTATGCCAAGTAGACTGAAAATAATTAATAGTTCACAAACAACCTTCCCACAGAAGTTTCAGTGCCAGTGTTGTTTTGACTGATTACAATAAATAAAAATAATATAATCCCAAATATTCAGGCCTTGAATGCAAATTTCTTATATCTGACAAACTTTCATGACAAATAATAATAAACCTATCTCTCACAGCATTACCCTATCAAGGGTAATTGGGTTCCTGGATCACCCTGTCACTGGGGAATTTCGGTCTCACTGTTCACAACTCTTTGTTAAAGTCCATTCTGTCCACAAAATGGAGAAGCTGAATCGATGTATACACCCAAGAGGTCCCAGCACTGGGCTCCGCTGAGCTGCCGCAAATGCTTAGGAGTCAGAGGGTGAGAACGAGAGCGCCGTGATGCCTTCAAAAAACCCCAAAGCTTAGCTGATGTGGTATTTAGGGGGTGCTCATTAAATCCTGGAGGCTATCCGTCTCACTGCGCAAGATTTTTCCTCCTCTTGTCTGAAACAGCTGCGAAACAATGGTCAATTGGTAACATGTCTCAAGCCGGCAATGAGGAATGTCTACAAGGACACGGGGCTGTGAGAGAGGATGAAGAGGAAGAGAAGGAAATGGAGAATAAAGCAAAAGATGGAAGTGAGGAAGGTCAGAAGGTTGTTTATACATTTACAATATCTCTAAAATAAAGTCACACCCCAGAGAGATGCAGGTGGCAAACTGATCTCATTAGAAAAACCACAATGGTTCAGAGAACAAGGTTCATTTTTGCCAAGGATCCTGTTTGCAGCACTGCTCGTAACCAGATGTTGCAGAGGAAGGTTCCCAGCCACACCGTCTGACAGACTTAAATGGGATTCCTGCAGGACAGGCCAGAAAAGTTTTGCTAAAATTCACCACCATGTTAGAGAAATGTTACACAAGGCAGAAAATAAGATCTGTTATTCGGAACACAGCATCCATGGTGATAAAATTTAGAACCTGCTCGTGACATTTTTCCCTGAAAACAGCACGTGGTACAGCACACGGCATCCCAGCAGAACTCCCAGATCTTAAAAACTTCCATATATGCCTCAAAAGTGTGGAAAACAAACCTGGCTGCTCATTGCTCTGTTAGCCTAGGAACTAGGCAACTAGTGGACAAATAGTACAAAATCCACCAAGGCATGAAAGGGACAAGTATTACCACATACACCACAGAGGCTTCTGGAGCAAAGCGTAAAGATTTATACATGCCACCTACTCTTTGGGAAGAAAGTCCCACACCGGGATGACGTGGCAGTCAGCGTTTCACTCATGGATGCTGTCAAGGCGAGAAACAGACAAGATCGACTGCATTCATTTCTCATCCCTCCCTTAATGCTGGATCTTAATAACTGCTGCCTGGGGCTGCTCAAAAAAAAGCCCTTCATGATGTTTTTCTACTGAAAATTGTGGCTTTCTCCAGGGAAAAAACAAAAGCTTTCCACTAGAAGCACTCAGTCTCTCCGGTATTTTATTTCTAGAAGCACAAGATCTACTACTGTCTTCTGCTTTTCAACAAAAACTTGGGTTTGAAGCGGTGCCTCCCTGGAGCTGCAGTTCTGTCGCCCTGGACGCAGCCGCCAGAGCACACCTCCCACGAGGCGGTGTGAGATCACCCAAAGGGGGGATGGATGATGACACAACTGGGCAGATACAGCCCAGCCAGGGAAGCCAGTCTGCAGTTGAGGCAAAGCCGTTAACCAAAAGTATTCAAAACTTTAAAAAAACCCCAACATATATACTGCAAGTGTTGGCAAAAGCAATATGCTCTGCTTTAAAATTTTCAGCAAAATAATATATCTGGTGATCAGGTCTGCTTCTCACCATTTCTGGGGACCCTTGAAGCTGCCACTGCTAAAGATGGAGCCAATTACACCAGGACGCAGGAGGCCCCAATAGCAGAAGCCATAGCCCAACACTGCCAGACTCTTCCCATTTTTGGGAATTGCAAGTATCTTGCTGTTCCTCCTCCATTTCTTCCCCTCCTCAAGCATCTCAGCTCCAGCACCTGTCCATCCTGAGTGCCGCAAGGGACTAAGCTCACCAGGGAATGTTGTGCATCGCTCTGACAACGTCAAACATTAACTCACTGATCTTTGTCTTTAACGTACAAAAACTATTACCGGAACATCGCATTCAAACGTTTAACAGCGATTCTGACCCCAGGACAACGGATAGCCCATACGCCTCAGTAGCTGTCTGAGCTCTCTTACAGGATGTAACGTCTGCACACGTATGTGTGGGCAATCAAGGCTCCGCTCTTATCAGACCCCTCCCAGTCTGCTCATGCTTTAACAGGCCATTGACTCAAACAACCTCCCGCATGTTACAATTGCCAGAAAAATACAACAACCTGAAACTGAAAATACCTCTGGTCTACCAAGAATCCAGTCTGAGGGACAAACTCGCTGATAATTCTGAGACCAGCTTCTCCGATGAGACACTGATTGTCTCAGCGCTCCAAGTGAGCAGTTTAATTGGAATAGAAAAACAGGGTGATTAATCGCAGCTAAGGAAAACACCTTGCTACAGAAGACAGGCAACGCTAATGCTTTACATCATTAAAAAAATTTGAGGTTACCGTTCAGGACAGCACATGTGGAAAACATTTAAGGAAAAAAAGATGAAAAGTTGTTTAATTGGTGTATTCTTCCCATTAACGCCCTAAACGGTTTGACACATGCTGGCAGGCAGGAGGTGTTAGCCTCAGACACGCTGCCAGCCACACTTCCCCACTCCCGGCAGCTGCCAGACCTTCCTGGGGTTTGCAAGTTTCCCTACTGGAGGCCTGTTCCCATTCCTTTCGGGTAAATTAGCCTCTGTACTCACATCTCCTTAGATTTTGATTCTTTTAAGTCTTCTTTTTTCTTTTTTTTTTTTTTTTTCCTCCTCCTCGTTTCTTTTTGATACAGCAGCAGCATCTGATCT
Organism: Dromas ardeola; assembly: GCA_013398915.1. NCBI lineage: Eukaryota > Metazoa > Chordata > Aves > Charadriiformes > Dromadidae > Dromas > Dromas ardeola. The sequence continues at coordinate 272,852 of VYZM01017085.1, read as the reverse complement.
TTTTCAATCTCAACCCCACTTCTCATCCCCTCCCCCGCGAAAATGGGAAGAGAGCCCCAAAAGCACCTCCAGGGAGGGGGGGGATTCTCCTCCTGGGGATGCACCGCCGCGAAGGGCTGGGAAGCCGCTCAACCAGCATCCACTAAGCGGGACAGAGGAGCTTCTCACAAAATGAGAAAGCGCCAGGGAGAGGGAGGGGACCACGCCAGAGCCCAGGCAGCCAGGAGCCAGGAAGGAGCCGGCTGTCAGTACGCCGGGGCAGGGAGGCGCTGGGCTCTCCCGCCGCAGAAGCCGGTGCCCGGCCGGGCGCAGCCAGGGCAGGGGACCGGGCTGTCCCTCTCCCTCAGCCCGGCTCTCCCCCAGCGCCGTCCCTGCCGTCCTCCGCCGGGGAGGGCTCGGTAGCGAAGTTCAACTTCGCCGGGGAGGGAACCCAGGGGGGGCGGAGAGCCGCCCGCCGCGCCCGGCTCTCGCAGCCCGCCCCGCGGCTCCCAGCCCTGGGAAGGGGTCGGGGAGGGAAGGTAAAAAAACTGAAACGAAGAAGAAAGAAGACCCGCTGTCCTACCCGGCTGTGCTGGCGGCACCGCGGCTCCCGCAGGCTCGCAGCGACAGGGCGTCCCCGGCAGCGCTGCCCCGCAGCCCGCCCCGCCCCGCGGCCGCCGCCTCTTCCTCCTCCTCCTCCTCCTCCTCCCCCCCCTCGGCCCGGCCCCGAGCCAAGCCACGTTTAGACACTGGGTATCCCGGGCTGCAGCGGGGCTCCCGGCACCCTGCTCCCCCCAGGGACCTCGGGCCAGGTCCTTGGGGGTTTTTGGCAGGTATTAGCACTTTTCCGAAGCGGCGCTGCCAGCCTAGAGCATCCCAGGGCCAAGGGAGCCCCGCGGGCACCTGCCAGCACGCCACCGCCATGCCCAGGAGCCCCAGGGCAAGTTACCTTCGCCCCGGGCAGGAGAGCAGGCCAGCCCCCACAGTTTACAAGCATGATTTTTTTTTCAGGCATGACTCTGCACTTGATAATGAAATACTGCGTCATGCTAAATGCTACCCACCTGTTCCGCACGCACTCTCTCCCCCTTTAACTTCTTCCCTCAGGAGAGATGATTATTGCAATAAAATCTGCTGGTTCATTGCACACCAGTCACCAGTCCCCCCAGAGGAACTGGCTGTAAAGTACCAGGTAAAACGTGACACCGATGGGGGATGCAGGGCTCAGGTCTGCCACAGCCGACCGAGGCCATCCTTGCCATCTAGCCACCCATCCACGGTGCCTGCCTTCCTCACAAACGTCACGTGTGCCACAGAAACTCACGCAGAAGCCCCTCAGGTGACACACTGGCCACCCCGCAGGCACCCCCCTGCAAGACCAGGCAACGCTCCGGCCTGCCCGAGCCGGCACAGTGCTGCTGCTCATTTTTCAGGGGCCAACAGAAACCAGCTACCCACAGCCAACACAGACATCTTGCTAACCTCCAGCCATCAAAACGCCTTCACTCAAAGCATTCTCCTCCACACTTCAGTAGCATCTTGTGCCACCCTTCACCAGCAACACAGCCACCGGCTTTTGAGCCACCGCTTGGGAGACGGTGTTCTAATAAGTCAAAACCTGTAACTTCAGGTGTGATGTTCACAGATGTGCAAACCCAGCCATCACATTTGGCAACATGCCAGGTGGTAGAGCACAAAGCTCTGCGGGCGGGGGCTGCAGGCTGTATTTGGTGGGAAGGCTGGGGGTGTTTCCTTGGAGACATGAGGCTATTAGAGCTAAAAGGAGGACAGTAAGCAGCCCCCACAGAAGGGGTCGCCTCAATCACTGGGACCAAAGGCAAATATAGCTTCTAAAAAAAGCCTGAATCCAAAAAATGCCCTAGCAGGAGGCCTGGAATATCCCACAAGGCAAGGTCAACCTCGTATTCCTGTTTTATTGGCTGTCATAAGCAGTGAGAATGTGTTCGTCAGCAGAGAAACTTGATTTAATGGTCTCTTGTAAATTTTAGTACTTGAAGAAAGGTTTAATACGAATTTTCAAACCTACAAAGTTGAAATATATGCTAAAAATGTGGCAGCGTTATATTTTTGAAGCATGACATTCTTTTAGTGCTTAGAATGGGCAATAGGTTACAATGAACGGCAGCAACTCCAAACCCTCTCCTACAGCTGTGCTGGTCACAAATAGGGGTCTGAGCAGGGCAGGAACACCAGTGTCACAGAACAAAGGAACCCAAAGCAGCCTCCACCTGGAGCTTCCTTTCCCAGGCTCCCCTGGAGCCTATGCTCATGGGTTTGCTTTGCAGATCCTCAGTGCCAGAGCTCTTCCCTCTCCCTGTCCCCTGGAATTTCATCTGGCATAAACCAACACCACAAGACGGCACCGCCTTCCCTTGCCCACTCGTGATGCTCTCTGCATCGCCCCCTCCTTTCCACTGTTGCAAGTTTCTTTCCCATGGGACAAATGGGATGACAAAACTAATCCAGGTAAAACAGAAATTTTTGCTTCTTGTGACTTCTCCTTAACAACTGCCTTCTTAAAGGAAAAAGAATATATCCTGTTGCTTTCTTTCGGCATGGAAGAGCCAGTACTCACTTCTGTATCTGGAAGTAGTTGTTTAATAATCTAAATTCAGGCACCTAACCTAACACCTATGTAAATCAACAGCAGATGTGACAAAGACCCTATAAGCAGCTGAGAAGGAACAACCAGGAGAAACAATTTCAGTCAGGACCTTACAAAGTGCTTTCCACCAGTATGTCTCAGAGACTACTGGTGCTTTTGAGTTTATATCTGCATCAGAATTGACAGATTTTGAGTGAAGTGTATAAATAATTCTCCATAACTGACTTTTGACAGCACTTTACCCGCAACTTTTATGGCATCTGTAGGACTTTGGACGCTGCTTCCTTTCGACACCCTGGTATGACCACCTACGCCAAGTGAGATAATGTGTCAAATTAAAAATGCCAAAGAATGATCAGCAGCAAAGGCACTGCTGGCTCCAGTTCTTCACTGAGCATCCCTAAAACAGCTCCTTAATCCAAACTTCCAATTTCCTCCCACAGAGCATGGCTAATAAATACTTCACTTCTTCCACCCTCCATCAGCCGTCCCTAAGCAGCGGATGCTCTCCACGCCAGGCTGTTCCCATGCACTGAACACAGCTGCGGCACCTAAGCATCGCCTGAAAGGGTAAAAACAATTACTAGGGTACTGCAGAGACAAGTCTGACTTGCTCTGTTTCTTGCCCTCGCTGTGAAGAAATCTTACTTTGAATGTCCACTAGCATAGTTGGATTTTTCAGGCCGCAGACGGCTTGTCTGCCCGGCCTAATTTACATACTCCTGACCACAGTTTCATCTCACCTAGTTGTCACTTATCAGCATATTTAGCATTCTTCAGATCCTGACAGTCCACGCTTCTCCCTCACCACTTCCCAGGATCTTTGTATTCTTGTCATTATCTAGTGTTGCCTTTTATTCTTCTTGCTTTTTCCCTTTTACTGTTGTCTCTCATTACACACCTTGAGGAGGGTTTCCTGGAAGAAGGCTTACCGAAAAAGGTCTTGCCTCACTATCTGAGCAAGTAAGGGAGCCAGGAGCTATTTACAGATTTTCTGATAAGCAGTGAGAATGTCCTGATGGTCCTGTAAAGTCCGCAAGGAATTGGCTTTGTGTTCTTCCATATTCCTTGCTTGTCTATGCTTGCCCAATTCTAATCAACTAACAGTATTAAACATACTTTTGCATGTTGCTGTAAAAGTATTTGGAGGAAAAAGCAGTATAGTAGTCTTGAATTTAGCCATTAAAGAGGTGATATTGCCAATACTTAGCATTTAAAAATCATGCAAATGCCTTTAGAAGTATGACTTTCTCATATTAATTATCAGTTCATTTCTGCCTGCACTATTAGGTTACAGCTGCATCTCATTTCTAATTTTTTTTTCATGCAACATTAGGGCAAAAATTATATTTTATCATATATTATTAATTTAAAAGCTTTACTTTTCTTCTTTTTTTTATAAGGACTACAGTTGGGGTTTTAGTGGGGTTTCTGTTGGTTGGTTTGGCTTTTTTGTTTTGTTTTAAAGTTGATTTTTTTTTTATTAACATAACCTTAAAGATCTGGAATCTTACAAGAAAACCCAAAACCAGAAACCACCCCCGTCACACACACACAGCGCAGGAGATGTGCTAAGACTCGTGTCTGGCAATACCACCCGGAGCTCTTGCTGCCCTGGCACGGGGTAACTGCGTGAATGGCGAATGGGGGTGCTCAGCATCTTGCTTTCACTGTAGGAAGGGGTGAAGGCAGCCAAAACCGACCGCGCTCATAAAGCGGCAGCGCAGCAGCAATCCCCAGGCAGCCAGCAGCCCCGTAGGAAGCATTAAGAGTAAGCCACGAGCCGAGCACGGGCAGGAGGCGGCAGGCTGAGAGGCAGAGCTGCCTGCTGCTCCCTGCGGCCCGCTCCGCTTGCAGTCCCTGGGTCGGGAAATGCAGGGGAAAACTGGCACATTACTCCCAAACGTTTCCCTTTCAGTAAGTGATCTTTGCGTATTCTGAACGCAGCAGATTTCTTAGTGTTTCTGCTCTATAGCTAAGAAATACGAAAGTACGACTAGGCTATGAGATGACTAACTAATATCGGAGAACCTTTTGCTGTAAGCAACATGCATGACCACTTCTGAAGACACAGATGAAACTCTCTCGGAGGCAGATCCTGAGATTTTAACGGTTTCTACTCAGACCATATTCAAATCAGCCTGTGCTGACAACAAACAAAAGGAAAACTAAGCCAAGCCACAGTCTCGGGAGAAGACGCAAGCAGCTGGGAGAAGAGAGCAGGCTAACTGCCTCGGCGGAGGCGGCCGGCTGCTTTCAGGGACCAGGTTATTGCTCTGGTGGGAACTCTCTTGTTCCCACTAATTTCATTCTTTAATTTTTCATTAGATACTTGACCTGGGATGACTTTCAAAATGCATAATTCAAAGTTTCATCTTACTAACAGCACTTATCGAGCCCTAGCACTTAGTAAATACCCCTAACACACCTGCTTCGAACCTCAGTTTAGATCACACTAGAAAAACTACCAAATCGGTCAACTCAGGTTGGTCGGTCACCTGTCAGTCCTTGACAGTCCCATTCATCCTGTACCTGACGTTCACCTGGTACAGCGCCTGTTGAAAGCAGATTGAAGGAATCTCTATTTTTTGTTTTTGTTCTTTTAATCATTAAAATCAAACCCTGCTATGGACGCATTTCCTGAATTTTGAAAAGGCTTATCTAGGTGCAGTTTGGGCACAACACTGACTTTAAGGCACTACAGACACACCATTTGCACAAAAAGCATCCACGCAGGGAGCAATCGGATGGCAAGCTTCCTGCCAAGGAGCAAATTCTGCCACCTCAACCCAGGTGAGCCTGACGCTAGTTCAGTACCTTGAAGTGGGTAAAGTAGAGGCCTAGAACACATGACTCCACGCGCCCATCTGCCGCCATACCAAATCTCAGTCCACGTGAAAATCCTTTTAAACTTGGGTTTTGAACAATTGTACTCATTCATATTCTGGTTAGCTGCTGATGGAAATGGTGCAAGTTCTGCGCAGTCCTCTGTGTGATACTTTAATCAGCTAAACATTACCGAGCTGTCCCTTCATCTTGCCATACCTGATTCGAGTAGTGCTGGAAAGGGAATACAGAACTCCACAGGACAGGGCAAAGTGGTGGGGTATCCTCTGCTATGGGGCAGGAAGTGAAGGAATAAATGAGGGAAAAAGGGATGATGACAGAAAGACCTCGGGGATGCGTAAGGTTGCCATAGCGTTGCTGGGTGCTGGCATTGCTGGAAGGTGGGTGCTCACTTGCTGCCTATGTGAAAGGGAAGGGAAGCCCCAGAATCTGGCTTTAATCTCCAGCTGCTCCTCGTGAACAGTATCCAGGGTGGGAGCCCCAAAGGCTAGGGTAGCCCAGCTGCCCACTCGGGGACCCTGGGGGACAGGCAGCAGGGCTGACGTGCACAAAAGGCACACGTGTGGCTCCTAAGGCAGGCTGCAAGTGCTGACGGAAGTAAGAATTCAGTGCAGTAGGTACAGCACCAGTGTATCGTAAATAATCACCCCGTACCACGGAGCTCGCAGTCTGAGAGGAAGCGTTGCGCTCACAGCCCCGTTAACAGCCTTGACCTTGAAATGGTCCTGAAAGCGGGCCTGCGGAGGAGCGAAGCAGCACAACATTTGCAAGTAGATGCATTCAAGCAGAAAGACAACCCTCCGGCACGTCCGACACGGGATCGCCTACCGCTGCACGATTCCGCCGCGCAGCCAAGCGCGGTACCTCTGGGAGGGCAGCTCGCACCGGGCTGTCTGGCGCGGCAGCTCACCTCTCCTCGACCCGAGGCTCAGCCAAGCGGCACCGCAAAGCTGAAAACACTCTGCGCTTGCACTGCGGAAAGATCCGGGCGGCTTACTCACCTGTGAGCTTCCTATGCGCAGTGCCCAGGCTGTTCCACCATCAGCATTTTCTCGATGCAAAATGGCATTCGGGCTGACGGATGCTAACAAGAGGTTTCCCTGTGAAAAAAAGCAAGGATGCTCGTGGGGTTTACTTTAAGACAGTCATTGTCTGGAAAGTCACTGTAATGCTTTCTAGAGTCCCTGGGATATTTTTATACTTGCTCTACTTGCTATATAAGGTCTACCAACTGCTACAAAATAGCAAGGGCTGTAATAACAGCATTACACATTAAGGATGGCTTTAATTACGAATACAGTATCTATGCAAATACTAGATAGCATCTTCTGCATGAAAGGCAGGGTTGGTTTGTTTGCTTCTTATCCTCACAGTATGGAATCTTATTGCTTCTTATGATGCAATGTTCATTTGGTTAGACTTAATTTAATTACTCTGGTTGGTAATTAAATGAACATTTGTTAAATTAAAAAAAAACAACAGTATCATCATGAAGTATTTCTATCATGGTGGCCCCTAAAATCTCCATCAGGACTAGATCCCTATTGTTCAAGGGGCTGTGAAAAAAAAGAAATACACAAGAAAAGTGGGGCCAGACAACCCCATCTGCCTTATAATGCGAGGAAGCCACCGCTGAATGGCTGGAAATGGAGTACAGGCGCCTGTTTGGCACCAAAAGCAAAATTTCTCCTAATCACATATTAATTTGAATACCTTGACCTGGGTGTCATGCCCAACATTACACTGTAGTTCACTAAAGCGGCTTTTGTTTCACAGCTTTTCTTTAGCTATTTCAGTCTGTTCGGTTAAACCCTCAAGCACCAGAGAGTAAGTTCACAGTGACGATACTCCCATATAACCCAAGCCGCCAAGTGGTAAAGTAGCTTGACCAAGGTAGCGGCTAACTCAGTGGTTTACCCTTAACTGTGCTGCTGTCGTAACTGCGCCGAGTAGTTGGGCTCCCGCTTGAGTGGGAGTAAACAGATCAGCCCCCTGCTGAGTCACTGGCACAGTCAGAACTCCAACATCCTGCCACTGCCAGTGATGCTGAAGGCACAGCACGCGAGGGAATGGGGGTCTTCAACATTTCTACAGCAGCAGGTTCCCCTAAAGTGGTCTGGCCAAGCAGACCCGACTCAAGTGTTTTGAGGCAGAAAGCAAGCATTAACTCCAGATTAACACAGCAGTCATGGAATAAAACTGTTTGTTTGACGATGACTGTTCCAGAATATCATGTGTAAGGTACAATGTCACATACATCCTGAAGAAACGGAACCAACCCCGCAGACTGCCAGGACAAAGGATACGAACGCAACTTCAGCTTAATCCTCTACTCTACACACCATGTGGCACAGTCTTGATTCCTTATTTCTCCTGCATGAATTTACCAGTGAAGCTGGAGCCCAGCGTCTCCTTTGCAGCTCTCTGGAAGAGATTTCTCTATTCCAGCTGAACAACAAGGAAAACATTCAGTGTGGGCCAGGAGAACACATACCTGACAGCGAATTACACAAGCATTTCTAAGACAGCACTGGAATGTCAGCAAACAGGATCTCTGGGTCTAGCCCCAGCTCTGGAGGCAGAAAGCAGCCTCAGTCATCATAAACAAGAGCCCCAATCACACCAGCAGGTAGATTTGTTTTGAAAGATGATATGGCAAAGCAGATGAACCGCGCTGCTTTATAAGCCAGGGCTCGACTCCCAGCTCTGTACGCAGCCCACTTACGGGCAGTTTATCTGCAAAATAGGTGACTGGCCATTGCCTCCCTACAGGAAGGGAAACTGGCTTCAGGGGTGTCTATGCTAAGAGCAGCAGTGGGGCACGTGGGATTAGACATCATGGACTTCTGGGCAGGGGTAAAACAGTATTATGAGTGTATCTTACTTCTGCCTCTCGCTCTTCCCTTGTCATTCTGTGGGCTGGCAGGAGACCTGCCAAATGTGTCAGAGCCACAGGAAATGCATGACACTTGCGAGCCCTGACCTTGTGGCCCCTAGGCTGACGGTCACGTCTAAAACGCTGCCCAACCCAAAAGGAAATGAAAAAGGTCCTACCCAGACCATGAAGGACTTCAGGACTGGTCTCAGTGTGTTTGTTTATTCTGTGATTTTTAAGTTGGAAAAAAAACCCTGTAATAACAACAAAGCTTTTGAATTCTCTGCTGGATAGCAATTCTCTTATATCTGCGCGCTGCGTGTGCTTGTTGATGTCAATGCCCTGTAACCGGGAGCCACTGCCGTCTATCACACACAAGTCCTCATTATGTTGCATAACAAATTACCTTTGTTGCCTAACAGAACGGCACAGTAGATTTTGTTGTTGCCTCGTGTAAACTTTAGTCTTGCGAATTCCATTTTGCACTGACGCATTGCTTCTGCCTGACAAGTGCTTTATTTCTGTTGTTAAGCGGCGAGCTTCATGATACGCGGGCAGCCCCAGATCCTGAAAAACAAGTTTAGAGATACATAAATACGCCACCATTATGTCTGCAAAACAATTGACCACGTGGATCCCGATTGCTGGCTTAACACTGGGCTTAGCGGCTGCAGCTACACATCCTGGGAGGCAGCACCGCTGCATATTCATTGCTAGTGGTCATCTGATGTTTTCAGTTACAAGAAAAAAAAAAACAAAACAGTAGCATAAAGAAACAAAGAAAAGTGGCAGAACAGCAAAGGAATTTTAAACCAACAAAGAATTCATGGTGTTGGCATTTTAATGTTACACTATTGCCTTTTTAACAGATTTATCCAACTGCATTACATTATCTCTTGTTTTCTGTGTTTAATTACTGTGCTTAACTGAATAGTGTTAGTTACAATGCTCCTCTATTAAAGAACAGAGTGTGAAAAAAGTTAACAAATCCACCCATATGATTACAAAACGTTAAACCTCACTAGACACTTCTTCTGAGTCTTCTTTATATATGTTCAGCGCATATTTCAGGGGAAGGAAAACATTTATTGCCAGACTTCAAACAGTGTTTCCTTTCTTAAAACGTTTTAGTTGGCAGCTTTTTCTACTGGCATACGACCAATATTCTGCATAAGTGGAAAAATAGTGGTGGTATATCGACAGGCCAGATTTTGCCACTTCTTGAAATGAGCAATGCTATCTTACTTTCATACGCACTGGCCATTCCCTCTCCTCGGAGCGCTACTGGAAGCTCACTGATAGCTGCTCCCTACTTTCTCTGGACAAAATCCAAAGAGGAAGAAAAGCCAGTCATTACGTAAGCAAACTTCAGTGAAGGCTGAGAGCTGGCCTGTTGGGATAACCTTAAATAAGGGTAATAAAATCTGGATGCCAGCTTATTTAAAGATGCACGTATTTTGACCTCCCCTCCTACTCCTTTGAGAAACATACATTTCAGTCTCTAACATACAGTCGTCTCCGATGCACCCTCCAAATTACTCAGCAATAGTTGAATCTGCTTTTTCATCAGTGTCCTGTCCTAGGACGTATCTCTCCTAATGAGTATCATTTCCATCGCTCACCCCATCGCGTACATGACCAAGCAACAGTCATCAAATAAATCATTGGAGGCATTGTCAGACAACGGCTGAATGAGTTACTGCTGAGGGATTGGGTTTTGTCTCTATTTACTGGCTGTAGTTAGAAACGCTTCAAGCCAAATTTCAATTACAGGGGATAAAATAAAGGCTAGCCCAGACTGGGCATTTTAAGAGATAATTGTACTTCAGTAAAGTAGTAAGGCATGGTTGTTTTCAGACACTGCTGCTCACAGTTAATGGTGCTAATACAAAGTCTACCTGGGTCGTACCGCAAACAGCTTTAGAAAGCCTTCATGGGAACGCGTAGCTATGGACAACGAAGCCAACAAGTGCCTGGATGCTTGAGATACAGGACAGTGAAGAAATATCTTTGTAGGAACCTGAGCTACGTGAGCAACATACAGCTGTAATTATGTGAAATTGTACAGCTACTCTTTCAGCTTATGGAAAAAAAATCATGAGCAGTGCTAAGTGGCAGTAGGAAGGAAGGGAGATTACAGTCCTGCCTGCTTCGGGGTAAAACAGCAGCCCTCGAGCTGCAGCTACTTCATTTTCACAAAGATGCTGACAATACAGGACCTGGGAAAATTCAAATGAAGATTGAAAGACCAAGACTTTCCAGGACAGAGAAAAAGTGAGTAAGAGACGACCTGATGTGAGGAAACCCTGGAATGAATAGGGTCACTACAGGAGACAGGGCTTGGCTCTTTCCTGTCTTGCTGTTTGAACATGGGGATACGCAAGGAGATGGAAAGGGTGGAAAACTCAAATCTGAGGAAAGGAAATACTTTTTCATGCAGAAATTTAAGGTGAGTGTAGAGAGAGCCTGGACATGAACAGGAATGCACAGTAACCCAAGTCCTGTTCATGCTTAACATGTTTTGACACTAACACATATTGTTTAAGTCCCTGTAGTCAGCTCTGGGCTGACTGGTTACCCCCTTTTAATAATGCAAGAACAAAACAACTTCCATACAATTTGAAAGGCGACATGCTAAACTATAAAATCCCTCTCCATACAGCACATAATTAACCTATGGAACTCATTCCCACAAGATTTAAATTGAGCTGAGACTCACCTGTATCCAAAAAGGATTGGACTTGTATTTATAAACTGTCCCAATTCCACCTGGGGCAAGGGGAGTAAACATTCAATTAGGTATTTGTAAATGATCCTTTTAAATCCCTGCAGAGAACACGCCAGAAGGCCTGAGGACCTCAGCAATGGGCAAACACGGCAAGACATACCCGAGAGGCAGCAATTCACAAGTGTTGTATCTTAACACTCGATTTCTCTTCAACAAAAGATGGAGCTGAAATTTCAGCTCTGTTGAAGTCGGCAGCAATGCCCTGAGGACTCCACCTGCGACTCTGACGGGTGCGTGTGCACCAAGTGTGACACAGTAACGCACAACACCCCAGTGCTTGCCTGTTGGGGACACTGTCTTACACCCGCTGACCTCCTGAAGTGGTAAGATGCAGAGTATTTTTACTGTCCTGCAGTTCCACGTAGAGCCAGGGCCCCTCTATACCAGACGCTTTACAAATATACGTTAAGTTTAAAATCGTGAAAAAAAAAAAAAAAAATTTTTTTTTT
>VYZM01017085.1:246569-260955 GCA_013398915.1 Dromas ardeola | reverse complement strand
CGCCACCTGGCGGAGGGGAGCGGCACCTCTGGCTGGGCCCGCGGGAGCAGAGCCGTGTCCCCTGGTCTCGGGGGAAACCTCCCTCAGGCCTTTGGCACAAAGAGTCACGGCTTCATAAGCGGAACGGTTTGGATAACGGAGGATATGGCGCTTTTTATTCCTCTGCTCAGCCCACACGCAGAAGTCTTAACGCGGAATCACTGGGGTAGTGAAATAAAACACTCCAAACCAGCCTAGAGGGCAAAACAACGGCGGAGCACGGCGGGAAGCATGCTCAGCCCGAGACAGATGCTCAGTCTGGAAGCGGAGTGCTTTTTCAGAGGAGCCTTAGGCAAATATTCATTAGCACAGAGATGTCCGTGGAAGATTCTCCTTCACTAATAGAAACACAGACACAGCAAAGTATTGCCTGAGAGGGTCGGGGCTGTGTCCAACAGCTCAACACCCTGGGACGAAGGCTCCCGCGCAGCTGCCTACAGCAGCAAAGGTAAAGACAAGTAGTTTGTATTTTTTGCTGGGTCCCGCTATTGCAGCCTGTGCGCCTTCAAGTGAACATCTGTAATGCCCAAATGGCCCAAAGGCAGAGGCACCACAGGATGCAGCGGGTGGGCCACCTCTCTCGGGTGGGCAGCCGATAACAGCGGGAGGCTCTGCTCTCTGGCTAACTGGCCCTTTTCTTCACATTCAAGCTGCAAACCAGTCCTCAGAGGGTGAAGGGAATGGGTCTGGACTTTGGAAGGGAAGGGACACATCCTCCTGGGGCAAGGAAGCCTGAGAAGTGGCTGAATTGCAATGGATAACCCCTGGGAGCCTTGGGTTTGTTTAAGACGCTCAGTTCAACTTAGCCCATCAAAGGGAAAAGCGTAAGGCCCTTCTGGAAGGAGAGAAGGCAGTTACACCCTTGCACCCCCTTGGAACCCTATTAACTGTAAAGGCAGCCTTATCAGCCTCTGCTGGAAACAAGGAACATTACCAGCAAAGCACAGGTGACTGGAGAAGAAGCAAAGGAGACACGAAAGCTGGTTTGCTCTTAAAAAAGACAAAGCAGAGTCCAGGCAGAAGCAGAGAAGGGAACCTAGAAGGGAAAGGTAACCATCAAACAAGCTAATGGAAAAGTACTGGAAAACAGGGGCAGACAGATGGGAATTCTACCATTTTTGCCTCTGCAATTCACCTCCACTTTCTAGGATACGCTGACCCTCCCTGCACAAATCCACCAGGAAGGCACCTTATGCAGAAGGGTTCCTTCACCTCCCGACAGAGCTCACTTTCTCTTCACAAGGGTGGGGGAGTTGAACGTTAGGCCCCTCTCCCAAGGCCTGTCTTCCACATCACAATACAGTCCACACTGCCGGTTCCCTACCATTCTAGCAACATACCTGTCCCCTTCGCGTCTCCAAGGCAGGTCTGAGGCGAGGCTGCGACATCAATCCATGGGTTGGGGTCCAGATCAGCAGGGTTCATGACCAGATGCGGGTGTGACCATGGCTGGAGACTAGCACTCCTGTCACACAGCTCAGGTGAAGACTGAAGGCTCCAGGATGAGCTGAAAGAGGCTCCTGGGCAGGGGTGTGGGTGGAGGCCCCAGGTGAGGCTGTTCAGACTAATTAGAGCCTATTAGTGCCCTCAGGCCCCCACCACAACAAGAGAGTAACTTTGCTGACCTCAGGCTTGTGGTGTCTCCAGAGACCTCACTAAGAGACAAGAAGGGATCTAACAGAAAATGGTTGATGGAAGCCTGGGGAGAGGTGGTGCTGATGCACAGTACCGCGGCTGCAGAGAGGCAGTGCTGTATCATGGCCCCACCAGGTCTCAGCAGTAAAAGTCCAGCTTCCCTAAAAATAGCACTTGCAATGGCTCCCTTCTGAAGTGACTAGGCAGAGGGCCACCACCGATATCCCAGGAGACAAGACAAAGGAATGACATATTTTGAGAGTAACTGCAAAATTGGAACACATTATTTCAGTATTTTACAATGGTATCTGTGATGCCACAGTTGAGCAGGGTTTGGAGAAGCAGCTACAAGTTTCAACAGTTTTCAGTTCCGTCTCAAAACCGATACGTGCTCTGTCTCCCTGCATTTGCGGCCTGAAGTTTCAAGACAGCTCAAGCTTCACTGTGCTGGATTGCCTCAGCCTCAGCCCCTCTGGAAAACATTCCGTATGCACATTGCATCTCTCCAGATTTCATTCTCATTCCAAATCTGCAAGTACAAATATAGTAACATTCCGCTCTCCTAATGCACACTTACAAGATGTGCTGAAATGTCAGCTGCTAAACGGTACAAAAAAAAAAAGCACTTTACCACGTTCCTGTTGATGTGCAATATAACAGAGAAGGCAGAAATTGCTTTAACATCTGTTGGTTTGTTAGATCTGAATACTGTCCTCCTTTCATCTGGCAGCAGCAGAGCTATTAACGCTGCTACAGCTCCTTCAGAGCTTGCAGCAGTGCACTGGCAAATACATACCTCGAGAACAATCTCATTTCTGCAGGAACATGACTCCCTCTATCCAAACCAGAGGGATTATAGGAGGGTGAACCCAGCAGAGGAGCAGGTAATACCCCTGCTGCCGGGAGGAAGCAGGGGTGAGGCTAGAAAGCTTCCTACCGCTGTAGCTATTGTCTCACTGCTTCCTCCGCCGCACAGCTCGGGAAGCCATCGGTGACGCAGCCGGTGGGATTGAACCAACTCGGCAGCAGTTGCAAGGCTCTGCCAACCTGATCGGAATCGGTTCTTGACAATTAGTATTGCCGAGTCATTCAGATGAAAGCGATGCGGGGTCATTCCCCATGGTTGCTATTGTTTCTCGTGCTGCTAAAAACAGCCAGTTGGCAATATTCCTTCTGCACATTTGTATTACCCAGAAAACCCAACTCAGCCAAAAATCTTGAGATAACGAGATTTTTTCCTCCTTCTGGATGGGAAACAGAGTATTTTGACATACAAAGAGTCTTCAAAATGAAAAAAACAACTTTTTGTTCTGATAAATTTGCATTTTCTCAGGGAGCAGAGGGCCAGGGAATCACTTCATTAAAATTTCCCAGTCAGCTTGAATAATAAGGATATGACCTTGAAGAAGTCAACTGTGACATGAACATTTTCTCATAACAGAAGACACAACCACTACCTTATTGTGGGTTTTAAGCAATGTGACTGATACATTGAACACTGTCTAAAGGAGAAAATGCATGTTCAAGTGGCGGCATCTTGTCCAAACCCCAAACTCAATGTAAAGGCAGCTCAGGTGGGAGCTCACATGTCCTTGCACCACCTCTGGTCCTGCCCTGCTGCAAGGTTTCTAAAACAACAGTTGGAGCTTTCTGCCAACTAGGGACACAGCCTACCTCCTCTTAGAGGACATTTAAGAAGGGGAATAGCTATCATGGGCTCTTGCGTTGTTAGCACAGCTTGCTGATGTGTTGGCTTTTGCAAGGGTGTCAAACGTCCTTCAAATTGGGCTATCGCTTCCGTCCCTTCCAAGGGCATGGGCACAAATCCACTCTGAGCATCCATCGGTCAGCTACGGCAGCTGTCAAAACCCTTAGGCTGAAAAAATTGTGAGGACAAATTTGTTTGGAATCAAATTAGAACTTCACTGTGGGATAAGCACCAGGTTAAGCCGAACCACCTCAGGAACATCCTTTAAACAAGCAGTCCTCAGTTCTTCTTCTCCGCTGGCAGGAAGCCTCTTGACTTCAGCATATCACTTTACTCAAATACTCTCACATTTTCCTAACGTTGAAATTATAAACTGCCAGAGCAGCTAAATATAGGAGCAAAATAAACTAACTGTACGAGAAAGAAAAGCTTATTTTGTGTCTCTTCTGAATTTATTAGTAATATTTCTTCCCTTTTTCTAGAGTTCCTTGCTGAGCTGGAAAAAAATTCCTTGTTGCCAAATCTGTATTTAATCTGACATTTCTTTCTATATATTTGTTATATATTCTTTCCTTTTTTTAGTCAAGGTTTCTCTGTAAATGCAAGTTCTCCACTCTGTCCTAGCCAAAATATGTGATATATTAGTGGGAACTAACCTCTTTGGTACTCAAGGAGTGAGCCTCAAGGGATTTTTCTTCAGCAGAAGGTCTGTAATCCTATGAGCACTAACAAACACTGCAATTCACATCGCTCGTATTTTGTGTACAAAATTTAAACTTCCCACAGCGGCATTTCTGGCTGTGATCTCCGTGGAGATGTCACCGACAATTTCCCTCCCGACAAAGGGAAATGTGTGACCTATGCTGGGACTCGCATGGCTCCTGGAACACCTTCCTGCTGCAGCCGAGCAGCCCCTTCTGCTGCCCGGAGTGCGGCACCTCACCCGGCAGACTGCGGCGCTGCCAAGCTGGAGCTGCGGTGGCCGACCGCTTCAAACAACCACTTATCTCAACGGGTTTGGGATCAACCCTTCCACCTGGAGCATTAAACCAGTGGTGACCTGAAATTGGAGTATAGCGCAAACAGTCCTGCAACCTTTTCCTCCATCTGCCTGTCTGAAGTCCAGCTAACTTTTGCCATCTTCTGGAGGAAGGGAATAAAATTAGGATGCTCAGTTATATTTGTGCCTTATCAAACTCGAGGCATTAAATAACCATATTACAACCCCTCCTCTAGTCGTGCTGAGACAGATACTGCAGGTATCCCTGAGAAAGCTCATGCTGCGATGATGTTACACCCACTTCTGTTACTTACGTGAGGCTCTAGACTGAGGATACGGCTGATTTTCTGCGTTATGCAGAAATGACCGCAATGCTGTACTTCATTTAGCCGTTTGCTGTTTATTTGCTATTCTCACAAAGATCACTAAGTTTGTGGAAATTTTGGGGGGGCTTTTTAACCATTTCATCCCCAATTCTCCAATGAGGTTTTGGTTCCACCTCAGGCTCCAGAAGCAGCTTTTATCTGGTTTGTTTCATCCTGTCTCCTTTTTTCTCTTCTTTTATTAAAACGGGAGGTTTTTTACACCACCCATCCCTTTAACAACCTCAGAAGTTCTAACTTCTGCTTTTTTTACTACATTCAGTGATGACAGCCCTGATCTCCAGTGGCTTAAGGATACCTAGCCCTTGACCCAGCTGGGTTTCTAGGTCATTGTAGTGCCCAGAGGCAGGTCAGGGATGAGGACAAGGTAAAAAAAATACCCAAGACGTGGACAAGATAGGGAATTCTAAAGAGGCCAAGAGCTGGAAAGCAACAGCTGGGGAGGTGCAAAGGACTAGAAGAGGTCAGACTCAAGTGGACACTAAAAATGACACCTCTAAAAAAGGCAGGATATGGTATTTCTTTCTCCCTAGCAAGCCCAAGTGTGCAATGCTGTACTCAATAAGAATCTGCCATTGACTTCACACTGGTAGATTATGAGCCATTTTCACCACCATCTTCCTCAGAAACGCTCCCAAGGTACACAGGGCACATTTTGGGTGTCCTGACAAGTTTTCTGAGCATTGCAGCCTGCTGAAAAGAACCGCTCAGTAGCAGAGCAGCGGTGCATTTCCCCTCTACTGAACTAAAAATCTCCTTCACGGGAGAGCTGTGCTTTCCCGTGGATAGTGAACTCACTTCCTTCTGTTTTGTTTGTAGCCGTATGGGAGATTTTTCCACTTCCATTCCCTTTTCCAAAAGCAATGAGACAATAAGACATTGTTAAGTGTTAAACATCCATGTTTCTGTTTCTTGTCCTCATAACAGGACTATTAGAATGATGAGAAATGAAACAGGGAAATGAGGGAGAATGGCAAAAATTAACTCATATTTTTATCCAAAACAGCAGAAAAGACATTCAGAAATGGTCCAGCAATGCCTGGATGCCATTTTTTTTCCCAGAAGTACAGATTAACCATGTAATGTTAATGAACCTACAAACCATGCTTAAACTAGAAAACTTTGTACCCTAGAAAAGGTGATTTGAACAATGCCAACTGTAAGAGGGCATAGGAACGAAGCATAGAGGTCACTAACAACATGCAGAGCTGCCATTTCTAACAGCACCAGGAAATAAAGTATCCATCACTGAACTACAAACGTACCCATCCTTTGGACTCCTCAAAAAGGTGCCCTCCCTGGAGGGACAAGGGACAAATGCAATCGTGGGGGGACCTGAGGATGCCTTTAGAGAAGGGAATGCTCTCCACAGCATATGGAAGAAAAAAAACTAAGGGAGTCTGACCCTCCTCACGCCCTGGGGAGAACCTCTAAGGCAAGACAAAGTGGAGCTGGAATGGCTCACACAAAACTAGGAATCGGTGCAAGCCCAGGAGCCAGCTGCACGGGTACGCTCACCCGTGTAGACATCCAGCAACAAATCAACCACTGTGCAAGATGAGGAAATTTTCCACTATCCTCAACGTACCGGGTGTGGTGGGTGTGACAGTCTGACCTCAGGCAAGAGAAGAACACACGCAGGGACCGTGGGCAGCTTTGAAATGAATCTTGTGATCAGCTAAGAAGATCCAGAAAATGTATATTGGGTTTAATGAGAAGAGTCAGCCCAGCGTACGGACGGGTAGGTGGCAGGAAGGTCTGGCAGCACACCTACTCCAGCAGGCATCAGAAATCCCTTGGGATGCTCAGCTGTCTGCAGAAATGTGTGTCTCACCCCTCTGCCCAAGCCAGAAACCTCGTCTATTGCTCCTGTCTCCCCGAGGCAGCCTTCCTAAAGCCGGATGCATGATCACATCCGATCCATTTTTGCTTTGCCGAGTGTGTTATTCCTCATAAAATAACACAGCGCAGTTCACTGGGCATGACTATAAATAGTCTTAGTCAAAGATATGTAACTGATGGTGCCAGTAGTGCCCAAACCAAAGGCAGAAGATGATGTTAAGATAAGAAAGGGCCTGTTTTAAAGGAGGCAGGTAGATTCTATTCAGATCAATATTCAGCGTTATTAAACTATTAAATAGATAGATGGATTAAAATACCAATCAATGAATTTTTTAGCCAAAAGAAGTTTAAAAAGTTATGCCATTTTACTAGCAGCTCGCACGTAGAGAGACAGACAAGGCAAAAACTATAACATCCCCCCCAGCTAATTCAACAATAAAAATTTGACACGATTTGGATCAGCCAGTGCAAAATGAAAATGTTGCCACGAATATCAATGTAAGGAAACAGCGGTTGCAAACACCAGCAATACCTCAGCGGTATCAGGTTGTCATCTCAGCGGGGGCCGCAGAAGAGGGGGGCCAGAAACGCCCTTTCCAGCTCTGGGCAGGCGGGACAGAAACCAAGAGCAAAGCGAAACAGAAAGCCCTGGCTCACAGCACAGCATGTAGGAAGGGGATTGCTGCTGCCGGACACACGGCAGCCTGGGGAAAACTGTGATTCCGGGGAACACTGTGAGATCCCCAGAAAGACTGCAATTTCTATGTAATTTTATTTATATAATTATATGCATATATATATATATGTATATAAACCATCAAAGACAGACCCTCCCACATACTTTCAATATGTAAGTAATAGCCTTTAGGTCTGTTCCAGGGGCTTTGTTCTCCTAAAGTGAAAGCTGCCAGATTACACAATAAAATGTCATTATTTTTCTTGCTGCTCTCCTTGTCTTTCCTATCTCATATCCTCCCTTCGGTTTTTTTCTCTCTCCTTTTCTTCACCTCTTTCTTTCCCCCTTCTATTCCTGGCTCTCTCTAACCCCCCTTATTAGCATTTCATCTCCGCACTCATTCTTGCTCCTTTCCTGCTGCTTCTGCTCTTCTCTGTCATTCCCAGTCACTCATTTCTTTCGTACTGAATTAACTCTACCCCTGGTCTATGCATCCTGACAATCTATCTGTTTTTAATTGCTGCACTAAACTTCGCTGGCCATTTCAGAGAGCCGTGTACATTTAAACTGAGGACCTTTTCAAAGTCTTCATAATTCAACTTGATTCCATGTATTTGATACAAGAGCCATATGTTCTTGTGGATCACGTATTGTTTCGCATATGTGAATACTTACAGGGCAGACGTGTATTTGGGTATCAATTGCTTTTGCTTTCGGAGCTGTCAATTAATTTTGTGCTATGTAATAGGATTGATACTTTGAAATGTGCAAAGATTTTCTCCATACTTCTAAAAATACTCTATAAATGTAACCAATGAGGGTTCAGGATGCTGAGTGTCCTTTCACAGGTGAAAAAGAAGCACTCACAAGCAACTTCCCATCAGGACTAACAGGGTGGTAGAGTTTGAGCAGCATCGAGACTACATGCCTTCTCCATCACCATCAGCCTTGTTAACGGCTCTTCACAGACGCCACCAGTATTTCTAAGGTTTATTGATTCATCCCAACAAACTCCCTAGAAATGATCAATTAATCTATTGCGTCCTCAGAGCAGATCTAGTAGCCTTTACTCAGACAAAACCTTCCTGCATCCCACCCTGGTATTAAGTCTATAAAGAAGAGGGGAGAAGAGGGAGAAAATCATAATGGATTCTGGCAAAGGCGTTTAAGAATCGGCATTTTCTTTCCAGCAGCTAAAGCATTAAACCGAATTAATTAATTAAAATCCTACCCTAGGTGTGGGTGTCCCTGGCACATCTTGGTATCAAATGTGTGCATCTCCAGGGAAAAGCGGACAGAGACTAGCACTGATCTAAATGGAGGGGAAAAGTTCTCACACTGATTCAATTAGAGTAGTATATGTTGTAATATAGCTTCAAGGGATAACTGAAACTTTTGGAGAGTGCTTTTTTTTTTTTTCCTTTCCCTTTTTCTTTCCTTTGGCTGCTGCCACATGGAGCTCATTTCACATTTCAACTATAATGTAAGTGATACAGAAAAACAGTTCTCACATTGTGTCAGATCCACTGGTGCCGAATCCACAGGCACCCTCCTTCAAGTAGTCTGAGAATACAGCCGTGCACGGAGCTTTATCTTTCCTACCCTGCTCCTGCCCCACCTGGGTTTCAAGTGGATGAGCTTTCTTTCCAACTGCTAGCCAGAGAATACTAACTGAAAATGATCCATCTCACTCAATTATCTAGGAAAAAGTACAAAAGTTAAATCACGACAGTCGTTCTGTACTAGAGTGATGTGACGCACAGGATAAAGAAAACAGTACCGTTAATGAAGTACGTCAATAGAAGTAGAAATCCACACCTAACACGACGAGGCTGCCCTGACTTTGTTACTACTGTGCTGATCTGCAGCGGTGAAGCATCAGTCCTGGCAAGTTCTCTGCGAGAAGGGTGCCCTTCCTTCTGAGGTAGCCAACAGTCTGAAAACATCACAGAAATATTTGGACTGGGGGCTCTCGGGAGCTGGGGCTGCTTCGTATACTGTGGTATCGCAGCAACGCCTCAATCTTGCTTGAAGAGTAAACAAATATAATAATAGCTATAAAGATAAACCACAAAAAAATTCCCCACTCCTGGAATTCCCGATGTGAGGTGAGCATCTTCCTCTCAAAAATCGCCAGCACCCCATCTTCCCTCATCAAGCTGTGGGTGTTCAATGAGTCTCCAGTTCAGCTCTGCTCTACTCTTTATTTGTCACTCAAAAGAGGAATGTTCTAAAGAAAAGACAACCCTGGAAAACTCCGCATATGTGTTTGTTCGCTGCGGAGAGCTCCCCTAGCTCAGTCCTTCCCATTGCAAAATGACATGCCACCACCAGGGCTGTGACGGTGACGTCGCAGCGCTGACAGGGAAGGTGGCTTCACCCGTGTCAAGTCTGGGCAGCCGAAGACTCGGGACTCAGCTGCAGTCTACCTTTCTGTGTCGGCGGTGGAGGCAACAATACAGCTCATCCTCCAGCAGGGGTGAGCACTGGGATCGGAATCATCTTTGTCATCTTCCTCGGCTGGTTGAGCCAAGGGGAAGGCGAGGAATCCCTGTCAGTCACGCTGGCAGCGCACAAACCCTCCTGCCCAGCCCCAGCGCAGAACCAAAACAGGGAAGGTTCGCTCCCAGGCCTCAACGAGGGAGCTCACATCAGTGCAGATAGAACCAAGACTTCCTTCTTCAGTATAAATTATGTCACTGTGCCTGGTGTTTCTCTAGAATGCACTGCATTTGATTTTCTTTAGCAAACTCTGCTTCTCCTAATGCTTCATAAATATTCGGTTCTTTTTCCAACGAAAGGCGACAGCTGATCATATAAAGAATATTAGAATTCATGTAGGATCTAGTAAACACCTTAAACTCTGCCACACTAGGAACTACAGCACTTGGTGATTTTGTTGCATAAATTACAAACTGCTGCTATAAGCTAGCAGCTATCCCGTGTCTGTGCATTAACAGCTGTGAGTAATGTATGGAAAGGAAAGGAAATGTATGGAAAAATTTCCTTAACCTACTTTTTTTTTTTTCTTTTCTCATTTCACATTTTGCAATCACAAATGTGCTTATTCGCTCAAGATCAATGGACCACACCGTGATTTTTGGAGTCTAAGGAATATAAAATGAAGGGTTATCACCAAAAATTTCAGCACGTGTGTACAAAACCGTTTTCTATAGCTACAAGGTCTCAGTTGCCAAAGGAGAATTTTTTTAGAAACATGTATAGTATCTTGCATGGATTTACAAGAAAATTTGGCTACGAAGATTACTTGACACCTTCTCACTCTCCTACCAAGCGCTGCTCTGCACACCGCTTTACCATATTTGTACAGGGCTACACTCCGAAACGCAAGGACTTGTTACATCGAGGGGATTTTCCTTAACGGAGAGATTAGTGGTTAAAAACATGGAACAACAGAGCAATGGTGAAAACCTGCTGTCAGGGTGGAATGCTACAGCCCCTGTAATATCAGAGAGAGGGAGAGCAGCAATGGTAGTATGAGCAGCAGCAAAGGGAAAAAAGAAGAATCAGCGAGGGAAACGGAGAGGGCAAAAGGAGAAATGTGCAACTGCGTGTTTATATCCCAGGAATTCCCCACATTTCAAGACCGAATGAAGAACGCCCTGCCGGCTGGGAAACACCTCCCGCCCACCACGACTTTTCTTGGGTTATTTTCTGGCAATCGGACGATGCGGAGAGCATCTGGGCCGTGGCCGGCGGCGGGCACCAAACCCGTCTTCTGCGGTGGGAAGCCTGGAGCANGCCCCCCCTCCTCCGCCCTGGCAGGGTCCTCCGCAGCACGGGGGGCCGGCCAAGGCGCTCCCCCAGGGCCGGGGTCGGGTCGGTGCGGGACGGGTCGGTGCGGGACGGGTCTGGTCGGGTCGGTGCGGGCCCGGCAGGGGGCAGCGGCGGGCCGGGCCGTCGGAATCACGGCGGGAGCCACGGTAGGAAGATAAAGACACCAGGGCTCCCCGCATCGGGCCAACTGTAACTACTTAGGATGCACTCCTGCTTTAAACTCCCAAACGTGTAATGTGGAACATCAGAAAGGCACGTTGGTGAACTCTCCGCCTCTAATGGGAAACAGTTGAGAGCTCTTACCAAATCTGTCACTTTTTAAACGAAAACATGAAAAAGGGCTAAGATAAAACAAAACAACAAAAAAAAAACCAAACTCGGAATAATGCACTTTGATTCAGATACTGAAAAATTTTCCTCAAGGAATGGAAAAACTGATGGGAAAAAAAAAAAAGAAAAAATAAAAAAGGCAAACCGAAATCTTATGGTGCTTGTAGCCGCCTGGGCAGACATTCCTCCCTATAATCCCCTTGCTCCCCCCCCGCTCCGGGAAGGGGGAAAAAAAAAAAACCCTTCTGTGATGGCTCGTAGAGATTTTGGGACCTTAGGATGTTTAAACAACTGGTTCCCATTTCTATTCCAGGGTAACTGGTGACTGTCCCAGACAACACTTGGCTGCTCTGGGCTGAACTGAACAGTAGTTCATCAAAAAAAAGGCAAATCAAGGGGCTTCCAAACCAAGCTCACTTGATTTGGGGAAAGAGTAAAAAAGAGAAGGCTGTTCCATGGGACCGGAACCGCAGCAGCCAGGGCAGGAGACTGCTCTACAGGAGATGTGATAAATAATGTGTGTTTTAAAAGACCTTACAATTTCTTCTCCCGATTTTAAAAATCTCCTGTTTCTTTTTTGAAAATCTCCCCGTATCTCGGAGGCATCACAGGAACCAGGAAGGCAACCTGTAAGGCCAGGGGCTGGAGAAGCCGCCCCTGCCCCAGCCCGGCCACAGCCCCCGCGCCCCTCCCGCCGCGCCCTGGGGACATTAGTTCGTTGCCATGGCAATCCGTGAGGACACGAATTAAAGCGCCTCGGGGATCCATCTCCCACTGGTGTCAGTGGGGATCCCAGTGGCCGTTCCCAGTCGGCGTGTATCGCTCCCGCCTCACTGGGGCATGATATGGGGGGCAGAAGGGGTGGCCGCACGCCCGCCTCCTCCCGGCTACGGCCTGAAAAACCTTGTTGAAAACGGATCAAGGGAGAACTGCGGCTGCCCAAACCTCAGCCTCCTGAACCTGCTCCCCCCGAAGCCCTTCCCGGCCTCACCCCGCGCCCGGGGGGGGTCTTTAATTAACGAGGCAGCCAGCGGCGGGGAACATTTGCCGGGGCGCTGATGCTTCACAAACGCTTCGTCGTCTGGGCTGGGCGAGCCGTTATCGGCGCCGCTTCTCGCTCCCTGCCGGGGCCGAGAGCCCCCCCCAGCGCAGGGCTTGGCGGGCTGCAGGGGGGGCTGGCTGCCGGGCAGCCTCCGCGCCGCGATCCGTATTTGTACCTGAGCGCCGGGAGCCTTTAGGAGTCAGATACCAGATGCCACAGACGCCCAGCACCAGGCGATAAGCACCCAGCGATATCGCCTCCTAAAGCAAGGAGCAGAGGAAACTCAGCCCATCGTCAACAACATGTGCCTGACATATTTCCCCCCGCCCCCGAACATACTGTTAAAAGCAACACCTGACAAAAGATGAGCGGCGAGTGACTCCTTTTCTTTTCTTCCCCCTTTTGATAACTTAGGACATTACGCCTCGTGTAGCGCTCAGCTTCGCCCTGTCCTTTGTTGGTTGTTTGGGTTTTCACGGAACAGAACGATAGTAATTAAAAAAATCACAGTTATCGTTGGGAAAAAACGGGGAAACAGGAGCCGCGTCTCTTCCGTGCGGCGGAGCCGGCAGTGTGTCTCTAAAGCGCGGATCTTTGCGCTCACCGCTTGCCCGAAAAAGTGGAACCTGCCCCGCTAACCTAGAAATCACGGACCACTTCCCAACCCTCGCCCAAAGCCCATTTACAGAAGCCTCTCGGTTTTTTTCAGGCAGCCCCGTCCCAGCCAAATGCCAGAGTTGGCACCAGTTGTCAGCGAAAGCTCTCCCAAGGGCCAGACCGCTCCCGTGCGGCATTCACACCCTGCTGCCTAATTTAATCGAAAATAGTCAGTGTAAACGAGAAATGTGACATTCCGCCCCGTTACTTCGTAACCGCTACGAATTAGCTATTCATGGGGTGCGGGGGGAAAAATCCCGTTGGGGAGAGAGAGAGAAAGAAAGAAATTAAACGAAGGTAGGCGACCAATCCATCTGCCAGAAAAACAGCATTTCCAGGGAGCTGCTGGGAAGTCAGGAGCCTCCGCCGCTGTCAGAGGAGGCTCCTCTCTCGGGCAGGCTGCGGAGCCGGCTGGGTGCCCGCGCCCGCCTGCGCCCTCCGGGGGAAACCGAGCTCGGGACCCCCGGGACTGGAGGGCAGGGGGTGGCTGCCCCCCGGAGCTGAGCAGGGACAGACGGTGCTGCACTTCAAGATCCCACCTGATGAGATTTCTCACAGCATTTGCTCGCTGTGCAATTTGAGGGGAAGCGAGGCTCCTCTCCCCTCCGCAATGCGTTCGTGCTGTGTGTCCCTCGATCCCCTGTCCCCGGGGAAGCGGGCAGGGCCCCGCAGCGGGGAGCGGGCGGTATCCCGCGGGGCGCAGCCCGGCCTCGGTGCCCACCGCCCGGCTGCGTGTGCTGGGGCGGCAACAGGCACGAGGTTTTGTCGAAAGCCGAATTCTTGCTTCAGGCAACACGCAGCTGATTTTGAACGAATTCCCACCACCCCACCAAATCCTGCAGCTGCTTGTTTGGCTAATAAAACCCCTTGTGGTTTCTAAACTTATAGAAAGAAAAAAGGAAAAAGATGTCCATCCAAGTAAACTGTAAGTGAAAACTCATTGATTACCTCCGCCTTCCTGTCTCTGATTTGATTAATCATTTGCCATCATGCTTTCCGAGTCACTTCTGTGTCGGTTTCCCCCTGCCTGAATCCTGTAAGACTTTTCCAGAAGGGCGGCTGTGATGTTGAGACCAACATACTGTAAACAACCACAAGAAGCAGAGCTAATGTTTTCAATACAGCTCAAGGACTAAAATAAACTCATTGGATTAGAGCAGCCTGAGCGATTGTTTTGGTGAGCGCTTCCCAGGCCCGCTGCTGAGCACATCCCCGAGGGCTACCTGGGGCGGGCGGCGGTGCCGCCGCGGCCGCGGGCGACGGGGCGGGCGACGGG
>VYZM01017085.1:197525-234404 GCA_013398915.1 Dromas ardeola | reverse complement strand
CGGCCCGGGCCCGCCCGGCCGCTTCCTCGCCGGTCCCCGTTTCCCTGCCTTTTTAAACGCCACCCGAAGGCAGGGCTCGATCCTGGGGGTGCTGATTAACGGCGCAGCACTGGCTACCAGGAATAATAATCTTTGCCACTTCAAGGCAACCGTTATGTGAGCCAAAATTACACCCCTTTAGACCCTAAACTCGGGCTTGGAAAGGCTTTCGTTTTCAGAACCTCTCCTCTCGCTTGGCCGGCAGATCACCTCGCTCATCTACGGACACCATAAACACACACCATCCCACTTTCCCGTCTATTCAGGATTCCCAGCAGCACAGTCCCAAATATTTCATAAACGCTCTTTAATTACATTACTTAGTGTGTGACGCCAGAACAAGGAAATATTCACCTGGAAAGTGTCTTCTTCTGCATGAATGAGTCTCATTGTCAAACTCTTGAGCATATATAGGTGCATATACGTTTTGCAGTGGAGAATTTAGTTTCTCGTTTATACTGTAAAGCTAAAAATTCTGGTAGCTTCAGGCTTGTTTTCACAAGCTCCCAGCCGTACAAGGATTTCTGTTTTTACAGGAAAAACTAAGCAGTCCATAGACCATGATGGCTGTACATCCATAATGTGAGCTTCTATGAGGAACAGAGCAACTTTATTATGTTCTGGACTGAAATCACATCAAATAAAAGCCCATCTAACAGGGCCTGAGGGAAAAGTCACAAATGGGCTCAATTCTGTATCTACTCCAATGGGAATTTTAGACGTAAAGGTTTTAGGATCAGGAGAGTAGGTTTCCCCCTTCAGCTGACACTATGAAGATACTTTTCACTGTCCCATTTCATTTTGAGCCTGTTCCTACTGCCTCGATATCGAAGAAATCTATCTCATGAGAAAAGGCAGCCCCAACCTTTTTCCTCTCTTATATTGCTACTTCCCATCTCTTCCCTACTCAGTTTCTTTTCTGTAGCCTGAGCCAGAGCCTTCACTACAGTATATTTGTTTATGCTTAGAGGACAGGCCGACAGGAAAACAAACTATATATTTCACTCTACCATTTGGTAGTTCCTTTCTTTCATCTGAAAACACAGCCTGATCCAGGGAAGGTTCTTGAATTCACACAACCGGTTACATGATGAAATGCAAACAGTTTCTTGTGGTATTAAATGGCAGCCCGCAGCAGAGTTCAGGTTGGCTGTTATGGATTCACTAGTTACGGCTCTGCAGGATAATCCTGTGTTACTGCCATCCTGCAGTTAGTGGCCTACAGCAATGCTGCTGAATGCTGCAAATAAAAACAAACAAGGCAGCCTCCTCTTTTTAGACAGAGTAGAAATTATGTCTCTTTAGGAAGCTCGAAGCAAAGATCGTTTGTATCAGAGTCTGACAACTTCCAGAGCAAGCTGCTCTTTCTAGCACTTCAAAATTGATGCTTATTTTTCTACAAAGCATGGGTGGGGGGAAAAAAAAAGGAACAAAAACCGCCAAACTGTACAAGTCCACTCATGTCCAGATCACCCTGAAGTTGCAAATTAATAGCATTGTACAACAAAATTAGAGCCAAAGCAGGCTTCTCCCACTGTTGCTGAGATGCACTGTTTAACAGATCTTTTTTAGGCAATAAAAAAATCTGCATGCTTGTTTAGACTCTTTCAAAAATTGCACTGTTAAAGATCCAAGCAGGGAAAATAGTACAAATTTCAGATTATTTGAAAAAAAGAGGCTTCAAGAAAATTTTTTCCAACCAGACTAGGGGTATAACAGAGAATTTACATCTTCTGTTACTTCTCTGAGAACTCGGGTCCCAAACTAGAACCATGACTGTCTCTGAACTCCTATAATCTACTCAAGTCTGTTTTCACCTAGAGTCTAGGATGTTACCGCTTTGAGGAAACAGTATTTGAAAAGGTTATTCAGGTTACAAGTCAAAACTCCTAAATTTGGGAGACATAGATCCACCAACATAGTATAACAACATAAGCGGAGTGTTAGTGGTTGGGAGAAGAGCAGTTCCGCACCTGATAAAACTTCGCCAACAAAAGCGCCTTTAGGCAGACAGTCATAGTGGCAAAGCTGTTTTCATCTGGAGAGCCTGTACAACAGGCTTGAGGCTGCAGTAAGCTCTGGCAGTTGACAAGGTTAGTTAGCTTTGTCCGTACCGGGAGTGCTTGGCTGTGGCAGTGTACGGGGATACTCATGCTCAATCTCGTGCCGGGGGCTCCCGCTCCTACAACAGAGCTGGCCAGATGGGGACATGCTCGCACATGTTGCAGCTACGCCGATTTCAGTTTGAGTAAGTAGCTCCTGGTGACTCACTCAGGCCGCTGAATTTGGGCAGCACATCTGTCTGCCGCGAACTCAAGTTTTGTCTTTAGCAGCTCTTTGAGAATTTGTGCGGGGCACATGAAGTGCTCTCTGTCCACTTTCTGCAGGCTCCGGCAGGGGAGGTGCTGCCCTGGGAGCAAAGCTCTACAGATACAGCAACATACTGTAAAATCCACATGTATACTCAGAGTTTGCTATCTGCATTATGACCATGTAAGTCATGCTCCTTTTCCATTTCTGAGCAACTAGAAGCAGTTGGACTTGGTTAAACCTAAGTAGTAATGTCTCAAGGTCTTCCAGAACTTGTAGAAGGGGCTAGGTTAGCCAGGAACAGGGCGCTTTTGTTTTAAAATAGACCGTCCACATCTGGAGTTTATGTATGTGTTACCTATATAAACAATTTGTGACTAACTCCATATACACACAAGCTTCTCCCTCTTCTGCTTATTGAACAGAAGCCCTGGCTGAAACACTCCGAGAATTACCCTGCCAGATCCAGAGGGAGGACTACCATGCCCCTGCAAACTGCATCCACCTTCTCTTAAAAACCTGAAGTGTTAGACAGCCCATGTTCAGGAGGAGTAAGTGGCATGGCCACCCTGATGTATGTGCAGCCTGCATGAACTGGAACCACGAAGCCATTTCTGTTTTCTAATCTCCCCAGCTGGAACCAGTGCACTTGACAATCTAACCCCCCCAAGTCTAGCTGTGCCTCTACTGAGAACATGCTGCACTTCAAAACAATTAGAAGCACAAGTCTGTTTCCTTTTTAAATGTAACTACTATGTTTCTAAAAAGATTATAAGAATGCAAATTATATAACTAGGTTTGATCCGATCAAACCACATACAATCTCTAAAGAATCAGGTTAAAAGTGATCTGATGGAAGCGATTTTCTTCCTTTTAGAGGAAAAGAGATAAACTTTAGCCAAAGTCAACTTCAGTTTACTTACAGTCCCCCCAAAACTTGAACGCATAACTTGAAAGCCTGCACTCATTGGAGGCATAGGTTGTGGTGCCAGTGGAAGGTGGATATGACCCTCAGACACATTTTATGTCCCTGTATTGTCCCAATCAGTGGGCTTGGAAGCACAATGCAAGCCCAAAACATTAATTTTTCCTTCACTGCAAGAACAGAAGCCTTGAAGAAGCTGAATATTTCAGTTTAATCTCAGCCACCTAAAATCTGGAAGCTGATTTTGTCTGTACAATCACCCCAAGGTCTTTTTGTTTATCTCAATTTTATTCCAACCTTCTGAGCATGCAAACCTGAACTGGAAATCTACCAAACATGGGAGTTTGCATGACATTTCCAGCCTGTCCTGCTTTTGACCTGGCCAGAAACGTCAGCATATCAGACTTGTACACAGTTTTCCAGCATTTCTACTCTTGGTCGCAATGAGAACAAGGAAATGCAGAGCAGACCAAACAAAAAAATAATTAACCAAACTTTCTTAGACTCTCAGAAGGGGCTTGGTTCAAATCCAGTTGAGATGTAGATGAAAGTTCAGCCCGTTCATTTTATTACAGTTTGTTTACTTACATATAATTTCGTTTTAACTTGTTTTCCTTTTTTCATCCATTTTGCAGCTAAGCCTTGCAACAAACAAAAGAGATGCACCCATTATAAGAATAGCTGTCGGAAGAAGCTAAGCCCCGCAGGCGAGTCCCACTTATGCCAGGCACTAATAATTCCACTCGTGACCCAAAGGTTAAAGTCGAAGGTTCTGTCCGAGCCAGCCAGCACAACCTGGTCAGCAGCGACAGCTCTGCGGGGAGGTCAGGACACACTAACATCTTCCCGATGGCGTGACTCAGGGCTGGCCGGCACAGAGACGATGCTGATTGGAAAGCGGAAGGGTGAGGAACGCCATAAATTTCAAAGATTCAGCCCATCTCCCAGAGACCTTTGCCAGAGCAGCTCCCGCAGAACTCTGGCCAAAGGCAGGGGTGTGACGGGGGATAAATACCCTCGGGGCTTGTAAGAATCACCACGATGCCCACAGCGGGGTTCAGAATATAAAGATCACTTATGTTACTTAACAAAAAAATGCAATTATTTGCAAAATAAATCTCTCTCCCACTTCTTCCTTGTCCTGTTAGGTACCTAGTTAGCTCCATACAACCCATCTTCATCTTCCTGGCGCCATAGGCGTCTCACAATAAGCATGAAATAACATAGTTTGCGTAGGAAGGCTACTAGCCAGTGTGCTACGTGACTGAATACTGTATCGAGCCAGCTCTGTGCAATGGCTTCATTTTTGGCTTAGCTCTCACAATGTCCACTAAATATGGAAGCATGTGTTGCACTGAACCTATGCTAAAAGCTTCAGAAAACTTTTGGAATAATTGTTCAAAAAAATTAAAATGTGTTCTTCTTCTGTGGTTCATTTGTAATGGGAAGGGTGAAAGGCTGGATTTCTTTAACCTTGATTTTATCTGACTTAAATAAATAGCAGGGGAAATGAAAGCGTTTGGCTGTTTCTTTTTTTTTAAAAAAGATTTTTGTCTTAAGTGATCTGTTAAGCTTTTAGTGCTCTGTGTATCCCAACATCCTTACAGAGAACAACTCTGAAGATGTGCAGTGCATATCAAGGAACAAATGCAGCCCTACAGACGGCTTACACTCCAGCGGGGAGAAAAAGGCTCAGCTTCACCTGATAAGTTAGTTCATCAACAATTACAACTCTGCTTAAAGCACGAGTCTCTACTAGTTGACGTTATGATTGGAATAATATGCGGCATTTAAGCAGCAAGTCACATTTTGGGTACTTCAAGCATTTTACAAACAGCATCATTGCTGGAAGGCATAAAGCAGAGTTTTACTTGCTGTTGGATCCTCCACTAGTCACCTAATGTCACATTTTTGTACATGTGGTTTCTCAGAATTAGGCAACACACAATATCTTTAGATGCACCTGGGAACTCGCGTCTAAATACTGATCATAATTGCTAATTTCAGATAGCTCAGTTTGAAAACAGGGTATTTAGAGCTTGAGCACAAGGAGCATTAAAAATAAGGAACGAAGGGCACGTCAGCACAGACTTTCAAGGAAGACATCGCTCCTCTTGAAACCAAAACAAGAAAGAGAGAAAGTCAGCAATCATTTAATGCTAAATGCCCTTGAAGAAATGTTTCCTAGTACCATCCAGGAGTAAACCCTCTACTGATCTGTAAAACTGATATTAGGATGTAAAGAGCCGTGTCTGTTGATAAAGATGTATAAAGAGCTGTACCTCTTTTCCCTGCCTGTGGGAAGACTGCGAAGTGATAGAAATACCAGGGCTTTTAAACAGGATTTCAGAATAATACAAAGGTAAATTTTGGTTCCTAAAAAGGAATTTCCCTCTTGTTCTCAAGGGGAGCTGGATTTCCCCGACTGTTTAAAATTCTTCATAATGAAAAGGTACTTTTCTGTTTCAGTTCTTTCTGCTGGGTGAGGTGTTAATCCAGCACTGTCATGGCCTCACAGCCATTTTGCACATTTGCTGGGAACTAACCAAAGGAGAAACTACATTTTGTGACACATTTGAAGCCTAGTTTTTCTAGTCAACTATACATTTACAAAACAAGTTTTTTACAGCCAGCTTTGTGATAGAAGAACAAAGAGGTAAGGCCATCTATCCTTTCTTGCTCAAGTGTCTATGCAGAAGATCTTGCCTATGTCAGAGACTTACCACCTTAATGTCACCTATAGAAGGACTAACGTGAGGGACAACCCCATAACTCATTGATTCATGGAGCTGGAGGAAGTCTGTATTTTAAGAAACCATTTGTTAGGAGGCTCCCCCCTTTCCAGAGAGCCTGTTAGATTTTCAGTCTTTGTTGTAGAAGAGATTCTTTCCTGAAGCTAGTAAAACACTTTGTTCCTGAAAAAAAAGTGTGTTTTTATAAACAATTATTTTCAGCTGAACAACGTAACCAAAAAATCCCAGCTTGACTTTAGTTTTTCATTAGAAATACCATCAATTTTTGACAAAAAGCAAAACTGCCTAACTATTCCTTTGGGCAAAGGTCAGTTTCTTATTTAAAACTGTTTTGATAAAAGATTTCTGATTAGTACTGCCCTGGGTCTCCGAAATGTCCAGCTGAAATGTCTCCTGGGCAGGAGCAAAGGCTGGGATCTGGGTTTGAGCAATGCTGGGATCTGCGGCTTTACCTTCAGCCCGCAGACAGCGGTGATACGATGGTGCCACGCTGCCATGGAGCACCTCTGCTGCCTCACATCCCAGCCAGAAATCAATCACCAGATAAAAAGTTTCAGGGAAGCTTTAGACCAGCAGTAAGTTTTGCTGCTATCTAATTGGAAGAGTTTTTTCACACTTCAGTCTAGTATTTTAAAAGTGATGTTATTGTGCAGCAATATAGTGCCTACTATTATTTGCTGGTGGGTTGGAGGCTGCTCCCATCTCTCACGACAGTTGTAAATGATGCAGTGCTCATTGTGCAGCGGGGTTATTCAGCTACACTGGTTCCTCTCAGTTTCAGTGTTTCTGAAAACTGGCAGAGAAGCTATTTATCAGGATCATATGCCCATCACATCAGGGCCATCATCACATCGCCACAACTCTGATCAGACCAAAAAAAAAAAAAGGGAAAATTTGGGCTAATGTAGCTTTTTCTAAATGGTGATAATTACAGTCAATCAATAGAACTGCTGTTTGCATGACTGAAATCAGCTTACTTTATGTCATTTCTTCCAGTAAAGCAATTATATTATAAAGATCCTTAAGGCCAGGGTGGCTTGCTCCCTCTTACCTCCTTGTATCAATAATAAGCTCCCAGGTTCTCCCACTCTCCTTCCCCCTTCTCTAAAATTTAATTTCTCGAGTCCCGTTATGCGTAGGCTGCAAGGCTTATTTTGGTTCTTCAGTGGCTGCATTAGTCAAACACACAGCAGATGTCAGTGCATTACACAACTTGGTTTGAGCATAATAAAAGAAGTTACGAATGAGAAAGTTAAACAAGAAAGCAAAAATGCAGGGAAGTGCAGAGCTCTGAAGCTATCGAGGAGGGCATCCCTCCATGTTTGACGCCATCTCGTTAACCACTAACACTGGGAGCGTTACCGCAATTTTACAGCTTCTCCTGTTGAACCCTTCTAAAGCTTTTAAATCTCTCACCCACCCAGGCTTTTTGGGAACTGTAGCACACGGTATGGGAAAGTGATGCCTGGGTATTTTTTCCCCTTTTGCACAATTCAGACTGTAGAAGTCTGAAACGGAAAGCATCGGTGCTGCTCACTTCGTTCTGTAATTAGAGATTCTCTCCCTGCTTTAGGAAAGCCAGTCTAAGCAAAATATTTCCCTGGCCTGGGTGTCACGGCTGAAACAGAGGTGGGTCATTTAAAGTCAAGCTACGCATACCCTAAACCAGACCTCGGTCCCGCTCCGGCTCCTCCCGACTTCGTTGAAGTTGCAGCAATCCAGGAACAAGAGAGAGATCCAATTAAAGGCCTCCCTTGTTTCCCCCAGAACAGAGAGCACCCTGGAAAAATAAACAGCGGCTCTCCCGCTCCGGGAGCTGCGCAGATAAAGCCGCCGGTGTGCATAGGGACCCTTGGGCGATAAGGCACATTCTCAGGAAGCCGAGGACACACACCTCAGTGCGGGGGGCTTCCTTACTTTGTACACCCAGTTTCCCCGCATGACACAGATCATTGTCTGGCGGTGGAAAGCCTCAGCTCCAGAAGGCAGCTCACATCCAACTGCCTCGCAGGAAACTGCAGAGGGTTTTTTTTTTGTGTGTCCTTCTTGGAGAAGCAAAGCAGAATGTTTATCTTTCTTATCTCAGAAAGGAAACCTATGGGAAATGCTATGCCATATTCTCCACTGTTCGCCTGTCATATAATTATAATGCATTACACAAAGCAAAATCTTTTGGAAAGTCAGGAGGACTTTCAAGACAATCCCTTATTAGAAGGTGCTTTCCTTTTCTTTCCAAATTCTGCAAGTCTCATCTGAGTGGCCGTTGGTATAAAAACAAAAGATGAGCTAAATGTTTGTGTCATGAAAACACAACGCACCCTGAGTGTCCCGTGGCATCAGGAGAATAATTGTTACACAAGGCAAATCTCTTCCCCAAATAACGAACCTAGGCCAGATTTTTTTTGGACTTCAAAGAAAGAACACAGTAGGGCCTTTCCACTGCCAAATTGCTAAGTGGAATAAAAAATTGTGATTTTGCCATTAAATACTTGGTATAAATTCAAGAGGCTTTTTTCTTTTTTTTTTAAACAGCGGTGCTATTACATTCTATATTGGAAAAGGATAAATTAGAATTTCCAACGTTTTAAGCGGTCACTGCAGAAGAAACTGCGCACACAAGACTTCTGCACCACGATGCACTGCTTACAGCATTTATGATCACAAACCCCGCAAAGACATGTTCTATATATTATTAAGGTCAGCACAGATTATACCAAAGAAGCATCTAACGCTGATGATCGGTATGTGCCTTACGGTCTGCCAACAGAATTTTCCCTTGAAGATTTACTACGCAGCTCACAGCATTTCTCTAAATTCCACTGCATTAGATTAAAAAAAAAGACTCAGAAATAGTTGGGAAGGCTGACATGAACAACATCTCTGATGAATTTTAATTTTCTTAGTGAAATGCCTAATGAAAATCTGATGAAGAGGATACTGAGACTGCATAAGGGGATGGTAACAAACCCAGCTCTCCAACCACGCAGTCACTGCAGAAACATTAAAGACCTCAGGACTAGATTTTAAAGAGTTGAGCACACACAGATTGACACAAATACATATTTCCAGGAGTGCTCTGCACTCTGTTGGTACCACTATGACTTTAAGAAACAGATATTTTAAAAAAATTAATATCTAAACTGCTGAGCTACTTGTTACCAGACCTAGATGTGAACCAAAGTCCTATGAAAGAAAGTACAATCCATATTCGTTTTCGCTTCTGCAGCCTGTACTCCTCAGGATTGCCTACAGACACACACTCAGGAAATGATACTGAATTAATGTTTAAAGTGGATTAATTAATTGGCCTCAGTCCTCAACTTATTCACAATCAAGAGGCTTTCAAGTTAACTAAGTTAAAGGCAGTTTAGAGCACTCAAATTCTAAATAGAATTCCTACACAGCATTTTAATGCCGTTAAAGTAATTGGTTTTACATTCCCATCTTCACTTAATTTGTTGGGGTTTTTTTAAGCCTTCCCATGTAAATGGGTGCTAAGGCAACACAAAAAAAGGAGTTTGGATAAGTAAACTTGTCATTTTTAAAGTAAACAACGAAAATGTTTAATATCAGCAAATGTCTCCAGATTATTTCACGAGGGATCTACATGCAAACTTTGAAAATATGCTGCTTTTTTTAAGCAAATGTCAGTACAACAGCAAGAAACTTGTCAAATCAGAACGCTCCCCCACAGGTATTTGGCCCCCTGTGTAATACACGCAAGTGCCTGGAAGTGTCTGCAGATATTCCAGGCTTCTCAGTAGTTTAAGTAAAACTGAACGTTGTCACCCAGAGAATCAGATAAAAATAATGCAAATAAAGTAACCTATCTGAGCCCTGCCAAGCCTCCCGGGCAGCCCAGGAGAGCAGGGGGTGTGCTGAGGGGGGTCCCCAGCCCTCGCAGCAGCGGGAGCGGGGCAGCTCGGCCCTGGTGCTCAGCGGGACGGGGGCTCAGCTGCTCCCACCCAGAGCTGAGGCGGGGGACGGCCGGGGTCCCGCTGCCCCATCCCTCAGCTCCCCCCCTGCCCGGGCCTAAGGCAGGTCTGACCGCAGGAGTCAAGATAAAAGCAGGTGTGTGTTTCTACCTGGTGACAGCCGTGATAGGGACATCCTCCTCCCGTCTGTCTGGAACCAGTTTTGTAGGAAAACAAGCCTGTCAGTATGGATCCTTCGACTGTTAGCCAAGTGTACCGAATTCACTACTATCAGCTTTTTTTTGTTGTTGTGGTTGGAATTTTTATTTACTATAAAAATACGTCTCTCATTGCTTCTCTTTTCTCAGTTGTTGCTTAAAAATAAGTGGTTCGTGTTGATCAAGGTCTATTACTTGTCGTCTAGCTTCAAGTTTAGGTGGCTTGTAACGCCTCATGTTAACAGGAAAACCAACCCCCTCAGGTTTTATTGTGAAATTTTGCAAGCCTAAAAGCTTCAATAAGGTATATGAGAGACAAATTATTTATTCAGAGTTCAGCATTTGTCAAACTTGCTTGCATTAACAATAGTAAACCGCAAAACCAGACAGCACACAACTGGTGCGACCAGCACGAGAGAGTTTGGCAGAACACAGTCTGTAGGTTTCTCTGAAATGCGACTGCAATATGGCTGCGGTCCTCATGGCCCTCTTCAGATTGACATGTAATTAAAGTAAATGCAGATCACACTTCCAGAGGAGGCTTCAAAAGCAGCTGATTTTAACTTTATGTTCCTTTATGTGGAACCGTTACTGACAACTGATTATCCGAATGACACCTGGAGAACACCACAATCTAGACTTGCTCCCTAACCCAGCTCTTTTCCCACTTTCCACTTCCAGAATGAAGACGTGGTGCCCTTTGTTTGCTGCTACTGCCATGCTGAGTGCTGTGGGAACACTCTTACTGTCCTTCCTCTGTAAGGACCTGGCCATAATTTGACCAAGAGTAAGATTAGCCCTCTAGTCACACTGAAAAACAACTCCAAAACAAGATGCACATTTTGTCTGTGAGATTCTAACTTCGTTGCTTATTGCGCCACAATGGCTAAAAATGAAAAAATCCAGACTTGCATACTCTTTAGAAACAACCATAGAAAGAAGCTGCTGACCTATTACTGATACTCCGTTGCCATTGCATTCCCCTGCTCTCATAGGACAACTTAACTACTTAAAGCCCATTTACAGCGTAATTCAGTGAACTGATAAAGAAGAACCTCCACACTATTATTAGATTTCATCTACATATTAGGTTTCATCTGCTTCATTTGAGAAGAGGGCTACTTACAGACACCGCAGCTCTGGAATAAATAATTACAATAGAAAATGTTTGTCCCAAAGCCTGCACTTACCAGTTACAAGAATAATAGTTACTACACAGTTTAGTACGTGAAGGAAAGACTCGGTACACAGAACTCTTTAACTGTTTTCTAACTGGACAAGATTTTTTTAAAAGAACATAACCAGAACTGGAAGCCCGAAGAAAAGGCATACCGCATTTCCTGGATATTCGGTAGTCTACAGAAAGATTTCACTGGAGCCTTTCAAGCAGTATTAAGACAAACTAAAACAAAACAAGAGCATCTCTGGGTTAAGCATCAGTATAACGTTTCTTTTATCTCAAATAAATTTAACCTGATCGAAAAGGTATTTAAAATGCAACAGAAATTATTATGGAAATGTCATTTGTTACTTATATTATAATGAAAATATTATTTGCTACCGTTCAGTGCTTTGTGTACATCCTGGGATCATAACGCAGCTAAGAGAATACGGAGAACAGAAGCACTGAGTTTCTTTGCTGTCAAAACCGTCCTCCTACTCAAAGCAGGGACTTAATTACAAAGCTATTTTCAGTGGGCGTTAAACTGTTTGAATGGAAGCAAGTAAATACTCCGATTTATGTTGTACTCACGTAGTAGCACAAAACAGCGCAAGAGGGGGGAAGGCTGGAGACACACTTGTAACTCCACAGCCCTCACACCTATCTGAGTTTGAGGTAAAACGTGCTTTGCTGCAAAACCCACTTTGGAAAGCGGATTTTGAGCTTTTTGAAAGCACACGGCTCTTGCCTAGACACGCACGCAGGCAGCACTGGGACCAGAATCGGGCAGCACCGACTGCTTTGCAAAAGCCGCCCCTCGTGTGAACTGCAATTGCTTTTTAAGGCTTGAAATAATTCAGGATGTGGGTAGTTCCTGATCACGTGGAATTTCAGATAAGGACAGAAATTAAAGAACAAGCTTCTTTTCATCACACACTGTTTCTCCAGGTCCCTCACACACAGATGAATCAAGATGAATTGAGCAGTTCACTTGCTCTTGCCTGAAACTCCCCTGACAGATCGCTTGCTACCTCTGGCTTTTGTACAAGGCTGAAAGAGAAATTTCTCTTTCCACCGAGAAAGAGAAACCTCAGCTTCACTAAAGCAAGTGGAAAGGTATTGTTGACTTCACAAGGCCCAGGTTGACACTGGTCTTAACAGCAACTAAAATGACAAGAAATTACTATTTCTACAAAATCAAAGCTCAGAATAATTCATGGAAGTGCAGTAGTTTCACATAGGTAAGAGCCTAATCAGATGCTTACAAGGATGTATGACAACTGCTGTTTGGTTTTTTTTAATAAGTATCAGTGCCACAAAACTGTTCTCAAGGGTGTTTTAAAAATGCAAGTAATTTTGGAGCAAAACACTATTTGAAGTAATTAAATTTATGTGTGGTATATCAGTAAGACATTTAAAAAACACAATTATCAAGTATTTCCCATTGAAAAATATAACATGTAACGCTAGATGAAGAAGCATCTAACATTGATATACACATAACAAGGGTACTCAGCATCAGTTTCCCTGAGTGTATTATTGTCAGAGGGAGACACACATCACTTCATTCTCCGCTTTTCAAGTAAAAAGTTTACGCTTTATAGAGGTTTTCAAAGGCCACACCAAAGGGGATGTCAAAGCAAACAGAGAGGAACTGCCTGTTGGTAATAGTCATTGATGTGAGACAGCGTATTGCTGTAGCTTCATAAAATTTCAAATCTGTGCATGGTTTTGGATTTCCTCACACACTGTCTCCAGCTGCCTTCTCCTGCTCTGGTGTTTCCTAAAGTGACACAATTATCATCACCCAATTAGTGCTGGAGGGGAAAAAAGGGCTTCTGTCAGACAGAAGTCCTTAAACAATTTAGTGCAGGTCCTTAAAGGCATGAACCGGGGTTTACAACCTATTGTAAAGATTCATGCATCAAATACATTCAAATTTGTGGGACAAAAGGAGTGGAAAATGAATTAAAATTATTTACCACTGAGTATAGTGAAGTTTGTGAAAATATTGGCAATAGAAGTGTAGAGTAGAGATCCTTATCGCAGCAGTTCAATCACAGGTGTTTCCCCATATTACTAGATTATCCTTATCCAGAATAAACATTTAATGTTAGTATTAACAAAGAAAATCTGTAGCTTCAACAACAATCTCTGTGTATTTAAAGCTCAGTGATGATTATCGACTTTAAAATCAATTGAATAGTAAGTATTAAATCATTTTACACAATATGGGTTTTCGAATTGTAAAGAAAAAGCTTCCAGTCCCCAGAGGCGCCTCTCCATGAGCCAAGACTCGAGCCAGTTCTCCCTGCTGGGATGCAACCCGTTCAGAACAATGCTCTTTAGTTGCCTTGACTGATATTCCCCCCCCCACCCCACAGATGTCTTCGCTACGCACCGGTGATGTATGATTGTAACACATCCATCCACTGCAAGGGAGGACAGGATTCCTGAGAGCAATTTGTTGCTTGTACCTCTCAGGAGGCTGCACTTCAACTCACAGACTTTTTTCCTACTTTGTAAATCCCCTCCGCTTAGCGGCTCGGCACAAATTTACCTTTGGTGTAAATAGCAGTGCTCAGCCAAGGTGGGATGGTCTTAGAGGAATCATAGTAGTGATTAATTCTCGATGACTTATGAGTTACGGTCTGATCTTGCCAGAGCAGGAGCTGGAAAGGCTCAGAAGATTCCCAAACGGGACACCCACAAAGTCTGTAGTACCCTTTCTGCCAGTGACAGAGCTCTGGGTTTTTGGAGGGGGGTGTCCAAGAATCCTCCTCGCTATGTTAAGCCTCTCCGGAGCATTAGAAAGATGCAGCAGTTGGATGGTGCTATGTTCCTAACAAGAAAAATCTAAAGCCCGCATTTGTGATATAGAAAATACTAGGAAAGGATTCTCAGGGTGTTTTGGATGTTCAGAGAACACAGACCCCAGGACGGGCAGTGGGATGTGTAGCTCAGGGGATGCTGAAATATCACATCAGGTTCACTGGATGAGATGAGAAAATGGGTTTCCTGCTATAACCTTCTCTGAGGTGGCACACGAGTGCAAAATGGATTTGATCATTTTCGTGCAGCTTAAATACTAGGTGTTTCTTCCCAGCTTTAAATACTTGAATACTCTCAATACACACCTAAACACAGCTCATGTGCGAAGCTCCCATCTTTTTTGCTAATTCTCAGAAGGGTAGCAAAGAAAGAAAGGGTAGCAGAGAGACAGGCTTCTACTGCAAAACCTCTGCTTTTCTTCATTTTCTAACTTTCAAAGCTCTTCATAGCCTTCTCATTTTCCTAATTTTAACTCCTTTCTCATGAGTTTCTTCTGATGGGTCTTTTATCACCAGTATATTCAGGCTTGACTTTCCATCTCCTTCTCTCCCCTTTCTATCTCCCATGTCGTGCACATCCCACCACCCTCGCAGCAAACCGGCTCTGTGTAAATACCTTTCCCTCCACCACTGAGCACAGACACATATCCCTCCTTTCCTGCGGGATTTTGCCCCTCTTTCAACTTCTCCTACCTTCTGCTCTTAGGAATTACCGAGCCTGCAAGTTCTATAGCCCTCTTCCCCTTTATTCACTCTTCTTTTTGCATTATTCTTTCTCAACATTTTACGAGTGGTTTGGGGAAGATGAAAATAATCCCTCCCATTGGAATAACTTTGTTAGAGAATTTAGGGAGGTAGAAGATGCCAGACCATCAACTCATAAACCACATGTGCTACCCTGGGGTCTCCCAGTGTGCATTTGCTCCACCCCTGCTACATCTCTATGATCACTCACACTCTTCCATTCTTCCTTTTCCCAGTTTCTTCTCTTCTAGTAATTCCCATCCTTCTTTCTTTCTAACCAAGCAGCTCTTCTCCCTCCAAATAGTCCATTTCTGGAAAAAATGTATCACAAGTTGTTTTCTTTTTGCCTTTCCTTTTTCAAATCTAAAGTACATCTGCACAGATTTGTTATTTCTTACGGCATTTTCTTCCTCCCCCCCGTTTTTTTTCTGGTTTGGGAGAAAAAAAGATGAACATTTCTCATGTCTTTCACACTATTCTGACATTAAATTTTAGAAAATCAAGGTAAAAATTAAAGATTCTAAAGAAAATAAACGATGTTTAACAGAACATCATTCTGTATCAATGTTTTCTTTCAAGTGGCCTGCACTAATCTACCAGGGGAGAAAAGAGTGACCAAGGTGGTATGGGGCGGAGGATGGAGATGGAGGGATGGGAAACCTTCGTGAGCAAACCCTGCACCCTTGTGTCCTCCTGCTGAGTATAGCTCAAGGGCTGGGTCCACTCTAAATGAGTATAAAGAGCAACAGAGGGCATGAAGCAAGAGCAGAATACTGCATCAGATCCTCTTTCTGTAGGCTCTTTCAGTAGCAACAGTTTCTTTTGAATATAATCGCTTTATCTTGTGGTTTATAAATCCAGGCCTGCCTCCAAATAGCAGAAATCTTTATCAGAGATAATTGCTTTTGGCTAGAAGCAATGGCTAAAGATGACTGATAGTGGTTGAGCAATTATTGTTTAAATGATGATTTCTACTTAACAAACACCAATACGCCCTCCGTATCACTTCATACCTACACATTTGCACTGTTTCTGGGCATTACTTTTCATAATGCTCCTGTGTGGCTGCAGAGAGGGTGCAGCTCCCGCACTGCTACAACACAGCCTGTGCAGAAGAGGCAAAGCCCACGGGGGCCCCGTCGGTGCTACCGACCCTCGCTCTGTGTAAGGGCACCGCTGTGCTGCCTGGCTCAGCCCGCGGGCC
Organism: Dromas ardeola; assembly: GCA_013398915.1. Classification (NCBI taxonomy): domain Eukaryota; kingdom Metazoa; phylum Chordata; class Aves; order Charadriiformes; family Dromadidae; genus Dromas; species Dromas ardeola. The sequence goes on along the minus strand of VYZM01017085.1, from coordinate 218,304 downwards.
CGTTTTCTCCAGTTGCTGCCCCCTACTCTTTCCTTCTCACATCCGCATGCACCCACAGCCTCTCGGATGAAGCTGAGGGGCTTGGACTACCTTGGGTGTGTGGGTGATGAGCGCGCGAGATCCCTGCTGCAGGTATGAGGCAAAGCAAACGGCTGGAACCTGCCTGCAGCACGGAACTAACGGCACACACTATTGGGGCTGGGGTGGCCCCCGGGGCTCCCAAGGCAAGGGAAACAGGCCCCCCGTGCTCTACATGATGGACATCTAACACCGAGGGTCCCCAGGGAGACCAGGCTATCCGCCCTCCTCACTGCCCTGCAGGGACCTTGGGGACCAGCCCGCACTCGGCTGGGTCAGACAAGAGTGGACGGAGCCAGCCGAATTGCTTCCATACGCAGGCCAGGCATCCTCAGCTGGCCAAATCTGCTATTCTTAATTGGAATTATTTACAAATGCATTGGATTTCTTTTTCTCTTGTTTTAGTTAGTTCCAGGAGCTATGGACCAGATTCAAAAAAATAAAAAGCTGAGGGCTTTTTGGTTGGTTGGATCTTTTTTCTTTGGATAAGACAAACAGGGAGATTAAAAGCATCTCCAAGCTTTCTATATACTCGTGGGAAGAGTAATCTCTATTAACACAATCAGTGAAATTGCCTGATGGAATCAAAACTGTTTATACAAGCAACAGTTAGAGGACTGGTATGATATTATATAGGTGGAAATAAGTGGTGCTAAATTCCACCTCCTTTTTAGTAAGCACATCATTGTATAATTTTCTTATGCTGCTTAAGACCAAAAGTCCACTTTGCCTTCATGTACGGCATCATCCTGTCTTATTTAAAAAAAAAAAAGTGTACTTGTCCCAACTGCCTCACTATAGCTGTATGTTGTAGGGTACAATAAGAGTCTCTTTTCAAAGTCTTGCACAAGTAAGGATGTAAAGCTGTGCTTTATTTGTGCTAAGGAATGCAGCATTAAAACCAGGCTTCTCTGTGGGACATCTCTGGGGGACCCAGAGGAAGCCCTGCGCAAAGTGCTTCCTGCATTTTGCTGCTTCTCCTGGGAGGGGATTAAGATTAGGGACCTAATTCCACTGAACATCCTCAGTTTTTTTAGCTGTCCACAGAATTGGCTTCCAGCAAAGAACCTCATCTAATTAACTTACAGTCAGGACTGACTTCCACGTGCTATGTTATGAAATGTAGATATGATGGCATGTTTTCATACTGCATAGCTGAACTGTCCTTCCCCACAGTGCCATCAGGATGGCACTGTGAGCAATATGTTTAACGCAGGCACGCTGCCAGCAAATATAGAGGTTTCCTGTCCTTTCATGGGTCCCCTCATACTATCTTGCCTAAAAGATTGAACATATTCCACAGTTCTAATAACAAACATTGTAACCTTGCAAATAGCGACACTTGGAGTTTTCTTTAATATTTATATTTTTTGACCCCAAAAGGGAAAAGAATTTACCATACATAGACTGGAAAAACAGTGTGCTAATTTCACTTATCAAGGGCGTTCAAACCAAAGAGCCTGCCACTAATAATAGTGTGTTAAAAAATATTCTTGAAGGCAACACGCGTTACTGTATTTTAGTACATGCCGGTACCTAGCTCTAAATGTCAGTATTTTCACAGCGTAATTCATGTCAGCTCCCAGCTCTTATGACATCAGAGGATGAGTTCAAAGGAACGCAGTTTTCTGCTTTATAAAAACAGTTTAAAGATAAAAGCCAGTTTCATCTGAAAAAAAAAGAGAAAACTGAAACTATTAAGCACCACGTTAGCCAAAAAATTCTATGAAAGGCAAACGCCAATCAAAAGAAGATGACAGTATTTTATAGTGGAACCATATTAGTAGAAGTGATCAACTGCCGTTGCTTAATGCCTTACACAATGCTCAGTGTCTTCCCTACTAAATCATGCAGCTGAGGAAGTGCTAAAAATCGTATCAGCTATTAAACAGAGAAGCTTGAAACTGACCTATCCTCCTGTACATCACTGGACAATGTTTAATACGTGTAATGAATCTACTGTCGATGAAACAACTTTTCTATCTGCGTGAGTCTGCAGAAAAGAGAAAGTGACAGTATTATTTTCTATATTTATATTTAAAACAAATAAGTATCAATCACATGGCTTTAAGCATTTAGCTTTCTGTAGATCTTTCAAAACTTTTTTGACCCAGCGCTCGGTGCTCTGGAGCTTATCAATGACACCAGGGGTCAAAAGTGTTAGTGCGACTAAAATTACTAGGACAAAGCCAGAACCAGGTCAGATCGCCATGGGATAGTCCCATAAGGCCTCCCGTAGGCTGCTGCCACCAAGGAGTTCTAAGGAAAAGAAAGGAAAGACCATGAATCAAACATCCCAGAAAATTCACAAGCAAATGTGTTATTAATCAAGGAAAATAAAAACAAAGTTTATTAAAATGCCTTGTAATAGTACATTTCAAAACAACACAAAGACATCTTATGTGATGACCATTTTATCACTGAGGCTCATTCCAATTGAGTTACATTCTTCAAACCCAAAGAGCCACAAGTGTGCCAGAAAAGAAAATAAACACTGGAACGATGTGTGCAGTCACACATCTAATTTGATGATTGATCTCACAATTTAAATAGACACTTTCCACCCAAAATAAATGCAGAAGTCTATATCAATGGCACTTCAGCAAACTGAAGCTAATAGCAGGACCGGTAAAATTTATACATTTCTTTCCATATTTAGCAGAGAAGTTCAAATTAGGACCTGAACGAAGTCAGAGGATAAGAAAACAAAGCAGAAGGGGTCTACTGTGTTCTGTACGATTTGGAACGCCATAATGAAATATTTTTTAAATGACTATAACTTTCCCATTTATTGCATAAATATTTATGAAGGGGACGGATCCTCATACGGCACAAACTGCCTTAAATTAATTGGTTTCAGTGAGTCAAATAAAGTCAGGGAAGTTACAACAATTTACGTCAACCATGAATTTGCCCCAGCATGTTTACACAGGAATATTGAATCGAATTCGCTGCTGCTCCGACTCCGGGGAATTGATGGAACTGCGACAGCGCATGATTTAGTCTTTTACGCTGTAAACCAACATCAAAAGATGGATCCTGTTTCTCCCCTCCCACAAGCTCTTGTTTACGTGAATATTGTCTGTGAAGCGACTCATGGGAACGGGGATTGAACTATTAGGCCCGCTTTTGCACTAACGAGCCTAATACAGAGGGATATTTGAACTGTATCAAGTTTTTAAGCTAAAGATGGAGGTCAAAGTTACAATTTTATCAGTTACGTTTTGGAGCCCTTCACTTGATCATGACAATACCATGTTCATAATACAATTATTGTAATCATATTTCCAGTATTGCTTGCCTTCAGTGGAAACAGATTGCATTAAACTCAAAACGCCGCCCGAAATGGTATGCACGTTTCAAAGTCAAATAAAGGTTATAGAACAGGACCTTTGAATTCATGTGCAGTGTATAATCAGTACTTGATCGCTAGAGGTATTTCTGAGGCTTTCGTGAACTTAGCAATTAGTGCCGAAAACAGGCATTATACAAGGAGAAACAGAGTAGTTAATAGGTCATAAGCAGCTCACTGGTTGCACAGGCTTCAGCCAGGCTATGGGTAAGGCTGAGGGCTCTCCACGACACTTGCGCTGTTATGATTTATTCACGCAGACAATTTATTTCCTTGAAATCTATACCAGAGAGCGTCTTATGTCCCTGGTGCTGCAGCAGAGAGCTTTAAAAATCTCCATAGCTTGTCAGGCGGTGTAAGTCAGTGCCCCTTTGCTGTGGTCAGTGCCCACTCCTGCCAGGCTAGAGCTTATTTTGACTTGTATTTCTATTTGAAACTCTATTTTATTAATATTTATTAATGAAAGCAATTGGAAAAAAAATGTTTTTTGTGTATTCTTTCTGTCCTTGCTTTCTGCAGCACTTTACCTGTTAGTCTGTGCAATTACTAATGATCTCCAGTCACTAACAAATAATGATATTAGAATTAATTGCCTCCAGTCTTATAAATCCTGAAGTAGCATTACGTAAAAATGAAGCTATCATATTACCAGGAAACATAATATACAGAAAATGTGTCTTAATTATTTGAACAGAAGCTGAACGAAGATTTATCACCTCACTAGCTCCAGAGATCGATGACTGGAACAAAAGAAGTTTTGTTCACTGACTAAAAAAAGAGTTAAAAAAAAAAAAAAAAGATTTTTCACTTTTTTCCAGCTCTCATAGAAATTAATTTCTGTTTTCAGAAGCTTTTTTTTCTTTCTCTTTTTTTACTAGGTTAAATAAATCCTTTTGTCTGACCCAAAATGAAACCGTGATTAAATTTTGTAGTTTTTGCCACTTACGTAAATTAAAATTTTGGATTTCAAAAGCTGAATGTATTTTCAAATAGGAAAGGCGAACTTGATTTAAGTATCGCAAGAAATCTTTTTTGAAAAATCTATTCTCTTATTCATTAGAAGCTTTAAATTTAGTAAAGTATTTTGGAACTTGCATTTTTGGTGAATAGTAACAGCAAGTTGAAAAGCGTCACCCAACTCTAGTTATAACACTGCACATAATCGGGGAAGAAATCACAAACATCTCTAGAAGCGCAGAAAAAGCACTGAAGATGAAGTGAGGCAGAATATTGAGTTTGTATGGGGAACAATTTGGTTTATTAGAAGTATTTGTTGTTGTTTGGGTTTATTAGGTTTTCATTCTCATGAGCGAAAAATTAGCCAGCTGCAGGGACGACTTCGCCTCTGAAACGAAAGGCGAAATCCTCTTCTCCCCGGCTGCAGCCGAGCTGAGCGCTAGCACCGCGGGCTCGTTTACGGAGGTTCCCTCCATGCCTCGCTCCGTGGTATCCCTGTGTCTCCTCCCTGCCATATGTCTTGCATCCACACATCGCAGCGCTCCAAACGGCTCCAGAGCCAGTTGCTCCCGGCGCCTGCCAGCGCTTGCACAAAGGCTGAACTTGACACTCCCAGGCAGTTCCAGGGAAGTTCCTCAGACTCTGCACATGTAATTAACGGGGAGTACGGGGACATTAGAAAGGCCCGAGTCTAATCAGAGGAGCACTAAAATGGGAGACTCGAGTGACGGGGAGGATAACAGTTCTCTGCAAGTGGCATATATGTATTCAAGCTTGTCATACACACACTTTTATTGTCCCAATAGATGCGTGACACAGAGCAAGCTCCGCTAGCCCTAGCACTTTATTTAATTTTTATAGATTGTAAGGTGATCACGTAACGTGTAGTCTGACTTCCTAAATAACACAGGCCAAAATAACCTCACCCCCTATTTTCCCCTCTCCATTAGTACAGACTGTCTTCACCTTGGAAAATATCACTAATGCGAATACGCAGAAGAATGAGCAGAATGCTGTTTCCAGCACGGCGCCTTTGCCAGAGCGTGCTGGCTCCTGCTGAAGTCAATCCAGCCCTCGTGCGTGCAGAGGGCAGATCCCAGCTCTCACTAGCTAAAAGGAAACTTTGCAGAGTGTCATGTTACTTTTGAGTCAAGAGTTTGGGGGTTATTTTCAGAAATTCCCAGCTAGAGGCTAGAGGCATTTAGTCTCCCCAGCCTGCGGTCGTTCAGCACCAACTCCCTTAAGAAATCTGGCTCTTGACGTTCTGCGGTCCCAGTCTCAAACCCGAGAGGGTGTGCTCAGAGCACAGCACTAGTGCGGAGCCCTTGGAGGGCTCCTGGCAGTTTGCAACAGCCCGATCACAGGACTGGAGTCTTGGATTGCAGCCGCTTCAGGGCAAGAATCACGGCTTTGTCATTTGCTTGTGAGATATATAGTTCCGCTGCTCTCAATCTCTGGCAGGATGAAAACACCAGGCAAGCTATTTGGAAGCGGGTCTAGCTAGTTTAAAAGAATTTCAGTACTACTTTCATGTCTCCAGGTTTGCAAGCTCACACCATCAAATCCTACTCCAGCAGGCAGAGTTGATCGGGAAGATAAAATGCTGAGGACCTCCAGGAACCAAACCTCGCTATGTACCTGTCAGAAATCCTGACTGGGACAGCCTGGGTGCAGCCTTTCTCCTCGGACAAGCCCTGGGAGGGAGGCACTGTAAGCAATCCCACTTCAGCTTCCCCCTCAAAGATGCCGTGAATCGTGCGCTACGTAGCGCCGGATGGTTTGGTTTTGCAGGTCCCTATTGCAGGTAGCTGCTGCACATCAGCCATGCCTGGAACCCAGTAATACACTGGGAATTTTCCCAGCCCACAGGGATCACGTCCAAGCTATCAAAATAGAAAGCGATGAGTTCCTACATATTCCAAAATGCTAATATTAACACAGTTTTGTTTTATATCAGATGTAAATAGGACCTTTTTTTAAAGTTTGCCTTTTTTTTTATTGCTGGCTTTAAGATAACAGACTTAAAAGAAAGAGGTTAAAATAGTGTCTAAACTTAGTAAACGTTTTCCGCAAGTGCAAAGATTAAAGCAGAAATGAGTGGTGGTCTGTACTGCAACCTGAACCCTGCTAAATAAACCAAAATATTCGCTTACTTGAACATTTAATGAAGGTTAAATATAACCCTTAAAGCATGAAAACGATGATTTCAAACGTTTCCAAGAGCCTCTTAACCCCCCCCCCCACTCCCCTTAGATTTTGGAGCAGTGATGAGTGATACTTCTTAGCTGCTTCAGCTATTGCTGAGCCTCTTATTAGAGATTTAGGAGAGAAGTTTTGTGCAATTCTCCTACTTCACTAATGACTCTCAAGCTGGGGTTTCTAGCATGGACTGAGAGGAACATTCTCCCTGGAGCTTATACAGGTGTCATTTGTATAAGCCTTCGGTGGTTTTATACAAATGATCGCCCCAGGATTCTTAACAAAACAATCCAAATGGCCTCTTTCCTTTAATATATTATTTAAGCAATAACTTCACTCTAGCCTCAGGCTTGCAATGCAATAATTGCAACCAAACTAGCACTTACCCACAGAGACGCTAATGATGCATTTAAATGTAATGGCAGTACGTACGCTAATTCTAATTCAGAGAATAGGTAACTGAAGTATCTGAAGAAAACATTAAAGAGATGTTAAGGACTTGTATCCACATTAAGGTTAATCAGGAAATTAGATTGGCGTATATTATGGCTAATAACATAAATGATATAATGGTAGAGGAACAACTGTTCCCATCAATGGTTGCAATGCTCCCAGTAATGAAAGAGAACAGGAAGAGTACCATACTTTGAAGGACAGTTACTGAAATAAAATAAGCTATCTGGATAAAGCTGGCCAGCCTGTTACAGAAAAAACTTGATTACTATGGGCAAAACACATATCTCATTTTACCACTCAGATCTACTTGATGACAACTTCCTTCTCTCCCCTTGCAGTCGCACCATTTTTCCTCCTCACGTAGAACTTCAGTAAGATAAAGTTCCCATTTAAAAATGAGATGTCATTCCCGCTTATATGAGAAATTTGGTAATAAAATAATACATGCTATCAAACAACAAACATCAGCGATGAAATCAAATTTCTCAATGCAGGCCTGAGCTCAAGTCATAAAATCATAGAATAGTTTGGGTTGGAAGGGACCTTTAAAGGTCACCTAGTCCAACGCCATATTTGACATCTCCTCCCAGAACGACGGGGTACATTTATGAAGTACCACACCCCGGCTCGGGCCGGGAGCCCTTTCCCGGGAGGAAGGGCATGGGGGAACAATGGCAGAGAGGGGCGCCCGGCGAGCAGGGCCGTGCGTCCGCATCAGCTCTGCCAAGTGGCCTAAGGGGAAAGTTGTGGCTATGTCAACATTCGTGAAAGAATTTCCTATCCATTGTGCGCTCGTACAGGGTGAATAGCAGCAAAGAATTAGACTTGGAGAAATAAGGAACTTGTCAAAGTTACAAGTCCTACTTTACCAATTTGCTCTGTCTTATGCAACGGTTCCCAGGTGGGGTAAAAGCTTGCCTCCGTGTGCTCACCCAAAAGAGTTCTGGAAAGTAAATCTGAACTGGCCTCAGTAACAGAAACAAGAGCTTACATGACTTGCCTACAGAGTCTGTCTGGCAGTTTCTAGCTGAGCCACATAACAATTATTTCCTGATTTTAACCATTGCTACAGCAAAGACAGCAGCTGTTTCAATCTCTTTTAGCTATTCAAAGTTAACAAAACCTTCAGAAAAACAGCAACTGATTTGTATTAAGCTCAAGTCTGTCGGAACACTTTAGTGAGCCATCTAAACCATCTTTTTCCTAATGAAGACAAGATCTAGACATCCAGCTCCAAGCACAGCAATCTCTTGAGCTTGACTGGGGACAGTGGGCACCAAATACAAATAATAAGCATCAGAGGTGTTTCTAGTTAGAAAGAGGCTTCTGCAGCCAACTTGCATTGCTAATTGGAAGCAGGGCGTTGCCTTCCCCAAGCACACAGAAAGAAGGTGCTCGAGGCTGGTTAGGGTGAGCATTCACAAGCAAAGCCACAAGCAGCAGTGGGAAAAATATATGAAGTTACAGGGAAAATGGGCCCTTAAGAACTTAAGAAAGGAAAACAGTAAGCAGTCAGTAAAAATGATGCCAGACACAAGCACTGGGGGTGACTTTGGGATCTCCAGGATATGTTTCTCTCCCTTCCCTTCAGCCCCCAAGGGCATTAGCACAGACTTCAACAGAAACTGCTTCTCAAACGCTTTTTGCCTATCACATTCGCTTTAGCAAAACTACCTTTAACTGTGCTGAAGCCTGAAAGTCTGTCCTATGCGACCTTGTCTCTGGTTCTGCTACATCCACTGCCAGAGAGTACTGTACGGAAAATACTTTATGTAAGAACGAAACTGCAAAGTGCGTCCACGTCCTGTGGTGACGCACCGGGGAGAACATCACTGCCACAGGGCAGTGGGTTTAAAGCAATGATAGAGTTATGTTTCAACGGTACAGAATTGTGAACTCGCATTAAGTCAGTCCTTCCAATCATCCTATTCTTGGTGGGTGTTTAACTTCATTTCTACTTGAAGAGTTCTCTCTGTCCTTCCCACCCCTTAACACACTGCTATTCTTAAATGATCAAGAACCATGAGTTGATGGAAACATTAGAGGGAAAACAAACTAACAAGAAAATCAATATACAAATGTTTTATTTGCATGGACACTCTTTGTATTTTTTCTACTGCGCTATTTGCGAGGCAGCGGAGGTGATTTGTTAAGGTCTTATTAAATTCTTGTTACCTCTCAGATAAAAAAATAGGCAATATGGATAATGCATGTGGGGTCCTCCTCCTATTTGTTTTTGGTGGCCAACCTTTTTACTTTAGGAGGGTTAGAGAAATAATTATTGAACCCTCTTTGGTTAACAGCCAGAGGTTGTTTTCCTTAAGCTGCTCCAGATTGTTACAAGGCAAGGTTGAAACGATAGGCTTTCACATGGCATTTGAAAAGTAGGTGGTGAGTCAGAAAGGCAGCAAGACACAGGAAGGCTGCTCCAGGTGGCAGAAGCAACAGGGTCAGAGCGAAGGCCACTTCTAGCTGAACGGAGGGGAGAAAAGAGAGGAGGTTATTTAGCAAGGCTGGAGTTAGCCCAAGAAATCCTGTGGAGCGGCCTACAAACAAGAAGGGCGGTTTTGAATTGCACCAGGGAATAATGGAGCTATTTGAAGCTGGGGGCTTTGAGTTTGTGCTTCTTTATCTAGGAGACCCTGGGTGGGAAAATTGCACTTGCACTGGGACTGTAGAAGCCACAGCATGGAGCTGAAACATGCGACAAGCCATCAGCAAAGCTGCAGATCTGGGTAACGTGAGGGACCAACAAGCTTTAGGCATCTGATGTTGAATGGCGATTGCCTTGGCTCTCAGCACAGTCAGGGGAAAGAAGGAAAAAAAAAAAGAAAAAGAAAAAAAAAGGCAGCTCTTCCAGAGAGCTGTTATAGCCAGACAGAAGTTAAGTTTGAACTCCAGACTCTTAGGTAGGTGTTAGGACTACCCTGGTCTGAAAAGGGAGATGGATGAGAGGAGGCCAGAGAGCAGTAAGGGCAACAGAACAACAGAAGACGCTCTCATTTGTTCATAAAAATCATTCCTCCTTTCAGATATTTCTGCTCAACTCCTACGCTGACACAAGAGGTTCGCTTTGCTAAGAATAGCAGAGAAGGTGGGAAGGACAGATTGCAATCAATATTTCACAGCTCAGTATCAGCCTAAAAAGATCTAATGAAATGACACAAATTATTAACCTCTTAGCATAGAGAAGGACTAACCCAAAAAAAGAGAATCGGCATCTAAGTGTGGAAAAGGAGCAAACCAGGCAATTGTACAGGCAGAGGTACAAATCCGCACGGATTTGGATGGAGAGTCAAAACCTGCACCAACACCAAAGAGATTGACAATGAGAAGAAACAATGGAGAAGAGAAAATTTAAGGAGCTGCCTTCTCTTGGATAGGCATCCATCTGATGTGGCCAGATATAATAAGCCCAGCTCTATGTACAATGTACATATGTATGTACTATATGCCTTCGACTTCTGAATGACCACATCTGCAGACATTGCTCTAAATGATGCATTTTTATATGTTGAGGTACTTCTGTGGCTTCAAAAAATCTGACATACATTAAATAAAAGCAATGAGAAGAGACCTAAAGGCTTTGGGGATTTTGCGTTTTTTTTTTGTTTTGTTTTGTTTTTTAATACATGATGTTAAAATCCATGTAATAATATCAAGAAACCCAAATGTTTATAACTATGGAAAAACCAAAAGCATTTTTCAGTTTGAGTACTATAGCAGGGATGTTCTGAGAGTGTTTCATTGGACTTCACCAGAATTATCATATAAAACAGAAGCAGATACCTGAGGAATTTCAGATACACCACTAACCTACATGACTGACATTCTAGCAGAGCTAATTTACATTTTAGAGATTTATCAAAAAAATTAGATTTTCTTCCCTTGACTGACATTCAAGGTGCACTTTACCAGCAAGCGTTTTTCTGAGTGTACAACCAGGGAGGGAAATTCAGTGTTTTTGTTATTCAACAGGATTAGCAGCCTAGATTCACGTTAAAGTGATACAGAAGGGCATTAACTAGTTCTAAATGACTTAATTCCCTGAAAACAGTATTTTTTAATGTGCTGCTAATTAAAATATTTAAGAACTCACTGTAACAACATTTTGAAAACAAACCAGAAGAACCAATGTAAACAAAATATCATTTTACAAACCAAACGGAATCACTTAAAATCCAATGTAATTCTATGTTCCAATAAAAATAAATATATGTACAGGTGTCAAGTTAAGATTGTCAAGCACACTCCCAAGATACCATCTAAGAATGAACCAAGAAGTTAAAATTAACCCCTCTTGTACTCATTCTTACTTTTTGGGACAGGCATTATAATTTTCTGTGTAGCACCTACCTCTGAAGCCCGCGACACTGGCCAAGAACACACTAAATGGAGGAGCAGGAGAGTCACCGAGAAATGCTTTGGTGGAAGTTCACCAGAACTCTCTCTGCAGGACTGCAGTGCCCTACTACCAATATATTATGTTTTCAGATTTTACTCAACGTTCCTATAAGCTAGGAGATTTTCTTTGCAGTATTTTTCTTGCATTTTGATAGAAATCTCAGTACGGCAGATTTAGATTTAAGGAATGTGTGCTGTGTGACATGACAGTGCTCAGCAGTCTTGGTCCTCTTAAAGACTAGCTTTTTTGGCAAAAGATTATTCTTGCTCTCCTCCGATACATTGTATGGACATGAAATTACATAAAGATTACGTGCTTTCCAGGCTACAAATTTTTGCCCCTTAAGTTCAAACTTATTTTTCCATGTTCATTAGTTTCTTAGTCCTGAGAACGTTTTAAGTATTGCTTAACTGCGGTGTGTGCAGAATAACAACAAAACATTGAGAAATAATCATTCAAGGCCAGCTGCATGAAACAAACCTTGTGCCTCCGAACAGACTGATCCCTCTGCCTGGAAATAGTTTCTTTATAGAATCTGGTATTTGCATGTTTCAGATCTGTGTCTCTTCTTGCATTCAGCTCCTTCGACACAGCTAACTAGCTAACTTCAGGAGAAAGGAAGAGGGTAACAGCTCCTTTCCTTTTAATTTACTGGTATTTCCCTATCATTGCTGAGTCTTCAGTTTTTTAGGTTGGGAGCTACGTCCTTGGCCACAATTCTGTAGAGCACAATTCTGTGACTCCATGCATCAGTTCGAATATCAGTCTTCATGTTCAGTTCAGACTTAGTCTTTCCCTGGTATTCTCTGTACTGTACTAGTGGTCCTGGTATGCTGTTCAGAAAATACTTTAATCTATCTAAAAATGTTTACTAGACTACATGGCATTACCTCCCAAAATGACATCTTACAGCCATCCAGCGCAAAGAGATGCTCAACATTTAGATGGCAGACGAGTGGGGAGCATCAAATTGTAGATGTAGTGCTTCACTTTAGCCGCTTTAGAAAGCCACTATTTTCTGTGCACAAGCCAACATCGGGTTACTTGCAGCATAGCTAAGTAAGTTCTTCCCCCAGGATTTATTTTGGTTCCAAATTAAAAAACCCAACATGGGATATGTGCTATTTCACAGTTGAAAAGATAATATTACATGAGAAGTCTATTTTGTCCATTAATATAATACAGGTGGTAGCTTCAGGACAGGAAAAAAAAAGTTGTCTTTCCCAAACAGTCAGGTCAGCAGGCTCCCCACCTTCGGCGTGTTGTCAGGGACCAGTGCTAGTACAGAAGGCAGGAGTCTTTCCTGGGTTATCTAATAAGGCTAGAAAAAAACTTCATATCAATCAGCAATATGGAGATATTGCTGATAAGCTGTTGCCATAAGCTCTGAACTCTTTCGAACACCTCATCTTCCAGAGGTCAATTTTTCATCTGTCATTTCTTAAAAACCAAAAGGTCTTGGCCATGTCATCCATATTACGGTTAAATTCAGTACTATATTTTGAAATGCCTTAAATTTGACAAATTTAAGGTGACAAAGGAGGAGACACTGCACTTTCAGTTACTTGCCTCTTCTCCTGTACATCCAGTTCATAACTTTGTTGATGGAAAGGCACAGGCAGTCATCAGTGCCTAATTTTTATTTTAAGTTAATTTTAAATTTAGTGCCTATTTTTTCCAGAAGACTGAAGTAAGCATCTTCCAGAGTGCTGTGAAGGAGGGAGTCAATGGACCACTTCCTCTCTGGAGTTTTTTGGAGAGACACCAAGGTGAAAGAACAAGAAAGAAGGCATAGCCTGGATTCCTCCTTCAGTTCCCCCCCGCCACTGTCTACTGGCAAGTGGCTACAAAAAGCAGAGATATCAGCGATGCTGCCAGAGCAAGGTTGTGCAGTCATCTTGACAGTGAAACTGTTGAAGACAAAGGACAAAACTGTCCATTCCACCACTTCCCCCAACCACACCAGCTCATCATGGTTTTTGAAGCAGGAAATTTGCCCCAAGTTTCTTTGCAGTCCTTACAATTATTGACAATTCTCACACGGGTACAAGACTCTGTGCAGATCAAAGATCAAACTGAAGGGTCAGCATGAAAAAATAATATATTACCTTCATGAAAGGATCTTGAAGAGCTACTCAAAAGAAAATTAAACCCAAATATTATTTTATGTTCCTACTGCAGAAATGAGTGCTGCAGTCAACTGAATGCCAGCTCTTAACCAGCTGGGCAGAAAGCCAGAGGGGCAAGAGGGTGTCAGATGGAATTTAGGCCAGGCAGGCAGGAAACACCAAGAGGAAACACCAGCAGCAGCTGTAGAAGCAAAAGAATGGGCAGAGGCTCTAAGACAAATAATAACAGGCAGAGAGCAGCAGTAGCAGATGTCAGACTAGTGCTTTCTAGGGGGGATGGGATGGCACTTTTGAAGAAAGGGGATATTATTATTTTTTTTTTAAACCACTTTGCATTAATTATCTGAAAAGGGATTCTTCCCCCGAACCCTTTGAAACATTGTTATTTCGGATTAGTTTGTGAGGAAAGAGACTCAATCGAACACCCACTCAGTGTGCAATGCCCAGGACAGGCGCTGCTGCTGATCCTGGTTTCGTGTATGGGTTTGATTTCTCCCAGTGGCTTGTGGAAATGTTAAAAATAATTCTGGACATCAGTTTGGTAAAGGGATCTCTTATTTCTAGAGTGGTTTTACTGAGTGGTTTTCTAGACTTTCTATCAAGTGAAACTATCAGGCAGAATGAGGAAGTTCTGCTCTTCCAAAAGATGCTGCAATACTGCTTTTGTCAGGACTGTAATTTGTAGGCTAGTTGATATATTTTTAACCTGTTGATCACATCCATCAGTTGATTGATTCACCAGGTAGTGAGAAGCAGCACTTGCACCACCACAGAGACTGTGTCATGGTGATATCTGTCATTGAGTTCTGTCATTCCTGAGAAACTTGTCTTCTTCCACGCAGTATAAGAGGCACTTTGCAGAGAGGATACTACACTCACTCAACCACATTCATCTAATGCTATATCAAGAAGTGGTGGATGCAAGAGCTAATCAACCATTCTCCTCAAACACCATCAAAAGAGGAAGAGGCACCTGCGCAACTTCAAACAAGTAGAGCACCGATTCAAACCAGGAACTGCAGAATGTGTGACCAGAGAGCCTAATGAAATAAATAATATGAAGAAGAAAAAATATTTTAAAAGAAGTGATCTATGCTAATTACATTATCTTTGTTTCACTCAGAAAAAACAGTGTCATTGCACAAATCAGGGAAGCATAGGTTATAGCTCAAACGCTCAAGCAGCTTAATGAATTTAAAGAAGGGAAGCCGGCTTTGGAAAGCAAGTCACCACAAATGGGACATACCAAAGCCACACATTAATAGCACTAACCCAGTGGCTACTCGCTCACATATGCACATTATAATCAACGGTTGGACCACCAGCTCCAGATAATTAATGAGGTGAACCACCTCATCCTCCCCATCGGCCGTGGCATGCCGTGCAGCAACCTAGCACACTGCAGAGACCTCCGAGGCCGTCTCTGGGGTAACGAGACACGGTTTGGCACGGCTCCTGTGAAGTGCACTTGCCAATAGCCCACAGCCGCCTTCCCCCCACATGAGGATGGCAATCTGCTCTGCGCCAGCCTTTCAGGAGACACCTGGTATTTAGATGAAGTGGATTCGGATTTCTTAATCCCTGCCAGAACCTAAGAAAGGCATGAAGTAAGTAATTTCAATTAGATATGTGTTATGTTGGGGTGAGGAAAAAAGGAAGAAAAAGGGCAAAATTACAAAGTCAGTGGTAACAAAACGATGCTCATGAATTTGTCAGGATTCCACTTGATTGTTCATGCCAAAAAAGCAAAAAGTTTCTAAACAAAATATTTCATCTAAAATTCTTTTTTTTTAATGAAAAGTTTGTATTCAAATCGTCTTTTCATCTCAAGATCAACTTCAATTTTATCTTCAAGGAAATTTGCTTGAAGTGAAAGCTAATAGTTTTGTTTCACATGAAATCATCTGGTTGGGCTTTTGAGAAACCAAAATTTTATTTTCCCAATT
This sequence comes from Dromas ardeola, assembly GCA_013398915.1. NCBI lineage: Eukaryota > Metazoa > Chordata > Aves > Charadriiformes > Dromadidae > Dromas > Dromas ardeola. The sequence continues at coordinate 202,782 of VYZM01017085.1, read as the reverse complement.
AAAGAAAAAATCATCAGGGTCTAACCAAGATGATTTTCTCACCCAATTTCTCAGGACCCTTGTTGGACCTCACATTATATTTTTAGTTACATTTCCAAGTTTTCCTGTAACTAGTATTATATTAAAAAGAAATAAAATATCCCTCCAAAAAAAGTTTCATGGAGCAGTTGGTCAGAAAATACACAAGAACAGAAACAATTCTTTACTTGTTCCTGAGCCATGAGCAGCACCTGGTTCAAAATGTTCCATTCAAGCACATTGCTGCTTGTAGGAGCAGAACATCCCTTACAGCAGCGCTTTAATTACAGAATATGAAGCTTGTTAATAGAAAATTAAAATCAGAAGGTAAAACAGAAATTCTTGCACATGATTTGAAGACGACAGGAATATTTCGATACATCATGTCAATGGGACAGAAAATGCACATCTATCAAAAAAGACTTGCGGAAGACCAAAGAGATTGGAATGGTTGAAGGGCCGTTAGCGTATTAGAAACACACGCTTTCTGTGAAAAGATAAAGTTGGATACAAATGAAGAAACTAAAAAGCACTCAGGCAAGCCAAAGGTAAAAGCATGTTAATGCTGGTCTAAAAGACTTTAAAGAACAACCTATTTCAGGCATAACAACTAAAATCACTCCTCCTTCAAATGCATCAAGTGCAGAAAGCCTGCAGAAGACGAAGCTCTGGTGAAAGTGTGACAGGCTCGAAGAGGTTAATAACACAGCAGAAAGACTAAATGAATTCTTGCAACAGCATTTATGGTGCTAAGGATCGTAGTGTGACACAATCTGCCTTAAAAGGCTACATCATGAATAATGTATCTACTTGCTCGTGTATGTTTTAGAACGAATCAATGAAATAGTAAAACAGTAGGAAGTATAAAACAAGTATGAGCTCTAACCAAAGTCAAGGTGAAACTGCAGTGATTAACTTATCTCACAAGGACTGGAAATCGGCAAAGATGATACTCAGTTTAAAGGATTCAGGAGAGCGAAGCAAGATCCAAACTGCAAACCTGTAAACCTGACATAGATACCATTAGAAATACTATTAAAGAATACTAAAGAATGGAACCACAAGACACTTGGGGCAATGAGATGTACAGACAAAGATTTCCCCTCTGAGAAGGGGTTACATCTCCAAAATCTGTTTTCAGGAGTCAGTAAACACAGGTGTAAGTAATCCTGTTCACATAACCTACTTGCGTCCCCAAAGAGCTCAGGACAAGTTTTCCCTCCCTCCGAGCTTCAAGTTAGTAAAGGATAAAGAAAAAAAATAGCAGGTAAAAAAAACGATAGGTCTTCACATACATAAATAACTGCTTAAAAAAAAAAAAAAAGAGTGGGAGTCCTTTTCCACAGGAAACTATGGAACTCCACAAGAATCTGCACTAGAACTCGTGGTGTCTAATGCATTCATAAGTGACTTCGAAAAGAAGGCGGAGAATGAGATGAGGTTTCCTCATGATATGTGGTTTTCACTATAGTAAAAACTAAAGTCAGATATAGAGAATTACGTGGTAATATTACAATCTGTCATAAACTGGCATATGAAAGTCAAGTTTTTATAAGCGTGAAGTGATGCACAAAGTAAAAATAGTCCTAATTTTATACATGCAGTGATGGACTCTGGCTGTTACTATGCATTGGAAGCATTTTGAAACAAGTGGTTCTACGAAAATACCAGCTCAGGTACCAACAACAGACAAAATAGAAGGTAAAACATCATGAATTGTTAGGAAAAGAGTAAGGAATACAACAGAAAACATTCCTATGTCACTATATACACACATGGTTCATTCATATACTGGATATAACATGTTGCTTGGCCCCATCTCAGAAAGAGCAAACTAAAGCAGGCACAATCAAGGGCAGAAAGAAGAAGATTCACAAACCAAATCACAAAACAGACCAAGAATTTTCAGGCAGGAAAAAGACACCACGGAGCAGGACACAACATTAACCGAGTAGAACTGAGCAGCATGGAGAAGATGACGAGGGTATGTCTTAGATCCTTGTACCAATGTCTGTCTTCCTCAAGCCTATATCAGCCTATTTGTCCAGCTACTCCTGGTTTTAGACCAGCATGGCTAAGACTTCCAAAACTCCTAAATTCAGTTTTCTCCTCCTTATTCCATTCTTTGATCTTAATATTGCTGTACACGTTATTGATTGTAGCATAACTCTCCTTGCACACCCAGCCTAAGCCACCTCCTCGTTGTTTTTTCTGATCTCCTTGTCCATCTGAACATTTGCCCTTCCTCAGGAACCATGCGCTGACCAGTGCCTTGCCTTCAAGAACAGCTCACAATCTTTCTGAATTTAACTCTAGTGAGCAACTTCTCTGTGCTGCCTGGGTGTCAGAAAAGACCGCTCCCTGCTCCTGAAGCTCTCACAATGGACAGAATGTCTCTCAGAGTGCAAGCAGCCCAAAGGGTTGGATATAACTCTGCACCTCCATCTCTAGAAAGCGTGTACAATGTCGCTAATCTTCTCCCAGGAACATACTGAAACTTTGAGGGGTGAAGACACTCTGAAATCTGGTGACGTCCACCGAAGCGTGGCACATACCATCACAACCTGCTCTGGGCACAGTTCTGCGTGCCTTGGCCCAAGAGAAGAAACACGCATGCTGACCCCTTCACGAAGCGCTGTGTAGGGCTGTGGACTTCCTGCAAGGCGGTGAAATTAGTCACTGCTCTTCCTCTGCTTGCAATACCCTCTGTCTTGTAAATCATCTGTCAGCAAGAGTATCCTGTATGAATGTGAGGGACAAGGGAATATCCAAGGGCCATGATCTAAGGGTCATGGTCTACACAGCCTGTAATCTTCCGCTGGCTTAGGAGGAAGAATAGGACTCCTCCTCGCACAGCTTGGGCCTTTTCCAGATCCATCTCTCAGAACAAACCATAAGCTCACATTAGCTTTTCCGAAAGGGTGAAGCAGCCTCAGATGGAAAAGATAGTGAGCAGACCACTATAGGCAACGTTTTCACTGATGTCAACCATTTCCTCTCCTCCACACATGCCAAACCGATACATTCAGTCTAAATAGACAGGGCCAGCAAACATCTGGTTGACACGAGAATCAGAAGGTCCCAGCCCACAATGTTTTGTGTTTTTACTTTTGTTACGTGCTTTTAAGTACACCAGAGATATCAGTACAACAAATGATCTTAATCCATTCCCCCACAACCTTGTTTCTCTCCATCAGATGTGATTCATTAGATGCAGAAGATCGCAGATCTGTCTCCCTTGCTGAATTTGTCAGCTATGTGACTGAGTGCTCTGTCCCGCTTGTACTCTGCAAGTTGATTTCAACTTACTATTTTATTAGCAATTTCCAGCACTCAAAGAGGACAGAAGAGCCAGGGTGAAGTCCTTTGGAATTTCGTTACTGGCTGCATGTCAAGGAGCATAAAACCTCCAAGTACTTAAATGAGCCAAGTGATACTGACAGAAAGCCTTCACTGAAGTCATGATACAAATTTAATGCTCCTTTAATATTTGTTGAATATTTACACCTACTAGAGCAGCAAGAAAAGAATGAATTCTGAGAAACTAAGTAAAAATGCAAGCTACGTCTTTTTCTAATAATTACCTATGAATTAAAGTTGGATTTATTAAAAGTAAGGATGGAAACAGTGCACGCTGTATGCAGGATTTTTATTTCTTATGCATCTTGCTTCCAATGTGAAGATAGAAGTGCACAATAGTTTTTTTTTTTGAAGCATAAAATTTCAAATGTGAGCATTTTTTATATTGCCTTTTATATAACTTCAATTTACGTTTTCACAGTCTCTTCAGATTCAACAATGTAAACCAAGTCAACGTAGTGCCTTTCAAATCCTTTCTTTTTCATTTTCAGTGTGCATGGAGTGCATGGATTTACATTTATCAGCATGGAGCCTGTTTATTTCTGTATTGCCCATTTATCTAGCTTAGATAGTTATGTGTGTTAGAGATGGTTATCTGTTGTATTTCCTGATTTGACAAGTTTTGTCATGCAGCCAACCTCCAAATGTCATTTTTGACTAAAATTTAACATTTTCAGGAAGAAAGTAGAAGAATAAGCATTGATTATTATTCTCATAATTATTGTTGGATGTTAATATTATTGACAGAGTGCTAAATCAGAGATTCAAGTCAATTTAAAGACATTTCAAGACTTTAATCTGAAATATACATTAATTATATCCTTAAGAACCCAAGTCCTGTATGGATTAAGTTTTCCTGAACATCCTACTAGTCACCAGCCTTGCAAGAGTTAACATGTACTTTTTATAATGATGTAATCCCACCAGTACTCTGTGTTGCTTAATTTATGTATTATGCATTGTTCCGTTTTCATAAGAATGACGGTCACGGATCAGTTTTGGCTGGTATCTTACAAAGACAGAATTACAGAAAATATTTTGCACAGCATGGTGATTTGTAGTATAACTTATTTACGATTCTAATGGAGCCTCAAAGGAAGAACAATTACCTTAATGTCACAGCTCCTCCCCTCCCCCCCCCCCCCAANGGTATTTTAATGGAATATATTCAATCTTGTGTTTATCTGTAAATTAGACCAAATAAAATACATTAGCATCCACAACACCCCTTTTTTCACCAACAGACTGCGAAGTACCTGAGACACATAAAGAAGCCCAGGTGACCCTGCTACAGAAAGAGTTCAATTTCCTACAGAAGCACAAAACAATTTCAGTATAATCCAGTGGGCAAAAACTGTACATCAGATCTTACGGAGTCTTAGCTTTATGAATTTGGACAGGCTAACTGAAACCAATATTTAAAGTATCTCATCTGCAAATGCAAGCAATTATCTCCTTCCTTTTGAGAGGTCACGCAATGGCTCCTTTAATGTACATGAAGCTAATAGTCAATTTGAGCTAGGTTATAGGCAGTTAGAAGAAATAAGAATACGGTACAGGACCTTCTGATCCTCAACCATACACCTGTTAATGACTCAGACACTGAAGAAAACAAAAATTTAAGTGTTCAGCTTCCCAGATAATCCTCCCTCTCTCCAACTCAAGAGAGGAAACCGATCATTCTGGCATTAGAATGGATGAAACACTCCCAGTACTCTACTTTTTTGGAGAATTACCTCACAAAGCATAAATTGAGTATAAAGCATCCCTTTTATAGTGACTGTCATGATCTGCAACTGCCAAAACATCCTTATTCTCAAGAGCCAACAGCATAGACTTACTGTTGAGGTTTGGTTTTTTTTTTAATTTTTTGCCCCCC
>VYZM01017085.1:149360-197469 GCA_013398915.1 Dromas ardeola | reverse complement strand
TTTTTTTTTTTTAAGTGTTGTTGGGAGGAGGGAGAGGAAGGAGGGGAAGGAGGAGGAAAAAGATTGCTCCCTTTAAGATCTAGTTTGAGCCCAGGTGGCTGGACCGAAGCGTCTAGTACAGCTGTACTCCCAGGGCGAGAAAGATTTGGTCTGTTCAAAAGCGACCTAAATCTCTAGTTTCAGGCGAGTGCTGAGTTTTTATCTTACGTCACTCTAGCGAGATGAAAGCAGCACATTGATAATGCTCTTGTCTGTTTGTATGTACGATTAACAATATGAAATCCTTTCAATTCTACTTTGTAGGAATAGCAAATATTGCACTTTTTAAAAGATGGCGTCTGTGGGGGAAAGCGGTTGTGATAAGAGAAGAAAGCAACACATCTGCGCAGGGACTTGAGCAGGCGGAGGCCTAGAGAGTTGAGTTTTAAATACAGACGTGCAACGCAGTATCCTGCACAGGGCTAGGAGGCTAGTACAGGCAGCACACAAGCCCACAACTAGCCACCTTCCCCCACTGTTATTTATTGACAAATACCAAGAATTTCCAAAAGGCTTCCCTGATTCTTTCATTTCAGAGGATTTCTGAGATGAAAACTTATTTCAAGGCAATGACTCTATTAGAGATACCCTGAATGACTTTTTGTAATTTTTTTTAACCTCCATTTCCTGTACAGTATGCAATTACTAGAAGGGTGGAAACTTCTGAACTCCCTAGGAGAGTTTGCTATGTCTCTCATTTCAGCTTAATAAAATATAATCTGAATTGCAGCATCTGTAAGACAGTTGTTCCCTATCCAGCTGTTCTAACTCAGGTTATTCGCAGGATGGGGAAGAAAAGAGAATTGCAAGAGGGATGCTGAATTTATTTGATAGGAATAACATTGCTAGAGCTTCAGTATTTTAGGACGTTTCCCCTTGTCAAAGTAAATTAGAAGGAACTGCCGCTATTGTGCTGACCCAATTTATCTTTTTTAGACTGTCTGCATTTTTACGTGCATTATGACTTTTCATTGATACATTCTCTGTGTTCATCATCTCTCCAGGCTACCTCAGGACTCTCATGGCCATACGTTAATCTTTTGATTTGGAAAGCAGCTCTGTCAGAATTCAGATGCTGTGGGGTGTTCCTCTGGCAAGTTTGCTGCTACGTATCGGCCTTTGCACATGAACCTGAGTCAGCTGGAATTCACGAGGGTGGTGCTACACACCATCACTAGCCACGCAGGAGCCGAGGACACGGGCGAGCCTAACATGTGTGCCCTCAGGAGGGACGTATGGAGTGGTGGTCAGAACAGGCTGACCTGTGTCTGTCCGTGAAGGGTGTGAAAGTGCAGAAGTCAATGTGATCAATTTGGAAGTACCGGGCGTTAAGTTGTGTCTCGTTTTTGCTATTGTACCAACTGGAACTCTCCCCCCTGGCCCCCCGCAGCTATTTTGCAAAATTTGGTACTTCTACAGCATTTATTTCAGTTCCTGGGAAAAGGGCAGCTTTCTGGAGCAGAAGTACCTACAGTCAGGATTTATGAGAGTTTACTACCAGGAAGCAAAAGGGGACAGTATACTCTTACTCTTGCCTACACTGAAATCTTGTTTACCTCTTAAAAAGAGAGAAGTTTCGCATAGCACAAAAATCATGAAAACAGTCCAGCCAATTAACAGGTTCACTTAACTAGATCCTTCAATGTGAAAGAAAGGGCAAAACCAGGGACATAAGAGTGGGGAAACTAGAGTTTAAGCACAGTGATTGCTAGTCCTAGAGCTTTTCTTTTGCTAGTTAAACACCACTGAATCATTTGCTGTTGATTACTGACATCAAGGAAGCTGATCTAGCCCTGGATAGAGACACTCCAAGATTAGTCCATTGTGAAGAACCAGCATTCCACTGGACGACTTTTTAAATGATAAATTATGGCTCCCTATCAGATAGTTTTAAAGAAGGTTGAATAGACACGTATTTTAAAGAGTGAAACACTAGAGGTGTCTTCTTTTTTGGCTAACAGCTTCAGGAAAAGGGAAGTGAAACCTTGTTGATTCCCTCTGAATGTAGAGGCATACAGTGAAATTTCTCTGTTAATTCTCACCCATAAAACAAAAATCCATTTAAGATTAAAAAAAAAAAAAAAGAAAAGAAAAAGCTAGGGAACCAAATCCAGCATGATGGGTTTCCACAGGGATATGTTTGACCACATGAGATCTTCATGGGAGTTATTCTAATAAGTGCATAACCAAACTTTGAGTAATCAATCAGTGCAAATGAACAGTCAAACTTTGCCTCAGCAAAAACTTCCTTCTGTTCAATACTTGCTTTTTAAGTGCTCTTTGGTAAACTGTATAGATTTACATTGCTCACAATAAATAAGAGAGAGGTTCATCCGGCACACAATATATTTTTCAGGGAAAAATACACGACGGGATGGGAGGGAGTTATGTATTTGTGTGTCTGGAATGACATTAAAATCAGCTACTAGGAAATAGCTTCTTCATTGCTGATCATTCCATTTTTGTCTAATTCAGATTTAAAATGGGAACAATATCTTTATGAAATACATAGTATTTATTATTTTATTTATTTACTTAAATTTTTAGCCTTTACAACTCCCTGAATTTCACAGTTATAGATACAACCTGTACATTAAATATGCTTCTACAACACGCCACAGTGAGGTCTATTTTCCTGCTATTACAGAATAACACAAGTGCATTAGTCCCAAAGCAGCACTGGCACTCAGGAAATGTCTCTCAACTGCACAGGGTAAAGAAAGGTCTTCAGGCAACATAGAAATGCTTGTGGATTACGAGACAGGGACTCCTTTCTTTATTTCCTGCTGTACACTTCCTAAAGGCATTTGCTGACAAGGAATTTGCAAATCTTGTCTTGTTAACAACTGTAATTCTCCTTGATATTCCTCAGATATAATCATCTGTGTACCTGTCCAAATACAGCTTAGCAACTGCCAGTTTGTGGAGCCGAGAGTTTCCCTCCCCGTCTTTTCACCAGTGATCAAATAACAAAGTTTGCCTGCAGTAACCTTCTCCCCAGTATCCTTGCAGATGTTGCCCGCCCCCTCCTCCCGAAGGTTGTCCTGGAGAGAACATGTAGTTCCAGGGTGACTCATACCCACACACTATCCCTTACTCATTCAAATAGTTTCATTAAAGGCACTGGACCACAATAGATAATCCTTCATTTAATTGCGAGTCTGTTTCAGTATGAACATCCGAGAGAAGATATTAAAGACCAGGACAGGGGACCTCCATGGATAAAGGACAGAACCCAGCTGGGACACTTTTGAGGAAGGAAGAGCACGTTTGATCACGGCACCCCTTATTTTCAAGCATTTACAAGTGTTCATTAATTTCTATATCACAGAATAGATACAGCCCCCTCCTCCCCAGCAATGTTGACGTTTGCCATTTTGCTTATTGAACATTTCAATTCTTTAAGAAGAAAAGGAAATTGCACATACCTCCTCCAATCCACTCCCTTCTTTGAGAAGGCAGGTAAGTGCACAGAAGGCTGTGGGCTCTCCAGCTCACTCTATGGGACACTGAAGCCCATGAAGCATGGATGGGGCTTGTCACCAAAACAATATCCTATATTTTAACTCATCTTTAAATTATTTTGAAATTAGAGGCTTTACTTCGCCTGCTTCAGTTACCTGAGAAGTACAATATGATCCCACTTCTAAGAGGACAAACTGCAAAACCACAGAATGGAAAGGCCACAAAATGTATAAAAACGATTGAGGAAACAGTCGGCAGCCACTGAACCTCCTGTGGGCCAAAAGCTGGTTAAGAAATATCACAGAAGAGAGTGAAATGACAGGAGCAAAGGAGGAAGAAAATTAGATAGTATGGTGGCAAGTGTGGTAACAGAAAGTTTAAGGTGACTACTCAAGAGCTATTCTGGGCAGAGAACACCACCATCATGCTGGGAGGAGAGGTACAGTGTCTCCAAGGCAAAGGATAAAGTCCAGAAAGCTAATAGTGATTCTCAGTGCTGGAACTGTGAAACAGTTCATTTAAAGGCAACACAGCAAGCAGATTCATGCTTTTTTGTTTTGTTAATTCTCTGCAAAAATGAGCTAGAAAATGCAAAAAATTTTTAATTGAATATTGGAAAATGCACCTGAATTTTCCAGGAGGATCTTTGCACCAGGAACCCTGTAAAAGTCCCACTGATCTAGAAGGGAGAGGGAAGTGCAGGATGCCCAGCCCTGCAAGTAGATAGATCTTACAATGATCGTCTTGTACAAGTCATGAAAGAACAATTAATATTTGCGGAAGTTATCAGATAAACCCAAAGCAAAGCAGAAAAATTAATGGAAAAGGTGATTTGCGGAGAATTTTGCTCTTGCCAACATCCAGAGTACTGCAAGATCCACAGCCACCCACAAGAAGTCTGACTTAAAAATATTCCTTTCTCAAAATAAAGCTGCCGTACCACTGCTGACGACGCAGGCGCCTGTCGTCCCGTCCCGCCCCCCCCCACCTTTGTATTTACAGCCAGAGCTGCAAGAGCTTATTTTTCTGTTTGGTTGTTTTTCGGACAGACAGGTACACAGTGTTTGAAGCCTCTTTGAAGCCTATGAAAACTAAAATAGCATGACAATTCTTTTCTAACCCTAGAAGTGTTAATTTCTTAATAAGCCTGTTTGATTAACGAAGGAAACCCAGAGGACATGCTGGCTTTGTCTTGTTTCCCCTCCCCCAATCGCACTTTTACAAAACTGCAGTAGAGTCTTAACCAAAACAACGTGCTGATAGGAGAAGCTGTCTGCATTCCTCTTTTGCAATTCACCTTACACTCTACACGTTACTCGAAGATAAGTTCTTCTAGATGCCAAAAAACCTCCAGCTAGAGGTGAAGGCTTCTTTGCAGTGGGTAGAGCACTGCACAATTTTGTCAAGTTATTCATTGCATTCTTGTTTGTGGATCCCCACCCTTAGCGTAATCCCTGCAGTCGCTCCTCTTCCAAGTGACCCCAGCAATACTTAGGGGTGGGAATAACCCATTAGATAATCAACATTAGATACCGATTTAACGTCTTTATTTTCACACTCATCCCTCTTTATGGAAAGCAGCAGCCCATTAATTTGACACCTGCGGTAGGCCTGCTCCTTTTCCCCTACAGGAGGCAATATCCAGGGGGCTTCATTCATTTCCAGGGAAGTACCCTCACGTTCTGGGATCTTTTGAGTGGGAAAGGGAGGGGGGAGGAATAACACTTCTCTTTCTATTATTTTTGCTTTACTCTAGAGGGGTGCTCTCCATAAATCACAGACAAAACCAGCTTAAGAATAGTCAAAGAAAAATGCTTTCTCCTGAACACATTATATGGATGCAAACACAACAAACAGAGAGCAACAGCACGAGAAACACAGATGCATTGCAATTTGCACTACCAGGTAGGTGCTAAGAAGCAACAAATGCTGTAAAAACCTAAGGTACGTACAGAGGAGCTGACAGTGGAGGAAACTGGTGTTTCCTGACACAATTCAACTGTCCCTTTTAGCATACAATTTTTATGACTTTTTTTTTTTTTTTTTTTCCCCTCAACAGAAGACAAGTTCCCATCATCCCCCTAATCTCATGCATGGTGGTAGAGCAAAACAGGATTCAGCTTCCAGAAATGGTGTCAGCTAGAATCCTGAAATTTGGGACTAGCAAAAAAGAAGAAATCCATGAATCTCAGAAGAAAACCCGAAAAAGCATTAGGAGAAGGAATTACATTTAATTCTAAAGCAACACTTCGGTATCTCCAACAGAAGCCTGTGTGAAGACAGAAAAAGCAGAATTACCTAGGCCCTTTTGAAATTCCCAGCTCAGGCGTCATGGTAAGCTTTTTCAGGGGACGGATGACAATATGTACATATAGTGACTTGGACAGTAGGATCCTGAGCCTACTTGGGAGCTTATTGCAATGATCGCTAGTGGAATTAACTGTTCATCTCTCAAGCGTTCCTCTGACCTGAGAAACGGAGGTCTTGTGCTTTATATTTAGAAATAGCAATTAGCAAAAAAAACCCAAAAACCAGCTTTGAGGGAGAAGACAAAGATGAGGTGAAAACATCAGTGGATGAACACATAGTAAGAATACATAGTAAAGAATTACACGGCTAAGACTGCTTTGTGGAATGCAAGTCCTTTAAATGCTAATATAAAACAGAATAAAATTCCACTATCTCTACATTTTTTCAATGAATACACAAAACTGACACATCATGCAGATCACACCATTTCCAAAGAAGCCATCTGATTCTGAATTATAACATAAATAACTGTAGTAGGTTATCTGAGAAAGATCAGAGCCATTAACTAATATTTAAGTTGTGCAAATGTTCAGACACGTGGAAATGAAAAAGATACCTTAACACTAAATTCAATGAAGTGTTAATGCTCTTTTTTTTTTTTTTTTTTTTTCTTGAATTGAATTTCTTGAATTCATTTCACTTGAAACCAACATTAATTCATAAAATCAGAGGCAAGTAAAGGCTGGAAACAGTCCTGTCACCGAAACACAACCACTTCTGCAGTGGAATCCAAAAGCTGTTAAGAAAAACAAAGCAGCACTGCAAACCATTTTTTCTTTTTAAGAGTGCAAATTTTAAAACTGTCTTTAATCTAATTATTCAGTTGTCTTCTCTAGGAGAAGATTAAAATTTCTCCAGACCACAGTAAGATGGGGAAACATCTGTAAATCAAATAATTTCTTTTTGGGCTGGTTCAAGGGCTGCCTCAGGAGAGCTGGGTGGCAGAGTCTGAAACGGCATTTGCTAATTTCCTCCTTTATTAACTCATGAAGTCAGCTTAAAAATATTACAAATTCTGGGTCAGCAGAGTTTAATCTCCCCCTCCTTTTCATATGTGTGCATGTTCTGTGAGTGTACAGAGCTTTTCCCTAATAAATACTTTAAAATACATACTACACAAAAGAAATCTATCTAGATGCCTTAAAGTTGTGTTGGACAAGCAAACGTTTTCCCCTGTATTTCTTGGGAATGTAGAGCTGTTGAAAGTAGTATAACGAAAGTCACAAGGATAAAAAGGAGCAAATATTTACTAGATAAAGGGACTGAATGTCACACTTTTTTAATGCAAGAAGCAACGTGACATTGCTCGTTTAATCTGGGCTCTGCTAATTGGTCTATTGCACAAGGAAAAAACTTTGGGAGTCCTTCTGGGAATGTCTCACATCATTCCCTATCAGCTGTTGACATACAAATACTCTGGTAATGAAAATATTTTCATTCCTTCATAACAGCATTCCCTGTCCTGTTTAATCTTATTTTCTCTCTTTCTGAAAACAAGCTTCTGTGTGGGGTTTCTGAACTAACGGACCTGATGCCATATATCAAAAACGTCCCCTGCTCTTGTCAAACTTGCTAGGAGTCCACCCAAACGAGAGCAAGAGGGAAAAAACCCAAGGATTTATAGCAGTAACACAGGATTTTAAACACCATTTGAAATTCATCTCTGGTCTGCATAACTTCAGAGGACTGGGAATGCAACTGGACTAGAACGAAGCAGTACCTGCGCTGCCTCAGATTTGCCATCGCTCGCAATAGAGTACCTGGTGCAGGATCCAGCTCCATGCTGGAAAGGGGCAGACTTGCAAATTTCCAGAAACATTGCAAAACAGACTATTTTAGCCAATTTTTACAACTCCATCACTGCGATGAAAAAGAACACTGAGTAACAAACAGCTGGAAATCCAGGGACCTTCCTGGCCTCCAACCGGGCTCTTCTAAAGCATGGGTTGAGGCTTACTGACCGTGAGGACGTCAGGGATGTACTATTGGAGATGAATAAAGTGGTGTTGAAAAGACTTCTAGCAGCTCCTCCCATGCATACTCCCCTGTCTCCAAGAGGGTATCAGCATCTTCAGGGGGGCAGACCCCTCTTCGGAGGCTGCACTACCCTCCCGTCTAAGAGGAAATCTTACTTGGGACGATTTTTATTTTCAACATGCTATTTCTAATCATTTAAGGCCCCACTTTGTGCTCAGGCAATTAGCTCAGGAGAGAAGATCACATTCTGCTGGGCGTGAAATCGACGCAGAGTCAGTACTACAGTCTCAGAGCAATTGCTTTTAGAAATTATTTCAAAAGTTGCTGCATTCACATTGTGTGGGTAAATACCTCTCTTCCCCTGGTAAACTCCATACCTAAACACTGCTCCTAAATAATTTGACTGTTTTTTCATATATTTGCCCTCAATACCACAGATCTTCCAAATTCAAGGTCTGAAATACGATGCACACTCCCGCTCTTCCCTCCCCCATCCCTCTCTCCCCGCTTGGGACTTGTGCCTCCACCCACATCCTGCTGCCCAGGTTGTAACATTCCTTTCTGCACCCTATCACTGTCACACTCCCTGCTGGAAACAGGTGCAAGAAGATTAAAAACCCACTCATTCAGCTGGGATTTTCATCTGTTTGCACCTTCCTCTTTGCCACTCCTATGTGTCAACATCTCTTGAGCAGAAGGTGGTGGGAAGGCGCTCGCTCTCTCAGTTCGTGCTGTTTACAGTGAGAAACAGGAGTTTTATTCTGAGGGACGGTTATATCAGGAGATAGGAGAAAACTTAAGATAGAAAGGCTTTAGTTACTTAAATTTGGTTGGATTTTTTTTTTCCTTAGAAAGCACATGTGTGTTTTGTTAAAACTAAAGTTTAATTTGAAATGTCAGTGTTAACAGATCCCTAAGAGGGTTATTTTAATGAATTTTTGAAAAAGCCATTAATTCTATGTTATGCTTTTTAATTCCTAGATTGTTCATGATATGAGGTTTGAAATATTGTACCATTTTCCATTTTAGTCATTAAGTCATTCTATGTCGAGCTGTCATTGCAACACAAACAGAAGACTTTGACCTAGAAGAGAGATCATTCCGTGCTAAGTGGTAACTGCACTTAATATTGTAAAAACAAAGATAGGGTAGTGACTGAAACCTCCTTCCACAGTAGTAATGTGCAACTGATGTCGGGAAACGGTGTTACAATCTTTGCATTGCGTTTGAAAAAACCCAGAAACATTTCTATAGGCATCCTTTTCCTAAAAATTCCTAAAACTGGGGAAGTGTTTTGTGTCCCTCCCATGCTGAATCAAAGCAGCCTTTATCCTCTCACCCCGATTTTGAATTGACAAAGTCTCCCTCAAACAGAGTTTCTGAGGTTTTTTTGATTACCCAAGCACCTGCACTCTTTGGACTTCTGGTCCATGTTACAGAAGTATCCACCTTCGCGGGAACTCTCAACTTTCTAATACAGAAGGAGGTCTCCAGAGTTCCCTGGGGGGGACAGGCCCCGCAGGACAAGGACTTGTCTGTATGCGGGTGTTCCCCAGAACGGCTGCTCCCCACCACTTCCAGAAGAGTGCCTGGTGTGCCACCTGCGATTAGCATCCACACAAGGACTCCAAGCAGAACGGCCATTACTGAACAGGTTTCTAAGGGCAGGCAGACCTTCAGATTCAAAGTTGTTCCAGTGCCAAGGTCACATCCCAAAAACAATTAAAAAAAACCTTGTGAAAACAGATGGCTTCACTCTCTTTCCTAGCAAAGTGCGGGCTGCATAAATGCAACCAACTGGAACTGAACCCTCAGGGGCAGCACCAGCAAAGAACATGGATCTGGGTCATTTTCTCATCTCTGTAACTAGATCTCTCCAGCAAGAATGGAGAAATCCATCCTGGAGCTGTGACGCTTTTCCTTTTGCTATCTGCTGCAGGAGAAGCGTGGCACGGAGACTGGTCAGCAAACAGAAGCTCCCAGAGTGAAAAGGGTGTATGCAGCCTTGTGTCACATTAGAGGGTTTGCTGGAGCGGGAAGGACTACATGAGCAAGAACAGCCACAGAGATTGGTCTTAATTTTTCAAATCCTCTTAATTTTTTTGTAAGGAGGAGCTTATTTCAGATGTGATACTTCAGCTAAAAATGCACAGGTGAGCACACAACTAAAAACTGAGTGTATCCAGATGTGCTTTTGAGAGCTTTTCGGTCACACGCTTACACACGAAGACTTCTAATAGGGGAATCATTCACACCTCCTTCCTTTAGGTGTATTTCTCATGCATTCACAGGGTTCCTACTTCCAGAAAATGCAAGAGGGCTCATGAAGGACACACCAACACAAAAGCAATCGGGATGGACCTGTCCCCGGAACATACCCAGCAGTCCTCAAACCCAGATTCCATGCCCTATGCTATGTAGTTTCTGCGTAGTCTTGAACTAAGATTTTTCCCTGATATGAGGCAAGGAGGGCAGAAGGGGGCATCAGTGAAACAGCAAGCAATGGAAGGGCCCGAGAAGAAGCAGGAGATAATTGCAGCCGAGCAACAGGGCCAAGAGAGACCCCTCTGTGGGGGCCTGAGCTTTCCCCGCGCCTTCCCAAGGAGTTTACGCTCTGTACACAAAGTGAAAGCACTAAGAAAATGCCAAACACAGATATGGCAGTTTCTCTTCTGAACAGGAATATGATCTTTACAGCTAGAAAAAAAAAATCCAGTAGCATGCAACAAAAGGAAATAACGTACTCGTAATGTTTAGAAAGATTTTGCATGGCTGCCTGAACATAGCCAACGATTAGGGAAAAAGCGTGTATTATTTTCCCTGTCTAATCTTATATGCCAGGAAAAAAGAAACTTAAATTTCTATTTAAAAAGAAATTATTATTTCAAGATTTAGTCTTTCAAAAGTAAGCCAAGAAATTTGGCAAGTGTAAAATACTGTTCCTAGCAGATATCAATTCACAAGAAGTTCTGGCTTTGTTAGATAGGAGGGAGTGAGAAAATAGAACTACTGATGGGTTTCCAATTGCACATGCATGTTCTAAAAATACCACCATTATAAACAATCTGGTGGTGCTTTCAAATGAGTTCCTACAAAGTCTTCAAAGCCACTCTCAACGTTTCTTAAAAATAGTGGGGAAAACATTAAGTCGAGGAAAACCTGCAGTATTGTTGCATTTCCAGCTCTCGATATGGACGGCAGTAGTAAGGGAACGTTTTAAAATATGTGTGTTCGCAAATATTTGTTGTCATCCCTGCCTCAGGTACTGCCAAGGACCATGACCTGGCCACGAAATGCTGAGCATATATTCCTTGCTCTTCAAAGTCCCTTGCAGAATTTCTGCCTTGAAATTCCAAATTCCACCAGATCAGGGCCTAAGAAAATATTCTGCTCTGCCATTTGCCTTCTCCTCATCCACGCACTTCAGGTGCTCGCTTCAAAATCCCTTCGGCTTCAGTGAGAAAATTGTGCAAGGTAACACTGAGCAGGGCAGCACTAAATTACACCCAGCCTCCTGCTGCCTCCTGGCTGGGTGGCGACGATGCCTCAGCACCCTGCTGGTACCCGGACAGGAGCAAACCACAGAGCTGTTGCTTAGCTCCCTCTCTATTTTAGCCGATTCCTGCCTACATCCCCACCTCCTCTTCAACTTTGGTCTCGCATCTCCTAATTTGGGCCCTGCTTTATGCTCTCCCACATTGAAAAGCCATATGATAGCCACAGCCAGTCACTGGGTCTTCCCTGGAGGCACACACTCCCTAGTCTAAAGAAATTTTCCACCTGCAGCCTCATGTTGCATCTCCTCACCTCCCCCGGCCTTAACACGAGCAAAATACAACACCTGCCCCATCCGAGGAGCCAGCACAGGGTACATCTCTCTCACTAAGTCAGGGGGAAAAAAAAAAAAAGGGAAAAAAAAAAAAAAAAAGGAAAGATTCTTCTTTTTTCTCTTTAGGCCCACTCATGCACAGGACCCTTTAGTATTTAATGTATATTTTAATTTGGTACTACAGAAGAGCTATGCGCATCCTCAGAGGGGAAGCTTTTACAAGTTGGGTAGTTCTTTAAGATATATAAATGTACTAATTTTAATTAGAGGTGAGTCTCATTCAGGCTTCTACAGTCTGAAAATCTACTCCTGCTTGAAAAGTCACATTTTCCCTTTAAAGGAAAAAGGAAAAAAAATTTGTTTGTCCTTCAGAATCCTTAGATGTTTTTACTGATCTTTTGTTGACCATTTTGTGAACTCAGGAGTCTGATGTCAGTTACTCTATAGAAAGGATACAGGCTGTTCTACCATAACTGGAATTATTTTTAAACACTTCCCGCTCATAGGCTAAGTCCTTGGAGGCTAAGGGGGAAGACAGACCAAGTGGGTTTATATCGAGAACAGAACAACTTACAAGAATTTAGTTCAGGAAAAAATAAGGAAAGTGTGGTGAAAAAACACAGGTTATACATATTCGCGGTGGAGGTATTTTGACAGTGTCATGGGAGACAATCAACAACTTATTTCTGGATACAAAAGCTCAGGTCAGACATTTCAATCGATGCACAGGCGTATTTGCATCCCAGTCCAACTACTGACAGATTGATACATCCTCATGATTATTAATAATTATGTCTCTGCTGGAATTACCACAGCTATTTGAAATATCTACTCAAACCCTCACCGTCAGAAGTTTCTCTCCTTTACACATCTACAGGAGTTTTCCTTTGCTTTGACATTCCAGGCAGAGCATCTCGGGAAAAAAAAACAAAATAAAACCAAGCAAACAAGCCTTCCCCTGCTTGAGTAGCTCAGCCACAGCAAGTAACAGGGGGAGAAAATTTACCCGAATGACGCGGGACAGATCACAAAGGATCCACAATCTGTAACTTCTGAACAGAATATTCACAGCAGCATATAAAAACAAAATAACAGAAACAGGCTAGGGAAGATTTAATTTTAATTGAAAACATTGATTTTTCAGCTGCTTTCCCCCTCAATTTGCAGATTTTAATTTCAGATTGACTTCAGTCTCTCGGATTGAGATGAGAGGTGACTATAGGCCTGTCTACGGGGGTTGCAGGGAGAAGCAGCTGAAGCTAAGCAGAACTTATGAGCGGTGATAAAAATACCACAAACAACAAAAGAATAATGCTTTCCTTTAACTCACTTTCAAAACAATCATAAGGAAAACATAATACCAAACAAAACTGTCCAGCATTTGTAACCAGCTGTATTCTCAATGTCAGGTTGCAGATATTTGTACTGAAAAAGATATTCTCTCACTTGTCTCTCCCGAGGACACAGTCAAAACAGTGAAACTGGAATTGGTTTTTAACGTACTGATGACCAAGTAGCATTCCTGTCCTCTGCCGTACACATCTGTACCCTATACCCTCTTTTCCAACTGAGCGCTCCTACTGCCAACTTAATAACACTGCAAGCATTGCCTAATAGTTCCAGTCTTACTAAAGAATACCAGTTTGAACTCTAATAAACTCAATTTTTCTTTGTTTTTGCAATTTCTAGTACTTTTGAGAAAGCCTCAGCTCTTGCATCCACAGAACACTGCAACTTCTGTGTTACGAACAATCAACTATTTCACTTAAAAGGTGAGGGTTTTTAGCTCTTGTGGCTGCGGATAAAAATTTGAAGTAGAAAATGATAAAAAAATAAATGCAGTAAAATATGTTGCATCGAGATACATTTTAGGTGAATCTCACAATCCTGGGGATTTTTTTAAAACTTGTGGCTAACTACAGAATAGAAATGCAGCTATACAAGACTACAACAATAAATGCACTCATATTAAATTTACAGCCAGAAAGGACGAGACTCTGTTGATGACACCTATCCTGGAATGCAGAAAGAGCTATAATTTAAGGATATATGCTACATCTCTGGCCTACTAAATTTCTCCTTCAGATTTTGAGGAGAACAAATTTGTCATCCTTCAACATTGTCAAGTGACAACTAGCAAAATTAAAACAGAACTGAAGTTTTCTGTGCTGCCACCACTGTAAAAGTTAACTCCCAGCAGGGACAAAGCTGCACATCCACGATTTTAAACAAGTCACCTGAAATTTGCTACAGACCTCAATAAAACTGAACTTGTCACTGTACCTGACAGGGTCCCTGCGTCACTGGAAGCAGGCCATCCACCAGATGTCACATCTTGCCGAACCTTGTCATATCCTTCCTCAGGACCCTTCCGAAGTGTTGTGCTTTCCGAGAGGTTTCTCAGCTGTGCTGAGGATGTCTGCTCAAGAAACAAATACACGCTTCTTTCAGAAAACAAATGCTACGTCTTTAGTAAATAATTTGTCTTCAGGTATTCGATAACATTACTTACGTGCTTGGAAGCACAGCAGAGTTTATATTTTTTTCCCATTAATAGCACAGATTTACTCAGTACCACTTTTAATGTAGAATACTGTCTAGAAAGTATTCCTTACTGAAGCTGACAGAATTTATCAGACATGTTACAGAACTGCTGTAACGTGTTTTACAGTTTGGTTGTTTCTTTTTTTTTTTTTTGTTAAATATACTACACTTTCTGTGCAACTTTTAAGTAGGATTGTTGAAGTATTAAATCTCTAAATTTACCATGGGCTTTTCAGAAAAATTTATGTTTACCATTCGTACACTCAAATGAACAGAATCATATTTTTACCCAACTTTAAACAAGCATATACGTTCTTGAGTGGGTGCATAAGTTTATTTCAAGTTTACTGGGCTGGAGAATAAGACAAGAAAAATTCAGGAGATAAACACATCAAAAGCATTAGTGAGATTTATGTAACTGCCTTATGCATTTTAGCCATCTGATAGTGTTAGACCTTTAGAGCAGAATCGGGACTATCTGCATTTGCTCCCGCTACCCCGGTGTGCCTGGATGGAGAAACTTTGCTACAGTCTTCCAGTGGGGAAGTGAAGCGCAGCGCTGGTAAGCGAAGAGTGGCTGCCCAGCTGCCGTACAGGGAGCAGAAAGATGTTATGTGGATTTTCACTGCCTTCAGCCTAACTCGGGCATGCACCGTTCAGTCTCTGGCACTCACACAGAGTGAACTACTTTGCATTCATCTTGGTTCTTGAGGATTAAAAGTAATAAAGCCCATTTACTCACAGACCAAAGTAGTAAAGTTAAGTATTAATACTATATGGTGTAAGACAAGACAAAGATGTATCAATTCCAGCGGCACTTTTTTTATACGCATTGCAGAATAGGCTTCACTTAAACTGATTCATGATGAAATATTTGTGAGGTTCCAACAAGGGTCCCAAGGTCACAGTCCAGCCCATCTGCACAGAGCTAATCCCACAGTCACGGCCTTGAAAACACTTCCATTATATTAACATGCAACTTACAGAAAACATTCAACTTATTCATATTTTAAAAATGCATTGAGAGCTTTTAGGGGTCCTACTGAGTTGAAGGCGAAATCCGTGGGGACACGACCCGCTTGGTTAGACCTTCACTGTCAGAGGAACACTCATAAGGACACTGGGGCTGGTGTTCTGGCCTGCTGAACTGTCTTCTCCTTTTAGTTTAGGAATTATATAGTGAGTAACCAGAACAGGAAACTTCTCCCTCCCCCCAGCTTATTAAATGATTTCCTGCCAGTCCTTAGAAAAAGCAAGTCATTGCTCAAAGCCTCAAGAAGAAGTTGTGAGCGGCTCACGCCCAGGCTGGAAACAACAGGAAGGGAAGGACAAGCAGAGCTAATTGGCCTTTTTACACTTTGCCGGGGTAGCCAGCATGTTCATAGATAAGCTTTCCTCACTACTGATACCCCCTTGGTCCCTTCCTCTCTTTCATTCTGCCTTGCCTTTAAACACGATCGCGTCAGACATGATCCTGGCTAACGCCCAAGGGTGACTTAATGACCTTCTTCGCATACCAGCGCTCAGGGAAGCTGCATTTAAATCTGGTCACTTTGCTATTTCCCATCCACAATAGAAATAAGCCACTTTTCCAGCGGGCTCATATGTAGCATTAAAAACCAAGCCAGCACTAGTAAGACCACCTAGTAAGTGACTATTTAATTTGACTCAGTCAATAAGTGACAGTTATTTCATTGATAGAATTTATAGTCTTAATTTGTCAAAAGACACATTTCTCAAAGTGATCTTTCTAAAACTGTATCACAGCCTGGTAAGACAATCCCATAGACAATTTGGCATCTAGACAAGCGACTAGGTGGTACTATAGATTAAGTTCCAGTAGTCCTGGACACATGTCCACACAGATGTGACATGTAGGCACATTTTTTCTGATGTAGGCCCTAAATTATCCTTCAAATAACTAAGTATTAACACTCTTTTAACTGCAGCTGCATGGCAACTATTCCTTTCTATTTTCAAGTTCTCCTGCCAATATGCAAGCATAAAAAAAATGCACACATTTTATTGATACATACCTAATTTACTGATAAATCTGGATGTTTAAATGCTAGGAAAATGCCCATAAAAAAATTATTTTGCTTTTATCAAATTCTAGGAATTATTTGTAACAAGTCAATGAGCACTATCACAGTGACTTAGACCCCGATTGGCATTTCTAGACCTCAAAACATTCTTAGTGCTCAGCACTGAACTGCCCCCATTGGTACTCATCTGTTCTGAAACGCACAGCCCAGGATAGGACACACCATGCTCGATGCTTTCCAACACTACTAGAATCAAATGATTATTCCACATCAATAGCACTCCAATACTCCAGTGTAGCATGGGCCTTTCTTCTCAACAGCAGGATGGTGTCAAGGTACGTTCAGTGTGACAGAAGGGTGACATAAGGGTGAAGGAGTCGCAGTAACTGTTAGTAGAGAAGTCACTGGCCATTGCTTGTGTATGCAATAGGTTAATCCTGTCTAGAGTGGTACCTCACACGCATCCTCCTTGACTAGAATCCTGGTTTTGTTCAGTTCATAATTGTCATCTGCAGATTTAACACAGACTTTCTGATATTTCAACCATGTTTTGATGGATGTGTTGAATAGCACCATACCCAGGATCTCTGAAATCCCACCCAATGTGTCCTTCTTTAATATCGGTTTCCACTATACTTTTCACACGCGATGCAGTACTTCCATGAAGATCTGAATTTTCTAGCCTGCTTATGAAAAACACCATGAGAACACTACAAAAATCTTTCTTCCCCATCAGCTTGGCCTATTACTTTTCCTCGTGGAAGAAACAAGGCCACCCTGGGCAGCAAAATTCAAGATCAAGGTGCAACTCATATTCTTTCCCCAACTTTTACTTGGGTTAGGGTGTTTGCAGCATTTAAACTTCCTGTTCTGCACAGTATTTAGAGCAAAAGTTGATGGCACGTCTGAGAAACATGTACTCTTGGAGGTGAAAAAAATGTTGCCATCATTTATGGCAAATAAAAAGATCTCAGTAGAATTTAAAAAAACCCCAAACCACCATTATTTTCAATGCAGAGTGTAAAAATGTAAGTTTGTATTATAACGTTTCCTCTTGGCCAGAGGAGTAGTATTTGTAATTACCCATCAAAATAAAGATTTGTAAACACGTAAAAAACACGTTGATTTTTTACCTTTGACACATCACACTTGTGTTTTGTGTTATTTTAAAAACACGTTTGTTGTGAGCTAACACAAAGTTTGGCCATCCTGAGGAAACAGTTTGTGCAATGTGTACAAACTTCAAGAGGGAGGGGGGAAACCAAAATCACACAGCAGAAAATCCACAGTTCCCTACCGATAACCGAACATTTCAAGTAAAATGTTCCAATGGTTATACTTCTTCTAAGTTAAGGATGTTTCATTCTGCACTGAAGACAGGCACTTTTTTTGTCTCCTAAAGTATGTTTCTAATTTAAGTTTGAAAAAAATATTTCCATTGTGCCATATATGCGGTAACTCAAAACCAAAATGAAAGGATTAAAATCAGGGCTGCACAGAATGGTTTAAATTAAATTCAGGTAGTGGGGAAGACTGCCGTATCTGGCAAACTCCCGCTTACACTCAGCTTTCTGGCCAAGAGGCAAGATGAAGCATAACAATCCTTACCTGCCAAGTCTAGAGCAATTTTAAGGCATTTATTCATCTCTTAAAATAAAACGTTAATGCTCTTGGAAGCTTGCCTACCCATACAGTAGATCTCACCTGTCTTTTCTGTATCCTCACACAAATGTACTATAGTACGCTTCAGTAATGACTGAAAATGTTTTTGGTCTTTTTTTTCCTAAATACATGGTATTTAAACTTATCGCCCATTACACTTCAATGGAAGATGTGACTAAATCCTACAGGTATTTTGAAAATCTCAGCTAATAGGTTACAAATTATTGCTAGCAACATAGTGTATGAAGAGTTGAAATTTGGCCTGTGGAACGCCCTTTGCTGTCTGTCACTCTTCTCACACCTATAAAATCTCTGTTGTCCCTACATAGTCTTCCTAGTTAAATCTGCACCCCCCTCAGAATGGTTCTGTTTACGATAGTGCAAACTGATTTATTTGATTTATATTATTACTACAGCCAACACGAAATCAGCCCCAAGGCTTCCCCAAATACATAGTTATATCCCTGAATGGATTGCTCTTGGCTAAGGAAAGAAAGGATAAGCAGAGCCCTGTCTTTCAGAAAAGGCATCGGTGTTGAAGAATTAAAATTTTCATGAACTTCTTAGGAGATTCCTCAGAATAGCAATATTAAATTATTTTGACAATCATTTGTGAAGAAATGAAATATGTAAATAATACGTAGATCTCTCTGGAGCTTTCTCCTAGTCTTGTATGAGGTTTAAAGACTTTCAGATGGTACCAGCAACAAAACAATTTAGTAACAGCCTGGCCTAATAAGGCCACAGTTAATCTGTATAGACCATCTACCTTCAGGGAGTTCTTTATTCCAAGCCAGGGAGTTCCCAACCTTTTTCTGCCGCATGCACAACCATCAGCAACAGCAAATACCTTCACTGCCAGCAGCAGTTCCCATTTGCTGGCCAGGCTGTGTGCCATTTTGAAGTGGTTTGTGCCCCCCCAGTAGTCCATCCATCACATTATCTAAGCTGTTGCATTCTACAGCAATCTAAAAAATCATTATTTGCTGTAAAACCTGAAAAATTTGCAGCAATAGCACACTAAGTCACAGGCATGGCTGATTTGAGAAACTGTTACCAGATCTAGTGTTTTAACGCTATTCTTCATCACCCTTGAAGATTTTTTTTATAGGATACGTTGATCATGAAATTTTGACAACTTTGTTAAAAAACAAGTTTCACATCTTTCTGGTTGGGACTAGGGACGTCGTAACAGGTGAAACGCAGAAGAATTTTTTTGTTTTGCTTTAATATATATCAAGATCACGTCTGACAAAATGCCGTGAGTTCTGAGCACTTTGGGGTGGACTGACAGCAAGTAATGGAACTACTTCTAGTACTATGCATTCTACGAAACAGTAGTTTAAGAAAAAAAAATAATCATAGAATCATTTAGGTTGGAAGAGACCTTTAAGGTCATTGAGTTGGTTAGCTTGGTTCTTTATAATTTGTCAGTAAACAATGAAAGGAGGGACTAAGCAAGCTTGTAATAAAGGCAGCTTTTGTTAATAATTTTTTCTTTCTTGGACCACGTTTTATGAAATGGGATAGTAATTCTTGGAAACTAATGCTCGCTACTTGCCACTGAAAGGGAAAGCAGGGAAGGATGCCTCAAGGCAAAGAGGTGGTACCCAACTTGCCCTTCTGCAGGTTGCTCTCAGATTGACGTGTACTCCAAAATGTGCAAAGCTCCACGTTGAAGGTCCTGCAAAGAGGTATCTGCCTGATATATCGTCTGCAGAAATGAGGAGTTAATACGAAACTTGGCAACTCTGACCAGGGCTGAGACACCAGGGCAAGAAAACTTCACTGTCAAACAGGAGGTAAGTTTTCAGTTTTGCTTAAACTCACGTCCCAAGTGACTTATTTCATGATGATTTCAACTGCCACATCAGTGACCTTTGTGTTCAGAATGTGTTTCCAGTACTGGCGCATGCAGAAAGCTTTCTTCTTAAATTACAGAGAGTTCAAATAAGTGTAATCCTAAATGGGATCTCAGCTTCAGAACAGAATCAGAGTCACTCGTGCCATTATCAGATCATCTTCTCGCACAACCCGAGGTCAGGCCAACCTAGGCAATTATTTATAGTCATTTGTGTGGAACTCATGGCATTTGAAAGCCTCGTGAAAGCTCATCAGGCTGCACAGAGCTCCAGAGGTCATTTCTGTTCCCTCTCATTATACCAGGTCTTAACAGCGGGGAGATTAGAAACACTGTTTCAATTCTAGATGGTGATATTTGGCTTATTAAGGAAAACTAATGTACTGCAGCCCACACTGAAGAGGAGATTGAGACTCACACCCGACTCGTGTGTCAAGGCTGTTCCGTACCACGAGATATTTCAGCAAGAACAACCTCTCTACATGATCACAGAAAAGTCATGAAACCACTCTGCATAGGTCCAGGCTATGATTGAAAACATGGTCACCTAGGTGGGGAGTGTACAGAAAAACAAACATTTTGAACTTGCCCGCATTTTTTTCTTTCCAAGGCCTTAGAAGTGAGGTAGACTTTAAATTTCATGACTAGTACAGAGTGGGTGCTGCTAGCACACCACCACACAGAACTGTGCTCCTGCATATGCCATCATCTAGTGGCTGAAGGTGGAGAGACCCATCTGGATATTGCACTGTAAGGTTTGATGAAAAGCTAAGACTTTTCACTACTGTCCTCGTCTCCAAGCAATTCTCTTTTATTTTTCCAGACCTCATTCTGGTTTGTAAGGAAACCCACAGAAATCAGATAAAGACAATCCTAGTACATTTGGAAAGTATATACACCCCACCTCCCATTTACCAAAATACCACTAATTATTCTGATACAAAGATACTAAAGAGCAGCTACGGAAGCAGAAGATAGCCGTCACATTAAATAGAGGCAAAAGTACTGCTACACTCTCATTACAAAAATGAAATTTAGAGAGTTTAGGCAATTTCCGTCTAGTAAGTACCACGAACTGAATGCTGTGGTCTTTTCTCTGCTGGGAAGAAAAAAAAAAATCATCTGTATTATTGCTAGTCTGCTAGCCAGCAGGCACCCAGTGTCTCAGCAAATAGACACAGACATTTTACCTCAAAGCGTATTCTGAGCATTTTTGGTACGAGTACTAGAAGCGAAGGGAGCCTCATGCCTGGGCGCTGCGCACGCACACACTAAGGCACAGCACAGCAGGGAAGCAGCGTTGGCAGCACACAAGGAAAACTTCGTAGGAGCACAAGGAGCCGATCCCAACCCCCAGTGTCCAACTTCTACATTTGTTTTGAGCTGCAATGGGAAATAAGTTCCATACTTTCCACGTCTACTTTTATATGTATTTATAGAAATATATATATTTACATAAAATCAATGTAAAGAGAAGTTCAATTCTATTAGGCAGCCACTTATCTACTCCCTCTATCCAGTTGCTGGGAACCAAGCTCTATTGCTGAATAGGCTTCATCCTTCATTTCTGTTCTGCCTTTTGTCACTCACTTCCCTGAAAATCAATCCCTTTATTCATGTGCATGTGTTCATTCTTTCAGGCTACTGCTCTTAATTATTACATTAGTACCGAGTAAAAGAAAAAATAATCAGCACGATCTCTCCACTCTCTTCCCCCTCAGAATTTAGAGATGATCTAATACTAACTTCCGTTTATGCAGCTAAGCTTCTGACAATGGAGTGGCTGCTTCATTATTTTTGTTTTGGGATATCTCTTTAAGAACAATTGTTGCATTCTCTGCTCTAACATTGTGTTACTTGAGCATGTATCAATACGACAAAGGAAAAATGTGAAATACGACAGTATGCATAGCTAAGACATGTATGCAACATGGCAGGTTTACGCTATTATTTATTATAGAGAGAAAGAAGCAGCAGCAAAGAGTTCTGACTGAGCCGATTTAATATTGTGCTACCTTGAGCGTGCACTGTCTTGACAAACACAATGTATAAAACTGTGATGGCTGTTCATGTTAAAGAGCTTAAGAGCCTGAAGACATCAACGGGCTGGAAGCAATCTCCTAGCACAGTATCACTCTAAGCTGACGTACCTCCCAACTTCTAGTGGAGGCTTAGGATATGTAAAAATGAAGACACCCAACAAGTTCTAGATATAAATGTATAAAGCTTAGATAAACTGAATTTTCCCCAGAATGTCAGGTGTAAGAAGGGATCTATTTGCCCAAAGTAAGCAAAGCAGTATACTCACTCACTTTTTAGAAATTTAAAAAAGGATTCTCAGGTATTCCCACATATATATCTCTCTCTCCAAATATTTTAATGGACCTAGAAAAATCTATTCAGTTCCCAGGGAGTGTCTTCTATCTAACATCACCCATTCACTGATTTCAGCAGCATAATGCTCCCCATGGCAAAGCATGCAATCACCAGCCCTTGCTTGGATCTTCACCGTCATACTAACAGGTTCCCTTTATGCCCTTTATTTACTCGTGTTTAGACAGAAGACTCATTTGGCCTACTGTAATAAAAGAGGCTTTTTCTCCAGGGGCTGTCTGTTCTGTTTCTGAGGCAGTAAATAGTTGGGTTTTTCCCTGCTCAAGAACAAGGTCTATGTTGGATTGCCACCACCTCCACAAATGGTTCATCTGAAGACACACCTGTATATCCTTATAAGATACCCAATGCAAAATTATGCATATGATGCACAATATTTCAGAGGCATTGCTTCACGCTGTATACGTATTCACCTGTCACTCCTACATAAAAGATGGTACTGTAGCAGTCTTGGGGGAAATATGGAACACTCTCTGCTAGTGACAATCTATGTACTGAGATGCCTTTCCACTTATCCTCACCCTGCAGGGATAGCTGTCACTTCTTGGGTGGGCAGCTCACATCAGTTTTTGACAGTAGAAGGTTTTAGTCTCCTCCAAGGTGTGATCAACAGATCAATAGGTAAGTATTGGCAACAGGAAAAAAGCATGGGCCTTCCAAAAGTCTATAAAGGGCTGTTGCATATAGACACTAATAATGATCATCACCTGATCAGGGGATAGACAAACAGGTAGTGAGAAATCAAATTCCACATGCAGGAAAGGAATTGGTCTATGAACTGATGCTCTGACAACCGAATACACCTGCCTGCAGTTTACTTGTCCACAACCACACACCAGCAGATGAACTGGTACAGCAGAATTTTTTGGACAATGCAGTGAAAAGTCAGGATGACAACATGCGAGCCAACATTAAACTCCTTCAGCATGATAGAGATACCCCAGAAGCTGTCTTTTTGGTTGTTTCTGGTGGTGTTTTGGTTTGGGTTTGGTTTTTTTTTTTTTTTGGTCCCTTTTTTTTTTTGAGGCTTAATCCCAAAATAATGGTCACAACTTCCCTTCTCTCTGTCCAGGACTATCGACTGTGAAGCTGAACAAACTGACTAGTAGGAAGCTGAACGCATAAATTTCACTATGATCCACAAGTCAATCTCAAGAAAGAAGATACTTGCTGGGGTATGTTCCTCACCCTAAGAAACAGAGGGAGTGAATATATCTGCAGTGAGGTAGAAAATTGACCCCTCCAAACATAGCACAGGTTTTGAATCCAAGTGGAGAGGTCAAAGCCATATGGAAATAACCCAACTATAAATAAATAAACATGCATCAGAGAATGGTCTTCCCAGGGCTGGAGCCTGGGAACATAGAAAATCTGTGAGGGCACCGAAGGTAAGGGATAATTAGAAATCTGTGACGCAGTTCAATTTAACATAGAGGCAGACATTTGGCTCTGGCTCAGTCAAACAGTTGAGAGAAATTAGGAGAGATGCATACGCTGCCCCTTTACTGCCACACGCAGAACGCGCAGAGACTGCACGGCTCTGCAGTGCTGCTGGTGCATCCCTTCTCTCCCTCGCGCGGGTCAGGCATGAGTTCAGAGCTAAGCCCTTGCAGGAGAAACCTATCTTCTTTGCAAAATTTTAAAGCCATTGGGTATGTGCCTTTAAAACCAGCTGTCTGCTATTAGGATTTCATTACTGCACACTGCTTATGATTTTGGCAAGACTGTGTGACTATTAACATGAATTCTTCTGGGAGGGATGCAGCGCATGACATCATGTAGTAAATCTTCTGATATTAGAACCTTTCATTCGTGCCCTACTGTACTTGTTAGGGTAACAAACTCAAAATGAAAAATGTAATTACCCAACAGAGCTTTCAATTGTATCATATATTAACTTCTAATACTGCAAGTATTCATTCTCAAATCCAAATCTGGCACAAAACACACTGGAAGATGGAACTTGACAGATCTGATCAGGCACTAATCCGATTCTTCGACAGACACTGAATTCAGAGCATTTTATGATGGGAAGTCTCAGGTAAGATAACAGCAACAGCTGAAGAACAATTACCCTTGTCTGACTTAGTGCTGGACTCTAGAAACTCACATGCTAACAAACGCCAAGCAAAATGTAAGATCAAATAAGCTCTCAGAACAAGCAGCATTTTGCAGCCAAATCTTCCTGGAAACAGCTTTCTGAACATGCTGATAATATTGGGAACCAGTGGTTTACAAACCTTAATTTGTGCTCAGAAGCCCTCCTTGATGAATTTTTTCTAACTTTACAGGAAAGTAGTTTAGACAAAGATTATTAACATGATTTTCAAGCATAGTCACCAGATATAAAAATGTGCAGGATATGATATAGCCTGTAACTTAATCAATGAAACAAAAGTGAACACATCTAGGATTCACTGAGATCATTAGGACAACTAATAGTTGTCCTAATATTAGTGTAGTGTATTACTTGACAGGAAAAAAGAACTGCTATTCTGTACTACTTTTAGGCTAAGCTACCAGGTTTTAGGACGTCGTGTACTTTTATAAAACTCTCAACAGCAGAAGACTTGAACAAATAACCGTAGGCCAGGCCTCCCCACCAGATTTAATCACACTGGTATTAACTACCCCTTTTTGTGTGATCTTCAACTTTTGGTTAACTGAGTGAACAAGACTGCTCATGTCCCCGCTTTATTTCCTACTTAGTCTTTACACTGATTACTCTACCTAGAAAAGGTCACAGTGGCAGACTCTTCTGCATTTGAGTTCACTAACACAAGCAAACAACAGTATTTGTGTTGATAGCTCTGATGCTTGTCCCATTACAAATATTAACTTCTTTCTTTCGAGATGCACTTTCCAAAGATACCATGCAAGAACATCTCAGCAGCATTCCAAAGCTTTACTTTTCTTGGTAATTACAAGGGAATCCTTAAAACTTCAAAAGAAAAGCGGAGGCACTGCTAGTATAAATTGTCCAAGATTTATCAGTTTCAATAGCATGAAGACAGGGTACATTCTCAGAGAATCTAGCACAAATCTCTTACTAGAATCCTGATGCAATACTGTTTTCTTTCTTAAGCAAAGATACAAAATTTCAAAACAAATTTGAGACCTATAAGCTTCTAATGTTACAGACACTTTTCTATCCTTTCACAGAAAATTTATTCTACTTATTCATATACAATACAACTTTTTCCTAGAATTAGCAGCAGTGAGAAAAATTGAAAGCATACTTACTTTTTCTTTGTTTCATTATTCAACAGAAGGCAAAGCTATTTTAAAGACCTTCATCACTGTGTGTTGGTTTTTGAACTATTCCACCACTAGTTTACAGTAAAAGCAGAAAATAATTGGAATTTCCATAAAGATTGAGAGCACACCTTGTTTTAACTTTTAGGTATTCTGCCAAGGTTATCTCTACCATCACAGGAGGATAAAAGTGAAAAAGACCCCAAACCCGGCATAATACGTTGAAGGTAAAGCAGTAAAATAGATCAAGGCGTGATGACTCCAAGGGATCTCAACCACAGAAGTGAAAATTCAGCATATGGTGTAGAATTATAATGAAGGAGGCTTCAAAATGCTCAGAGCACTGTATTTGCGGTATTATACTAGAACCACAAGATCTAGATGATCTTCCATACCTCTTTATTTTTCCCTAACAAACTCATGTTTTACCTTCCACTCTTTCTTTTGCTTTCATTTGTTTACTTTCCTTAGAGCACGCGCGTCTTCCAGCTCCCAGGCAAGTATAAATGAGATCTATGTCCGTGCTTGTCTCCAGAGTTATCTTTTGATACTTGACTCAAAACAGCCTCATCTCAAAGCTAAGGAGATGGCTGATTGCCTGTGATAACTTCTCACAAGCGAAACCAGTAAATAGCAATTGCACTCCATAACTTGATCCACCTCTCCTGCATACCTTTCAGTAGAACTTTTTTGTGAATAGTAGACTACACCTTTAAGAGAACCCCTTTATTTACATCTGCTGTTCTTGTAGAAACAACAGTTAGCTGAGCTGCCTATAAATATCTAATATTCAAAACACTGAGTTCTGATTATTATAAACTTTTCAAAAAAATTCTGCTTCCTAGCATTTTACTTTATCATCACAATCAGCCTTAGCCAGAGGCCTTCGTTCTGTAAAATTCAAATGTTCTTTGATTATTTCCATCAACATAGCCTGAACTACACCATAAGCCCAATATTCCTCAGGTGCAGAGGTAACATTAAATCCTTTTGCATTGTAGAGAGCTGAAATAAGCACAGAAGTGGAGGGAGCAGCACACTTTAGTGAACAGGGAAAGGACCTGGATTGCATTCCCAGCTCTGTCCTCGACCTGCTGTGGGACCCCTTTACTTCTTTGTGCCTGTCTCCCTTCTCAGCTTTGCCTGTAATGTCCTCAGGCTGCAAGCTTCTTGCTTCCCAGGATGTAGGTTACAAAAGCAGATGTAGATATAGATAATACCAAGGGCACTCTGATTTTGTGAAGAGAGAGTTCTACAACAACACTTGGAAATAGTAACAGTAAAGTCCCGCTGTACTGCTCCTTGAATTAGGATGAGCTTGTGCAGCATTTTGCACAAGTTTGCTGGCACTGAGTTTTTCTGCAGGAACGGCTCACATCCTGAGAGAAGTAGATCCCTTAGTAAAGATTTGCTGACCAGTTTTAAACCATCCTCAATACACCGCGTTGTAGATCAATTGTTTTCAACATCAAGTTTACGTTTAGTTCACTAGCATATAGGATATAAGAGTCAGATGTACAAAAGCTGACTTCAACTGTCATACACACCAGAAGCTGAATGAGCTGACTTCCAACACCAATGCACCCATCAAGAGGAAGGAAAGGAGTTTCAGCCCAGGCAGAAAAGATCTTTAAATCCGTGCTCGTCGATTTTCATTTTTGCATTTTTCTTTCCTTTAACCAAATAGGGTTAAATGAAGGGCAGTCCTCTTCATGAAACACAAAACTACATGCTGAATTTTGTCACTTAACACAAAAAAAGAATAGTTTTCCGTTTGAAAAATGGAAATGACTTTTCCTTTCCTCCTATTCTTGACCATTTACTTCTTTGGAAGAGCACATACAATTCCTGATAATGCATTGCATTGCATATCAGCTTCTGCAGTGAAAACAAATTGGAGTCTTCGTATACTAAATGCAGAAAACACCTTGGCAATGATTATGTTCAAACTGATAAGACAGCCTATAGGATAAAAAAGGCAGTGTAATTCTACAGACGAGGGAATAACACTATCACTAGTTTTAAATGAAAGACAGAAACCGCTCACTCTGGAGCAGCGGTTGTACTCTGCATGGCTGTCTTAGGAATTGATCATGCACGATGCAAAGGACCTGGACTCAGGACATTGCAACAAAAGTCCTTGATATACTGTAGTGAGAAAAACATTTTGCTTTCCAACATGACTCTCCTGAAATTGCATAAAAGCATCACTGGTAGTCCTGCTTCTAACAGTCAACCTGTAAGTTTCCAATTCTGGACTTTTTTCCCTTGTTTCCTCCCTCCCAGGTAGAAACTGAGGTCAAGTCTTTGAAATTAGCTCCCTGTCCACACTTCAACAACTTGGATAATTTTCCTACCAAGTATTATCCACAAGCAGGAGGCCCATAAAAGCTGAGTTTAAATAAAAATAAACTTTCCATTATAATATTATAGAATCAGCAGCTGCATCCATTAATTTCCTCCCTCTAGCTACAGAAAGGTACCAGAGAATTTCCAGAACAGGCTACTGCAAGCTTATGCTTCTTTCACATGCTAGAAGAGCTGCTTCTGTAGCAAAACAGCAAATTAAAGTCTTAGTTTAAATTTCTGAGACAGCTGTTGACAAAGATGTCAGGTATGAAAAACCCCACTTTTTGGGCGTAAATTCTCCACCCATCGGCCTAGTATTCAGGAAAATCCACTGTAAAAGTAACCGCTGTGCTGCTGTTGTGTTATATGATCTGAGCTCATTCTAGTGCCTTGGAAAATAATTCTCTACCTACCAACAACAGTCCTCTCAGGCTTCCAGATTTTATTCAAGGATCAGATCCTTCTCTGACCAGCACCATCTGTCACATGAATGCAACAAGCATTTCTCTTATACTTCAAAGGTAAAAATATCTCTTATGAGATTCAACTTCTGGAGTTTCAAGTGTACACATGACTAGTTAAACGCTCTCAACACCGTTCACTCAGTGTTTCTGGTCATCCGAGCAAGCTCTCAATGCAGTCTTGCAGTTGTAGGGTTGTAAGTACACAGTGGGACACAACAGAGGGAGAGTTAAGTCAGATCAAACGCAGCACCACACAGACACACTCTAGCTTAGGTGGGAACTGGAAAATGCCATGCGTCCGCTCAGCACCCTCCAAATGCAGCAAGACTACTCCTGCAGCCTCTTATCCCACACAACGCAGCCCCGGGAAGCTCAGTGGAAGCTTGCTCTGGGCTCCCTTATTCATAGTCTTAGCACTGCACAGTGCAGATGTGAAAATCCACATAGGAGTTGGCTCGCCATAGCCTACCCCACTCTCCTATGGCTCTGAGTTGGCCTGGGTGTTTTGGCATATCCCACAGGCTTAGACTATTAAGGCCAGAACGTTCCTCACCATTAGTAAAGCAAGAAGTTATAGGAAAACATATTCTACAGCAACAACCTTATGTGAATTTTAAAAATGTCCTGAAAGGGATAACGAAATAATGAATTAATTTCTCCTTCCCCGTGAAAAAGTCAACGCAATGCGCTGAATGAGGCACAAAATCTTGCAGACCAACTCAGTATGCGATCGCGACATTGAAGACTAACACAACACGCAAACATAGGGGCTAGAGTTAAAGTTTGAGCTATTTTGAATTGAAACACTTTGCTGTAATGCCTTTGTGTCTCCTGTCACCCTTAAGCTGTATCTGCATTTGCAAGTTTTGCTGTAAAATAGGAAGAGATCTGTAGGGTGAAGAAGCTGATGCAGAGGACCCAATGTCAGCACTGTACTCAGTCTGAGGGTGTTATTTCAGACTGGCTCTAATGCGGTCCCCACGACTGAACACCCAGTAATGGCTGGAGTATTTTAACTGTGCTTCTGAAGCACATTTTCCATGTTGGTTTGTGAGCTCCAAGACCGGCCTGTGAAATGAATCAATGCACAGGGACAATCGGGAAACTCACTTCAGAAACACACTTCTGATTCGCACTAAAACATGAGCGTGGACACATCCTTACGTGCATCGCAGTCCACTGCTCTGCAGGGATGTTCCCTAGCCATGTGCAGAGGACATCTGGAAGAAGATGCTACTCACCATTTGTAAAGATGCCAGAATATTGCTGATTGTTAGCACTGCTTCCTTAAAATACACTCCTGGGGTAGAATAAGTCAATGGAATGGCTACGGGATGAGTTTTAGGACATGGAATTAGCAGGTATATCTCTATTATAGGTAATTTGTTATATTAAAGAATGTTTTCCTTTGCTTTTTAAAAAAGATGTCATAAACAAGTTAAATTAGACAACTTTATTTCAATGAAATATATGTAGCCCTATGGCTTATGAAATTTTTATTTTAAAATTAATCCACCTAAGATGAGTTTCAGTTTATGTGTCTCCTCATAGTGGTTACTATCTGGGATTATTGCACTATGAACCAATTGTTATTTATGTTACCAGTGGATACAAGGATTTTGTTAGTGGAATTTAGCTTCCAGATTCATTTCATAATCCCTATGCCTATTACTTAGAGAGAAGGAAAAAGCACAAATCAAGATGACATTTAAAAAAAAAGGAGCCTAGACTGGTCTTGTAGGAACATCTAAATCCTTTCCCTTATTAAATACCTTATCTCAACAGCAGTGCACCAGCCATTTAGGAAAATTAAAGAGGGAGATAGCAAAAAGAGACAGCAGATGATAAAGTGCAGTAGTTTCTAGTCACGTAGATAATGAAGGGACTCAGTACATGGCCTTTTCAGTTTATCCCTGCTTCAGCTTATCCTTCATCTGCTTAAATTCAAATGGATCAGTCATTATTAAAATGATTTTGAAATGAGCTACTCCAGTTTCATGTGACTTTGTGTACCCTATAAAACTTCGTATGTCTTTGGGAAGACAGGTGCTGTACACTTTTGCCATTTTAATGCAGTTTGGGACTTGATTTCTAAGCAGAAACTGATAGCTAATGCTTAAATAAGATTTATTTTTACTCGCTAATACACATATCCATTTGTGGGCCTTTTATCCCTTCCAATGAGTTGTCACTTAAAAAAAACATACAGGCTTCCTTGCTGAAAAATACTGAATATTTTGTGCAAGATGTTGTGGGCTTACAATTCTAAAAGATATTGGGCACTGAAAGTGTATTCTAGACTAGATTTCTTTTCTTTATTATTGGATAAACGGTCTTCTGTCATGCTTGAAATGTTTTACTTGATAATTTTAATTTTTTTTACTTGAGGGTTTTGCTTTGACTGAGCCTTATTTGATGTTAAGTGTACATAGCTTCTCTACTTAGAAAAGATACCTTATAGAAATGCATGTTTTATTTGGAGCAGGAGGTAGAGAAGGGGGAGGTTATTGGGAAAGGATACCTCTGCTCCTTCTTTTTGCAGAATTAATACTAAAAACATGAGAGAATTCTCATCGATTTCTCTAGGATAAACAAACATTTTAATAGCAACCACTGCATGTTAAATAGTTTATACAGAATGACTCTTCATATTATTTACCTGTTTTATAATTTTTATGCCATCCTAAAACATTTTACTAGCCAGATTCCCCTTAATTACACATCTCCTTCTCCCCTTTCCTCCTACCCAATTTAAAATCTTGCAACAGGGACCACTTAGATTTCTGCCAATCTCAAGCACTTGAAGAAGCCAGTGACGGTTCTTACCTTTGCCTTTGGCAACCCAGTACTGCTGTACCTCTCCTTTTATGTCTCCTGGAACATTAGTAACAGCCACATCCAGCATGAACAAACCATATTGAAGCAGCTGACTGCTCCCAGCTCCTATCAGGAGATGGCTTATGACTTCACTGGCTTTCGGCTGTCGTTAGTTCCCTAATGAGCAGCACAGCTCCTAAGTCAACTGTTTTGCAGTGTGCTTCACTGCCACGTGGTTTCCTTGGCACCACCTTGCTCTGTGCCCTAATGACACAATCCACAAAGTATTTGCTTCTCTCGTGGTGAAGGAAGTGAGGAATCACAAGACTGAAGGTTCTTGAACAATATTAGGTCTTGAAACTCCTGTCATTGAAGTCAATGGTCAAGAGCTCTGTGTCAATTTTTAAAACAAAAGGGTGTTACTTAATAAGTTTAAAAAGGCTTAAAGACTACAGAATGTGTATATAATTAAGGACAGTAAGAGTCTTAAAATCCTTGACTTTGGTTTTAAGTACAAATTAACACATCTCCACCACGTAGACTGTAAAAATATTTGCAAAAGTTAGCTTCCTAGCTGAATTAACTCAAGTGCAGTTATACCTTTCATCAGCCAGATCGCCTCTTTGTTATTCTTTGCACCAAGATGAAATGGATAGCTTAAACATCAAAACAACACAGCCTTACA
Organism: Dromas ardeola; assembly: GCA_013398915.1. Lineage (NCBI taxonomy): Eukaryota > Metazoa > Chordata > Aves > Charadriiformes > Dromadidae > Dromas > Dromas ardeola. Next base: position 165,773 of record VYZM01017085.1, on the reverse strand, counting down.
TTCTGCTTACATGCCTCTAACAATATTTCTTCCCACCTGTAGGTCACCAGTTCAGAGGTGAACAGGTCATTTCTGTCAGTTCTTCAAATCTAAGACTAGGAATCCACAGTGCTTAAACCTTTTTTAGAACAGCTTCTTTGAGTCAAAGTTCCCCACCACAGGTGCGTGCCTCTATTGTCGCTAATTGCTATAAAGACTGCGGATTTTTTTCTTCAAGTGACAGTCTTTTGAAGTTGGCTTGGGCACTTTTCTGCTACCTTCCTACAAGTATATACTGTGGATTAAACAGTGACAACAGTGCTCCTAACGAATCCTCTGTATCAATTGATCTGGGAGATGGAAAGAAAACAGCAGAAGTTACTGTGAATAAACACTGCCTAAAGCACTCAGTAATAAAGATGAAATTTCAGGAATTGTCTGTTCATGAAGGGAAAGAAATATGAAGGAGATTATTCCATTGTTAATTAGAAATGTGTGCCCTTCAGAAAGCTTTTTCAATTTTTAGATATTCGCAGGCTAAACAAAATTCTTGCAAGGCACTTGATTAAAACAGGAAGAGTTACCTTAATGAAGACTGTAAAGGTTCAAAGCTACAGCTCTCCTGCCGCAGGGTCAGACTGAGCATTTTTGGCTCAGCCTTGTGTAAGAGGTGGTACACAGCTGCGCTGCCCCAGAAGGAGCCTTGGGAAAGAGCTGGGACTCAGGTAACGCCTGCCTTATTTTCAGGGAAAGTAAGACGAAGCAGCCATTTACTACAAGTCACGATGTACTGATGTAAGAAGACAATGATAATACCACGCTTTGCCACAAGTACCTTAAACTGGGATTGCCCAAGAGCGGCTGCTACAAATTACTAATTTAAATCAGATAAGTACTTTGCTATTTTTTCTTTCTATTTTCTCTCCAATTAAATTCTCAGTGAGTACAGTAAATACATCTCAACTCCATGAAGAGTTAAGAACCAGCATTTACACTTCTGTCTGTCAGTTGATTTAGCCCTAATCACCAGCTAAAAAAGCAGTCTCCAAGTTTCCCAGTGACCTGTCTGGACCTGGCAGATCTCGAGACATATTTAGCAACATCAACATCTCGCTCCCTCCTGTGCTCCTTTCTATCTTCTCTTCCACCCGCTGCACTAGGAAGCTTAGTGCCCTCCACATAGCGCAAATGACTTCATATGCATCATTTAAGATGAATGAAACTGTATTATATTACATTCCACAGAATATGCTTAACAGATAAAGTGATATCAAAATCGAAAATTACCTTTTGAACTGCATTTCAAAGTTAGGAAGCATAGGACAGATTCTGCCACCTTTCAGTTGCCTACTTCTCTAGGATGTTCCAAGTAATTTAAAAGGATTCTCTCAGGAGTACAGTATTTATAAAAGTCATTATTTATGTAACAGCTGTACCTTCAACACTGAATCATGAGGGAGCTTTAACACATGTCTAGACATATATATTAGTAGGCTCCAGCTATGATTGGCTTTAAACAGCTTTTCCCAGTAGCGTCTGACATTGCCTTGCACAGCAAGTTGAACTCTGGCAACACCAGTGATGTTGGCTTGCATCAGTGGAGGATGTGTTACCATCTTTTTAAATCATACAGTCATATTAATGTTATTCTTCCTCTGACACTTTCAAGACTGTAGTTTGAGATGCTATCAGCTCACTTAAGCGCTGCAATTAACTCCTTAAGTTGTATCCTAATATGAGCACAATCCTTGCCTACCCTCTGGACATAGGCTACGCTTCTCTAGACTGGCAGGGAAGCCACTTGTGCAGGTGGTATTGACTTTCCCATTGCAAATGACAGGTTTCACATGCTCAGTCCTCAACCTTCATACACAACACAACAGATGGAATTTTTTACTCTTTTTACATTTAAAGCAGCTACAGTAATGCACGATATATTATTTTATACCCAGAGGATTTCCTTGTAGTGTGGTAGGCAGCCACAATATTTTCAGGCAAAATTTACTCAATATTTGAACAAAATAATGTTTGCACACTGGTTTGTAGAATTCCCAAATGAATGTTTTAAATTGAGATACTGAGATATAGATTAAACCTTCAGTGACACGTATCGCCACGCTACCGACTGCCTGCTAGATCAAGCAAGATCTTACTCTTATGGATGGAGAGAAATAGGTTAAAAATATCCCTGTTTTTCAACAGCAATACCATCAGAATTCATACCTCAATTTAGCTAGGATGTTATCAGCTCTCTTATCTTCGCTTCACTGGAAGTAAGGAATTTGTTTGTGTACCAGTTGTGCAGTCTTTTCCAAAAATCAATTAGACTAAGAACCAGTAGGAAATTTTACAAATTATTTTTTGTTCAATATAAAAAGCTAATCCATTGAAACCAGTATAAAACATTAAGGAGCATTTCTCAAGAGAAGATGGAAGGACTGGATGGAGAGAGAATAGCAAGGAACATTCATCTCCTTCAGTAACAGGTACCTGCTACAGATCGCTGGTTCTGAATGGTCTTTTGGGAGACAGAGGTTCAATTCCAGCCACCAAAAGTGTTTTAGAATCCCAACTGTGATTGAAGCAACATGAAAAGTGAGAATGAAGACTCCTGAAGTCTTCCTTGCTGCTCATCACTCCCTTCAGAAGTGGAGAACTAGGGCTGCAGTTCCACCACAGCTTACATCAGTGGAAGTCAGCACTGTTGGGGTCCCTCTCAGTGGTAGAAAGCCTAAGTGCCTGTGATGGCATCTTGGCCACACAATGCTGATATCAACAAACCTACTGACTCACATCACTTAAGCTATCACTCCTACTTATTTCACCACGTCATGAAAAGTGACCTTTCCTATAAATAATATTGCAAGACACAAACTCTCCATCAAAACTGTCATTTCATAGTTGTTCAGTTCAACGGATACATGCTTTGAAAGAAAAAAGACCTAGTTCTTTTAACAAACACTGCCACAAAGATTCAACACTTCAGCCTGCCTGTGTTTAAGCAGGGTAAAATTCTCAGTACTAATATTAAGAGGTCTGAATATGTAAGTCATGCTATGTTGCTGTCTTTACTATCTCTTGAACTTTTATACCATATCAGATAAGAAGTGACCATCGTGATTCCAACCAGTCAAAAAATTTTCAATTTCAAAATAAAAAAAAAAAAAAAAAAAATCCTGAGAAACTTGGAATGAATTCTGAAAGAATTTTTCCTACTTTGTAATCTAGTTATCGAATATCTCGACTCCACGATGCTTAAATCATAATCAACATTTCTAGCACCTACAGAGTAAAAAAGTGAAATACCTTTCCACAGATAAAGCCCACTGATTAGCATACGTGAAAGAGAAATGAGAGAATCAATGACAGCTCCTGGTATACAAGAACTGAGTGAATAAAATATCACTTCTCCATAACGCAAGCACTCTACTTCCAGTTGAGGAATCAAAATGAATAAATATTATTGAAAAGCCAAAGTATGTACTGCAAAGAACACACACACACTCAGCTGCAATCTGTCCTGCATTCAAACTATGTCGAGAAAGAAATCCTCATCCTGCATCTTGCAGTGACTCAGCCCAGTACTGCCACTTTTTAGGAAATATGAAACCATTAATTGCCTTATCTGATGAACTAGGGTCCTGCTAATGACTTATCAATTATCACAAGGCTTATCTCTCAGTTTCTTATTAGCCAAAGATGTTCTGGAGCAGAATATCCATGGAATTGTTTAACATACGGAGACCAGATTACTGTGGAAGAAACAAAACACTTTCTGCTCAAGAACACCCAAGCATCACAGCAGCAACATTCCAGAAAAAAAAAAAAAAAAAAAAGAGGTCAAAGAGTATTTTTTAGCCACGTCAGAACCACTTTTTTTACTAAATTCTCCATACCCCCTTCACTTTTGAGATAACTGCTAACTAGGCTGATTTTATACAGTAAAAAGGGCCAGATTTGTAGGAATAGATGATCTTTTATTAGCTCAACCAATGCCACCGGAATAAATCGATAGGTTCTGTAAAAAGCAGAGTCCTCTTTAGGAAGAGCTTCAAACTAAAATTTGTACTCACTTGTGGAGCAGAGGAATGGTAGGTGTTTTGAAACACCCCAAGTTTGTCATGAGGCGATTATTAACTCACACCAAGGAAGTCAAGAGCATTGAATTATTGCTTTCACTTACAGGCAAGTACAGAGAGACACCATCAGATGAATCAACAGGCAATTCATCCATTTGCTGCATAACAATACTTCGAGAATGTTTCATAAAGGATTTTGAAGTTAAAGCTTTATTAAAACTTAAACTTCACTGAAGTATTTGGTAGGAACATTTTACCAAAAAGCATGGTACAAGTCATTAAATTCTGAGTCAAAGATGACATGGATCAAAATAGAAACCTTGAAAACAAAAAAAACCCACCACCTCCAGAAAAGCCAAATCCTTTCCACATTTTAACATTTTCCTGGGAGGGAAGAGGTAGACCTTACCGCAATAGTGAAATCAGATCAGTATGAAGCCTGTCTAATTACCTTAGGTCAGGACTCTGCCAAGAGAGATGGTAACCAATCCAACTTAGATTAGCTAGTATTTTATCCAATATATAACAAATCCAGCATAGTCCAGGCTAACAGTCCACACTGATAAGATTAGTTTCTAATATGTGCTCGTGTGTTAGCAAAATTTGTATTTGGATGTTTAAGAAAAACAAATAGGGAAAGAGCTGGCACTACCGACAGAGTTTTCTTTTGTTTCTACACTTCAATGAATATTTACATTGAGTATTTATGGTATTTTGCTTGCTGTACTTGTAACACTGCAGACGTGGGAAGCCAGACAGTCTACCTACAGACTTTGCCTGTCTGATGTGTTAGAATGGGCTTTTAAAATTCCTTTTAAAGAACTGCTGTAGAATTTAACTACTCGTGCCATGCGGATAAAATCATTGTTTATTTTGTCAAGTACCCTCTGATACTGTCCTATGGGATGCTTTATAAGGATAAATTAATACCTATGATCCTTTGTCATGTAGGATATGGAAAACCAATCAAAACCAGTTATGTGCAAATTTGGTAGTGGCTAATACAGATTCCGATTAGGTCTACAGTCTTTTTTTCTTGTGGATAGGGGTTGTTTTTACTAAGCAGTAATTCTAAAAATTGAGTACTGCAGTTCAAAATATGAGTTTTTCAGATGTTAGGTACACAATTAAAACTTCTTTGAGGAAGAGTAAGGTAACACATGGAGATAAAAAAACGAAAACACCTCTAGAAGGAAGATCTAATGTTAAATCCTGGCTATATCATGCCAAGCACTGGTGAATTAGACACCAAAAAAGGTACGTGCCCTCTCAGGAAAATTATCTGGCTGTTATAGAACAGGACTGACAAGTAAGACATCTGAATTCCATGCCTTTGCCCACTACTAATCAGTCAGTATGAAAATTATGTCGGTATGAACAGTGACTTCACCTCTTCATGTTGCTGTTTGCACCATGAGGACTCTAGGCTAGTAGCTACACAGGCAAGATTAACAATAAAATAGTAAGGCCTTATTAGATTCTTGAAGATGAAGCTATTCATAAGTTAGTCCCTAAGCCCCATAAGTTAGTAAACTATTGAGTGCATACCTAGACATCTTGCTTATTCGGACCTTCTGATGACCAGAAAGTGTTTCAAGACACTCAGAAGAACCTTTACCTGTTCTGGGTCGCCCATATCAACTCCTATTTCTCATAAGTCCTTTCTCTTTACTAAAACAAAAGAAAAACCTGACCAAAATCCCCATCCCCTAAAATTCCAGACCACCATTGACTGGGACCACAGTTGTGATTGTTCAGATCACAGTTGATAGCTAAAAAAATTAGAAATCCTCTGTAAAAGCTCTTCTTGCACCATTGCAAGTCGCTAATCATGTGACATTTAATCTAAACCAAAGGCAAACTGTTAGCTATGAATATTTTTCCTCGCCAGTGCTCTAAATGTAATAATGGTTTTCAGAATGTGTGGGTCTGGCTCACTTCAAGCGGTTTTGCTCCTTCCTTGACTCCAGCTGCAAACTACTAAACACATACTTTTTTAGGTCATTATGGCCTAATGTCTGTGGCATTACATTATTTCAGTGACATATCTTTGAACATACCGTAATTCCAAAAACTGCAGGTCATCTTTTAGGCTAACTGGAGAGCAGGATTTTATATTAACTCCATCCTTTGTCTCCGTCTCCCTTTTTAAAAAAGGAAAACAAAAAAATGGCACCGAAACTTCCTTTGCCGTTATTCCCTTCTTGGTAATGAGTCTTACAAACTTGCCCTATTAGGAAAAACCATTGCTAGTGGCAAAAAGCGCACCACCACTGAGAACGTCCTCCATCCTGATAAATCCTGGCACAGAACCAGACACAGAGGATAGCTAAAGCACAACATCCATAATCAGAGATTCTTAGACAAAGAAACCTTGCCAAAGATGACTTCTACTCCTCCCCTTAAAAACAAACAAAAAAACACACACGCACCCAAGCCAATAAAAGATGACAGCTATCTTCAGAACAATACTTTTTATGGCCCTTTCCAAAAGGAATCAAGAAACTAATCCTTCATTTAATTTGCTCAGGTTAATCCACGGTCCTATGAGTTAGCTACGTATTTACCTACTTATATTCTAATTAGCTATCAAATAAAATTAATTTGGATGATTTCTGTTTAAGAAAGGAATGCTCAGTAGAGCAAAACTTCTATAAACCAGGTACAGATTCTGTCACTACAGTGACTGAACTCCATGAGTTGTCAGACTCATCATTTCAGCTCTAAGTGACCAATTTAGAAAGAGCACGCACACTCACACACAATTTCAGCCACAATCTATGAGTTAAGGTATGTCAATTGCTGCATTTGGTGAGATTTATCCCAGTGAAAACCAGGAATTCAGATGTTTTGTCAATATAAGTTGCATGAGGTATCATCTCCCATGAGCCATGGGATATCATGAGCAGAAAAATACTGGTATTTTGCATGTACACGAAACTTAAGCTTTGTGGTATAACACTGGCAGCAGTATAAAGCATAATTTGAACTATGTGAGCACAGTACATTGAAGGAATCACTCTTATTTCGTATTCTTCCTTGCTGCAGTAAGGAGCAGAAGAACACAAAAGATTTTTTCCAACAGAAAGAAAGCAGGCATAACACGGAAATTTTTGTCACTATATCAGTTTTTCATATCTCCTGGTTTTCACCATGCCCAACCATAGTCAGATTCTCCTGGACTCACAACTGCAGCTTCCCAACTTTAAAAAGGGGAAGGACATCAGCGGTTCTCGGGTTCTCAACCACCCAGCAGGGAGAGCTGACTGAGCTATGAAGCCCTAATCTGGACAGGATTGGAAGGTAAAGAAAATTCCTGATTTCATTCCCTGCCATCCCCCTTCCATGCCCCCAGGCACACACACATATCTGAAAGGAAACTGGAGAAAGACACTTGTAAAGATTTTCATATGACACTCCAAAATGGAAATTTCAGTGTTGCCACCAAAGACCCACAGGAACCTCGGGGCGCAAGAGAGCCATGCCTGCAGGAGAAGTGGAGGACAATGTCCCAGAGGTGGACAACATCCTCAGAGAGGCCTCCTACACAAAAGCAGGAAGATGTGCATAAAACTATTGCCTTCACACAAGCGCTTTGGAAAGCTGAACTGTTTTTTTAAAGACACTTGTATGTCCAAAAAAGCCTCTGTCCCTGCCCACCAACGTCTCATTGCTCTTACCAACAGCCTGGCTGCTCTGGCGCTTTTGGCTCTCTGGCACTGGAAAAGCCGAGCAAGACTTCTCATTTTTCAACACACCCTTGCTGCAGACTGAAGAGCTTTAGCTAAGCATGCACATTTTGGATGTGTATCCAAACCAAACCCAAACATCTTGAGAGTCTTCCTTCACTAACTCCAAACACATTTGATATGCTTAAACACGCATTGTATTCTGTCAGAAACCAAATGGCTATTTGCTGTTCCAAATAATCAGATATATTTTGCTGGACGATTAACAGAAATATTGCTCACCCAAAGCAATCAAACTTTCATTTACATGTTTAAGAGCCCGACCTACAGCCCCTGAAGCCTGTGGGACTATTTCCAGTCGCTTTGATAGACTTTAGATCTAGCTTTAAGCGATTTTTTCCCCTGGATACATTCATCCATTGAAGACTGAGCTCAGTACTGATTTTTTCACACTGTAGCTAAAAGAACGAATATACTTAAAGCTTCTTGTAAGGCCGGATATCACTAGGTAAATTGAATACAGAGGCTTGTTTTCCTTACATTTGGTTTTGATGTTCTGTTCACTGAGCCTATGACTGCAAAGGTTATAGATGATGCAATTTATTTTCCTTCTGCTTTTTACCAGTAGAATACTGCCCCTCTTCCTAGATTAAACACAGGCTTTATTGCACATCTATCTCAAAATACACTTCTTTGAAAGATTCAAAATCTAACAGAATGTTTCACATTTGCTAGTAGTCTCTCCTTTTTACCCTAGTCTTGCAAGGAGTCTGCTTCCAAATCAGTTTTTCCCTCCTAATGTCAATGGCAAGTTTGCCCAGGTTTTAACAGAAAAAAATACCACTTTTGAAATATTTAGAAGCATCCTGGTCCTGTAGCAAGCACTGCAGACAATTATATTATCACCATTCCAGTACGGATATAAAATTAAAGACGTGGCGACTACATACAATAAACTGTCTTTTCTTTTACATTTGATTATACTAAGGTTATGTACACTGGTAGTTTTCCATGTTTATTTTATAACAACCTATATGCATAAACCCACTCATTTGCTACTGAGTTTTGGAAGAGTTGAATTAACTGCAGAGTGCCGATCACATTATTATGTGCTATGCTTGATTACTTAGGCATTATCTTAAAATACAGTCATATTTCTCCGTAAGCACATTGGACAACATGTAGCCCTACTCAATCTGCACATCTTCATACCACACGGTGCTTTTCATTCCTTTCTTTTCTATAAATACAAAACTGAAGTCAAGCTCATGCCAAGAATAACTGTGTAACTAACAGTTTGCATACAGGTTTTGTAAATCAGACTTTTTTTTCTTTTTACATTCACCAAATAGCTCATCTTAAAAAAGAGGCTATTAGTCCTCATTTTATTTTTCCAGGAAAATTGGGATCTAGCCAGTAACAGGTAAATTTATACAATTTTTTACAATAAAAGGTAAGTAGGATCTGCATTAGGAAAACTAATTTACGCTGCTTTTAGCTCAAAAGTAAGCTTTCCAGTTACATTATTTGACCTCAATTAGTGTCTAAGACTGAAGGTAGACCTACTCATTCATAGGTGTCATGTTGCAAGTCTGTTTTACAGTATTCCTCTGACACTAGCCAATTATGAGAACGAATTGAGAGCAAAACATTTCTGCATTGCTCTTGTGTTATCCAACGTTTCAATAGTTTCCAGAGGTCCATTCTGGGTACACGCCTGTATAGTACCCTTAACCTACAGGCTTGAACTGAATTATCTTCCTTTTTAATTGGTCACAGTTACATGTTGAACAAATAATTATATGTAAATTTTTAACGGATATATTCAGCAGATATCTATTAAATTTTTCACATTTTTTATCAAGCAAATAAAGTTAACTGTAAACAATACAATAACCTAAAATAAGTTGTAAACTTTCAAATAATCAAGCTCCTATACGCAAGTAACTGTGACACTTCTGTTCTAAGTACTCTTAATACAATGGATAGGACAGCCGCAGCTAGAAGAGTTCAGAAAATAAGGAAAATATACAAATGGTAGGAGTGCTCTTCATTTTTAATTATTCTTCCTATTATAGAAAAGCAGCAATGAAAACAGTTGCTGCTCTCCTCCCCCCCGACGTGCTGAATATATTACTCAAAAATATTACCCAATTATCACTACCAAGACTTCATGCTTTGACTATTTTCACAGCTACTGCAACGCAAAGCTTGTTTACAAATTCACTATTTCAATGTAAGAAGGAAATGAATACTCAGGCGATTGAATTTCAGAGAGGTCAGGATTGAGATCGAGCCTTTCACAAGCACTTGATACACAGCTCTTCTACCTTCACACCTATTGAGCATCTCCAGTCTGTGATTTTGACTGGACACCCAATCAGGATTTTCTTTCTCAGTTCAGTCCCATAGATGATCAAGATTTGAAAGTCCTTTAGGTGCAGGGGAAGTGAAAACGCAGACTATGGACTTGATTCAAATCCTAATGCAAGCAATGGAAGGGGTCTGCTGAATCTAACAGTGCCTGACAAGCTCCAAAACTTTTCAAGCTGAAAGTCAAACTTACCAGCATTTATCAAGCACTGTACAGAAACATTTAAGTTTCTAGAAATGGGTGGAATAATAGAGAGTTATTAAAACATTAAAAGAACATAAGTTTTTAGAACACTCAAAATTGAAAACAAGAAATTACTAAATATAAATCTATGATTTCTATTTATCAAGGAAGACAAATAGTGGAAACATCTAACCAGAGAAACTCTTCAGATGTGCTTTCAAAACTGGAGAGAGTTGAGGATAATCGTCGCTATCTGTTACTATGCAAGATATGCAATACATCAATCGCCTCTCCTCCCACTGACAAAAAGCAAGCCAGTGTTTCAAAACTGTTTTCGCAAGCAGAGAGAAATGAGTTCTGTTAGATCACTTAATAAGCATAAAAAAAAAAAATCACGTCAGAATCCCTGGCTTGTGAAAATTCAGATCCCTGAGCTTTTCATAGAGCATTGGTAAGTATACACATTCTAGTTTTACTTCCAATACTTTTGCAACACCAGATTTCTTTTTTCTTATAGAAGTCAACATAAAAAGAAAAATTAGCAGCAATACACTTTCAAGGAATCACTGTAATATGTAAATAGTATGCATTAAGCTCAATTCAGCCCTCAGTGAAGTCTCAGTAAGACTTTATCAGTAGACATGATCATCTGCTTTCCACTACAGTTAATTAGCAAAGGATCTACTCATTACAATCAGAGTAAAAGGTATCACTTGTTCTCTGGAATGAACTGAAGAAGGAAAGTTTGTAAAGGAAAGAAAAGAAGCTGCAGCCTCCCCGCTCTCCCTGAGACCGCTGCCCTCCCATGCTGACAAGGGGCGAATTCCAGAGTAACCAAAACATTTTGTTGCTTTCTCTCTCCACTGCTCTCTTAGTAAATATTATCCTAAGTACCTCTTTAGCAAACACTGGTGTAAATAGCCACCTGTTCATTGGAACAACACTGAAAAAGCTAAGTACCAGCTAACCTCCTTCAGTTACGCTTACACTGTCTTCGAGCCAGTAAAATAGGTTTGACCTGATTTGCTTCAGCAAAGCTTCCTTTGCTAGAACATGGATTCACTGACTGCAAAGACCCAAATAAAATTTATATCCTAATCGCCACTAAAGTTGCATTTTTTTAAATGCCTTTCTACATCTGACTAGTATATTTAAGAATGCCTGGGGTTGGTTTTTTTGGCCAAGAGGACGTAGATTTCACTCACGTCAGGCCTTATAAGAAGGGCAGCCAAAAATTCCTACAAGCCTAGAGGTCTGTGCTCTGTAAGGAACATTAGAGGTTTTTAAGTTTTACGTGCACATTGTGTGACAAAGAGCACAAGGTGCCTTCTGTCCTACACAATTCATCTCAATTAAATAGAAACAACACGATAGGGACTCGCATTGTACAAAAAGGAGCTAACGCCTTTAGCAAGGTGTGATAAACGTGTCTCGAGGTTATTAGAGACACCAGATTAACAAGACCATACAGCCAGTAACTATATACATGATACGAACATCCTTTCCTGAAAAGAAGTGATCATTTTAGAGCAAGGTCCTCAGACAAAACCCAGCGGACAGCCCTTTCTAGGCAGAATAGCTCAAGCACCACAAGAATCTCACAGAGCAATGGAAACGGTGCAACGTATTCACCAAACACTCTCAAGATATTGCTTGATAAAAGAGACTACTGCTTTTCACAACAGCCTCGACTGAATCCCCAGAGCAGCCGTTACCGAAGGAACATCCAGGTGTTGCTGAGCTTGAACAGGAGAAGGGGCTGGGAATGAGAGGAATTCTGCTCCCCTGCCCACCCCAGCTGCCACTGCCTTTTGTTCCTCTATGTTCGCTCAGCTACAGCCACATCCCATTTCTGAGCAAGTGACAGACAGCTCCCAAAACTTGACCACCTGGCCTTTATCAATAGGCATAACCATAAAGCCCCCAGGACCCGGGCCAGATGGAAAGTAAAATTCAGCAGCGCTCACGAACAAAAGCACTTACATACTAAAAACCTGTTGTTTCTTGGTGAAGTTTATCATTGTTTACTGACAGGTCAGCAGTAAGAGTAAATCATCTCCTCTAGGAACTGGTGTCAACGCTTTGCTGGCCACTGCTAATTGTTACTCTATACTTATGTCACTTACAGATATCACCACAGTAAAACACAGTTTGTAAATTACTTCACCTTCATGCAGCCAAGCAGCACCTGAAGTAAAACACAGTTTGCTCACTTGACATTTTAGCAATGCACAAAAGCACCTCTGAAAACATTCAAATGACAATTGCATTTATTTGATGGTCAAGTGAAAACAAGCTTTGGTTTTTTTTTTTTTGTTTGTTTTCTACATCTCAACCATGATAATTGCTAAGTCTCTGATAGGAAACAGACTCAGAAACACTAAAATGTTTCATTTGAATTTTGTCACTTTTCATTTCCCAATCTCCCAGGTTGCAAAGATTTCCTTTTTACAAATGCTACATACGTCTTTTTGACTAGATGATAAAAACGTTTGGGTGCTACTTGCAATCACAACACGTTAAAAAACATTTTGTTTTGTTGAAAGGTGACTTGCAAAGCAATTTTCAAAGCATGTAAGAGGAATAGAAGTAGACTGACTAGCAGGGGACGCCGGGACTGGGGCTAGAGCACTGCAGTAGATGCGCAGAACAACAGCAGCAGCCCAGGGAGAGCCCTTCGCACCCGCGGTACGCCTGATTAACCCGCACCTCACACCCAGCCTCATTCATTAAATGCAACAAAACTATACAAGCTTAAAGGATTTGCAGGTTCTGTCATCTGTGAGAGGGACTGCCATATCCCACAAAAATATGAAAAGCTTTAAAATATCAGTGGGGGATACTGTACTTTAATCAAGCTGAGAAAATTTAGGTTCCAAGCCAGCTCACGCTCCTGTCCCTAATTTTTTTATTAATTAAATCAAGCATGGCCTCAGGAAGAATATTTTGCACTTAAAATTAACCTAATGAGTAACAGTTTGTAAGCTTTCCCCTAAATATTAGTATAGGACCAAGTATGAAACAGCAGTCATGGAAATCTTAGACATAAGTATTTTCAGAATGTATAATAAATTAATTTTTATAATATTTGTGCTTTTAGTAGTCAAAAAAGAAATAGAATGCAGTCTTAACAAGGTGTGATGTTCACTAATGACATTAAATATTTATTCTGCACATAATTGCAGACCAAAAAAACCATTTTCTCAATAACAAAGGACCAATCAAAATATTATCCATGGGATTTCAACAGGAATTTCATAAGGCCAGACCATACCTCCATAAAGAGATAAAAATGGACTACGTGGTTTCAGAAACACAGGCTTCTGAAATACTAATAATACATTGTTAATCCCCAGGATTGAGGAAACAAATCAAGCCAATAACCTTAACTCTCAAAAATTTGCATCTTCTTAAAGAATAAAAAAAAAAACTTTATGAGGAACTGGCTTTTCTTATTTCTGAAGATGCAGTTTTCCACTGTTTGAAGCTTTTGCTTTTCATTGTGAAGGCTATGAAATTATTATTACTAAGCTTCTCTTATTAATTCTATGTTAATATAATGCCAGTAAGCATTAAAGAAAAAAAAAAAAAATCACAGCCTTACCATGAATTCAGCAGCTGATGCTGCTGTATTAGAACCTCTTATTAAGCTATTACAGCAAGGGGCCAAAGAAAGGAACCATGGATTTAGCTGGCAGGGTACCCAACCTAAACAACTTTTCTTCCTTTGTTCTAATTGCACTTCCTTTAGAAACTACAGACAGACGCCCAGAACCTTGAAACGCTGTTTGGTGAAGTTGTTTCTGCTAGTGTGGAAGACGACAAACTGTTCAGCAACTCTCGGACCACATTTTGCCTTCCTTGTTGCTCTCTGTCCCTTTATACAGCACCTTCAGTGTCAGGGATTCAGCGTTATAAAGGCAGCAAGATTTACACTGCATGGAGGAACTGTTTGGGAAAGAGGTTTAGTCTTGTGAGCACGTATGGTTCCTAGAAGCGGAAGATAGAACTCTGTGTCAACGACACAACAGTCCCAGGGATTCATTCAAATACCTTCTTGCCCTAAAAATGGGTAAAAAGCATATATAAAAACAGGTACTTATTTCATTAAGCTCTTGAGACCTTGCAAATTGAGTTAATGAATTTTATGGCACGCTAGAGTAAAAGTCATTCACTTCAACATTTAAAAAGGATTCCTCGGCTCTTTCTGCCTTTCTTCCCTTGACTGGGCCTTCAATCAACAGTTCCCTTCCTGCTCCTATGACATGATAAAGGAAGAATTGGAAGGAATAGTAACTATTTCAAGCTGCACTGCTAGAATTTAGATCTATTTTATTCTCATCACTGGTTTGAAAAGTTGCATTAACCTTTCCTTTTAACTTCATATAATAGCAGCAGCAGCGGCACTGGTATTAACTTGAAGCATAGACTTCTTTGCTAGAAATACTATGATAACCAGTTGTAAGTTGTTATAAACTGATTTCCACATTTGTTTAGCACTAGGCATATCTGAAGTTTGGCTTTTTGACATCCTCTTAGATAGCAATTGCCTGCTTTAGGATAGATATGATGGTGTAACAACCTGCTTTGTTTCAGCTGTTCCAAACTCTAGGACTTCAACTTACGGTGTACCTATAGTGAAACACGCAAATCTCCCATATTACTTGAAAAATAATCAGGTAAACTAAAAGCAGGAGCTCTAATAAATTTTTTCTTTTTTAAAACAACTTTTATGACCATGCAGAATCTTGCTAGCATACTAAAGGCAGAAACATAGAGACGACAATAAAATAACTTTGAATACCTAGAAAGAAATCTTGAACACCTTTTTCTGCCTTTTAAGGAAAAAAAAGAAAGAAAAAGACTATTGGTGACTGTTAGAGTTTCTTCAGTTTAACAAAGGATAAATGTTCTGACACAGAAACGTGACTAACTGCAAAAATTAAAACTTTACCTGAGACTTTTAGTAAATCCATTATAAGCTAAACAACGCCTATTAACTGAGATCCTCTGTGCTTCTAGCCAGACAGACTAAGAACTTGAAACCATTCCTTAGCCAAGACACACATATATTAGCCTCGGTCAGGGCCGTGACTACACTCATTGGTCTTAATTGCCCTTACTAGCCTCACCTGATACCCACTCCTCAAGAAACTCCCTGCCCCTCCTGGCAGGACGTTGGACCTGGTCCCCACCTCACCCTGCCTGGGGCTGTCAGGGGACTCTGATGTTATCACCCTGCTCAGATGCCGTGGGCCTGTCCTGCGGTCATCCATGACTCCAGTCTTTTCTTCCTCATGGAGTAGCCCCATTCTTGCTGTTTCCTGGTAATCTCCAGAAAACTGCAGGAATCTTCATTTTTGAGCTGAAGGAGCTGGTTTTGCTACTGGTGTGCGAACAAAAAAAAGGCACAATTTCTTTGGTGAACAGGTTTGAACACTGAAAATGTTACAAATATCAAAGAAATGTGGGAGACTGCTGTGGTGCACAAGTACCACTGCCACTGAGGAATTAGAGTACGCTATGGGTCTCAGAAGAAAATGGGAATTTAGCTGTCAAGTAAGAGACTTGCTCTCTCCTGCCAGCTGGTAGGATTTTTGGTGCTGGTAAAGATTTTTACTGGGTTCTGCTATCTTCAGCTATGTAAAGGATCCGGACATGAACTCTGGCTCCTTTAAAAATCCAGGCTTTCCCCCAGTGTATTTTAACAAAAGTGTTTTTCCCTCCATGATGTGGGACGCTGAAGGTGCCACTGCCTCTCTTCTGCTTCTCTGTTCCTGAGAGACGTAATGTAGCTCAATATACTTTTACTTCAGTTCACAAGTCCTATTTTTCTTATTCTTTTTACTCCTGTGTCAAGTTAAATATGTTCCCCATTGAAAGACACTGATAACACTGACAGAGTGTGCTCTGCTATTCTGCCCAACAAAAGCTTTGTCTTGAAACTAACCTTTCCCTCAGCAGACAAAAGTGAAGGGCACTAATAGCAAATGAAAACATGTAGTTCTGTTTATTAGGGCTGTTGGTTTGAATGCCAAGTTCTCAGTACAGGATTAAGTGCATTTTGTATACAGCTGGAATATGTCATAGATACATTTAGGTCTTTGAA
>VYZM01017085.1:106268-149265 GCA_013398915.1 Dromas ardeola | reverse complement strand
ATTTTTTTTTTTTTTTTTTTGTATTAGCCTTTAGTGCAGAAAGAAATCTGGATACTTTTTTAGTTCTGTAATTATGAAAAAAAATGTTTTCATTAACATTAATGCAATATTATTTAAAATAATATTTATTTTTAAATTGAATTATTATGAAGCAACGGCAGCAAAATAAATGATAACACTCTCAGGTTTTATATTCCTTCTTTGAATGGAAGCATTGTATCTTCAGTATTGCTTCAGATCCCTATCCCCAATAAAATGTTTGATTTTGTGTCTATTTGAATCAGCGGTGAAATTTTCTAACTATTTTACTCATATACGCCCAGTTCCTCACGAGTAAAATCAGTAGAAAACTTCACCACTGATTTAAAGCTTTACAAATTTGCTAAACAAAGAGGCAGCCATCTTCTTCCATGTGCTTGTGAATCAATATATTAGTTCCATGCAAAGAAAGCGAGGGTTTCTGCCTGCTGTAAATAACTGATATGGTTTATAAAATGTGCTGCTCATTTATGGTCTGATGTAAATCCTAGTGAATCATAAAAATACTCCCATTGATTTCTGGGGACTCTGGATACAGTCCTTAGGCAAAATTGTTTCTTACAATTTCGTTAAAGTAGCCGTTTGGGAATCATGATATCCTGCGTGCTAACATCAAGGGTTCTTTTATACTTATTCTGATTAGGTTTGGTTTCAGCTTTGTTTATTAAATAATGTGAATAATGGTTATATAGGAATTTATTTTGAGTGGTGGCATTAAGAGATATGCTGAAAACTTTTACAGGAATACAAACAAAGAAGAACTGAAGAAATGAATTGGACGTTTCTTAGATGTAAACAATTTCTGTGACCATCCTCCAGCCTGCCACCACTCAAACCCAGCATATTTTTATCAGCTATGTTTTCACGAGAGATTAATGAATTTGGGAAGTAGATGAAGATACTTATTAGCATTTGATCATTACTTTTTGGCACTCAGTCTGAGAACTCATTTATTCAAAGAAACACCCTGCATACTCCATTTCTTTATGTGCATCCTTGCCTTAGGATTTTTAGGCAGGAATGGTGGCTTGCTACGCTCCTTCTCAGGGTGTAGCTGGGCAAAAAATGGAGGCCTGTCTGCTGATAAGGACCTAACCAGAGTTACTTATGTCTTTGACACTTCCATGCTGTTTTACTGCACTGGCCTGTATTTGAAGTTAGCCTTGAAGACCACCCAGAAGTACCAGCTGGTGCAGAACTCTGCTACTCACATTCTTAGTAGAAAGGAGCTGCTATCACCATAAAACAAACTGTGCTCAGTGTTTTGCTCTGCCTATCTTTTGCTTGGTGCTACGACAGCATGCAAGTTGTACTCAAGAAGGCCGGATAGCCTGGCAACCGATTACTTGAAGCTGCCTCTCCTTACTACTCCATCATGGCTTGCTTCTCTCAAGTTCTTTGATAAAACCTTTCGGACCAGCGGCAAGCCACATTGAGTAAAAGATCAAACTCTTCCCCTCTGGCAGTTTGTCAGCACAAGAACTTGGTAGGGCATAGTGCACATTTGTTATGGCAGGTTTTTAATTACATCTTTGATACAGCAGTGATAGGATTCCATATGTGAGAGTAATGCAGCGTATGCGCTGGTAAATCAGAGTTGAAACAAATTTAGGTCAGATCCTCACCTGATGTAAATTAACTGTTTCACTGGCTGGAAGGGAACCCTGTCTATTTCTCACAGCTGAGAATCTGATCCCTTGTGAGGTTTTACTGAAATGCCTAGGCTATAAAAATTACAGTAACAATAGGTATTTTACATAAAAGTACTTTTCTCTCTCTCCTAACCCTGGAGCTCACGATGTTACTAAACTGTTGGTGAACTTTTAGGAGAAGTAGACCATGTGTTGACCTGTGTAAAACACATGAAACCTTGAAAATATTAGAGGGTTGCGGACTTTGGAACTGTGAACCTCAGCTGGAACTTCCTGCCGACTGCTTTCCCGGTTAGAAGGCATCAGGTCGAGTTTTGTGCTTTGTAGCGTACAGCATGTCTGATCACAACTGACAGACTGCTTTGAAAGCAGGCAGTAAGGATGAACGCTTAATCTGCTGCATAATATGACTGTAAAAAGGCTTCTAACTAAGGGAAGCTAATAAAATAAAGCCCATAGGGGTAAGATGATTTGTTTATAATATAATGTGCATAATTTAATATCCATAAATGAAAACAAATTTGTGCGTCTGTAAATTTTGGGAGACTGGTCAGTTCAATTCCACTACAGTAAGAGCATCAATGAAAATAACGTAAGTTTCTAAGTAGCGTTCTGTACCAATCTTTAATTATATAAATTATGTACTGTTCATATTATGTGCATGTTTACATTCAGTAAGTACCACTTTAGTTTCATCTAGATAAAATGTCTGTAATAAAGACATCTTACTGCAGTCTGCTTATTGCAGAGCTTGGAATCATCCCACAGCTACGCACTGGGATCACGCAAGGCAGCCTGGCTGCGCACATCGTTTCTAAACACCTATTGCCGATGCCCACCAGCTTAGGATCCCACTGCTCTTTTTATGCTACAGAATGACTTCAGAGGAGGAGATCGTTGCTTTGAATCCATTAATAGATGTCCTTTGTAGTTTTCCTCTCCCCATTCTCTCTCCACCCCACTTCCTTCCAGTTATCTAAAGGTCAAATATTGAGGCTCTTTTCTAGTCATGCTGAACAAGATGGCGTTTTACTAATTGCCCCCAGAAAAAATAGGACCGTTGTCAGTGTAAGCTACTGATCGGTGGTTAAGTGGTAGAAACCAAAGAGCTCAAAGTATTGTTCCCACTGAGTTTGGTAGGTCCCAGACTGGACTGTCTGGGCAGCCTGTTGACCATGATGTGTACATCAAAATATCCCCAAAGCAGTGGGTTCTGTGAAAAAGTGTTTGTAAATTAGGATCTCATGAGAACAATAGAATAATAGGTATGAGTTTCAACTACTACGTTAAATCCTGTTCTGAACAAAATTGCTGCAATAGGTCTGGGACTTTCTTCAGCTCATGCTCCTGCAGGGGTATTGGGGCTTATCCTTATCACAGAAGGGAGAAGGAGCCCAGAGTACTGTGCCACGTGAAGTCTAGAGGATGGGGGACACAACACCGCCTCGCTCTGACCTACTCTTCGTATTTGAAGCCATGGCTCTTTTTCACAGTGTGTTCTGCAGCCAAAGATCCACAGGGGATAAAATGCCTTTAGTAACTGACATAGTTTTCCATCTTTCTTCTCTGGATCTCCAAATTTGGATAGGGCCACTGCCAAAAGTTTAAACAAGTATGAAGAGGAGAGAGTGTAGTAGGGCGGAGGGCGGGATGAGGACAATATGTGTTTGACTGTTTTTGCTTCCATGACATTATCAAAAATGGGAATTAGGGTTGGCATCTGAACCTCAACAGTTTTTGAGGGACTAACCTGAGCTTTCAGGAGCAAAACAGCCGATGTGTGTTGGTCTTTTGCTGGAAGGACTAGCATACAAAAGTGGAGGACACATCTGTGTAAAAAGCCAGGTAGAGAGAGGAAACAGAGTGACCACACTAACAGACTCATCCTCTCAAACTTCCTATGTGAGTTCAGGCTGTGATTTGAATGCCTGAGAATATGTTGAAATTTTAGCCCAAGGGAAGGAAACGACAAGGCATTGACCCAAAAAGGAGATGTTAAAGTCTTATGAATGCTTCAGTCCTGTTTATCAAACAGAATCTTCAGCTTTTCCAAACAGAGTATTTTCATTTCATGCTTCCATTTTCTATATCACATGCACAGAGAAAACAACTGAAAATGTTCTAGATCAACAGTATATTGCACTAGAGAAACAATTCACTTTTCTTGCTCCCATTTACACCAGTGTCCCTCAGGTTTGCATCAATAGCCAATATGTGAGGCTTCATGATGCTGTCATCATGAGCATAAGAAAACAGATAGGAGTCAGGTGTCTTTTTGATGTAGTGTTGTTTATTAAAAAAATAATAATATTCTTGCCTCTCTGAATATATAAGAAATGAACACACCTTCCTTTTAGAGAAAGCTTCACATCTGTCACTCCTATAAACTCTATGTCCTAGTGCATCAAACCAGGGAGGTGGATAGAGGGATCAGAAAGAAAAACGTACAGTTCAGAAATTGTTCTGGTAAAATGGATCATACGTGTTTGGGTGGAACAAGGATTTGGGGTAACAGAAAAGTTAGTACAAGGATTTGTGGTTAATCAAAGCTATTGTGATATGATATACAGGAAACCACCACCACAGATTTATAGCTGTATTCACTGAACTAATTTTACTGGCCTCTTTGTAGGATTACCTGGCTCTATGCAGAGGTCTTAAAAATCTTAGGTGCTGATCTTGCAAAAACTTTTGCACATACTTAACTTAGCACTTACTATAAATAGTTCTGCTGAACTCAACCTAGCTGCATGACTAGTGTCTATCTAAGCTATCTAATGATGCCTAAGTCTGTAATTTCTGTCCAAACAAGATGATCTTTTACATTCTGTTTTAGACAACACAATGTGATTGTGTAACAACAACCAGTTCTCTGATAGTCTTTTGAAATTTAACAAGAAAATGTCCACTTTAAGGCATTCTGTAGTGCTAAGAATTTATACCAACCCTGCAACATTATTCTAAGAGACACTTAAAAGAAAACATGCTTTGGAAAAGTACCAACTGTATTATATTGTATAAATATTTGGCATAACTTTAGGTATTTATCAATTTTTCCTGTTTAATCTATTATAGATTCTACGGCATTTTCTCTTCCCATGATTAACACTGGACTGTCCTCCTTCCTCTGTGGGATTTTGCAGGGATGCTGATCTACGCTTCTGCTAGACTTCTATTTTATTCCTCATCAACAGGCCACGATTTTACATGTATTACTGTTTTTCAGTGATACAACCCACACTGTAAGTTTCAATGAGCTTTCAAATATACGTAAACAAAAGGACAGACACATTTTTTCTCAGAATTTCATTACAATTTTTCTTAAAATTTGATGTCTCCAGTTGGATGGGTCCTTCAAGGAAACAAAAAGAAGCAACTTTCAAAATAAAGATTTAGTTGTACAATATGTATTTCACAAGAACAATTTTTTATGTAGGTATGATTAATGAAGGAAAATGCCAAGAAGTTTTCTCCACCAACTCCCCATGAATAATGTTGTTTCTTAGCTAAACTGCATTATTAGCTCTGGGCCCCCCAAGATAAGAAGGACATGGACCTGTTGGAGTGGGTCCAGAGGAGGCCACAAAGCCAATCAGAGGGCTGGAGCCCCTCTGCTGTGAGGACAGGCTGAGAGAGTTGGGGTTGTTCAGCCTGGAGAAGAGAAGGCTCCGGGGAGACCTTCTAGCAGCCTTCCAGTACCTAAAGGGGGCCTACAGTAAAGCTGGGGAGGGACTCTTTATCAGGCAGTGTCACGATAGGACAAGGGGTAACGGTTTTAAACTGAAAGGAGGAAGATTTAGATTAGATATTAGGAAGAAATTCTTCACTGTGAGGGTGGTGAGAGACTGGAACAGGTTGCCCAGAGAAGCTGGGGCTGCCCCATCCCTGGAGGTGTCCAAGGCCAGGCTGGACGGGGCTTGGAGCAGCCTGGTCTGGTGGGAGGTGCCCCTGCCCAGGGCAGGGGGTTTGGAACTAAATGATCTTTAAGGTCCCTTCCAACCCAAATCATTCTATAATTCTATGACTCTTCCACTGGAGTTTTTCAGGTAATTTTGCCCTGCCTGACTAAAACCTTCCCCCCGCAGATTTGCCACTGGTGAACTCTAGAAGGTAGAAGAAAATAGTTGGGAAGAAAGTAACTGAAAAACATTGAAGAGAGAGCGTGAGTGTCAGGAGCCTGCATATTTTTAGAAAGTAATCAAACCTTTGGAATCTCCATCTTCTAACAAGCAGGTGATTCTGAACAGAAGCAGCTGCTCAAACAACAACAGATTTACTCAATTTTCACTCTGCAAATTGGGACTGAGGAGGAAGGGAAGCATATTTCGTAGAACAACAAGCAAAGAGAAACAATCCTGCTGCTTTTAGCACTTATGAAACCAGCAGCTACATAGGACCTGAACTCCATGACCAAACTCCCATAAACAGTGACACAATGAAGGCAGTCAGAGTAACCTACAGCAACTTGTCAAAAAAAATATTTAGGAATATGTAGAAATAACCGCAGCCCTGCATTAATCTAATGCATATACCTGTGACGATGCACTTGTAAAACGTACTTGTTTGTTCTTACTCAGGTGTTAAGAGCAATTGGCCACTCCTATTCTTCCACTCATTTGTTTCTACCTTATTCAACTGTTCAAAACATCTCTATATAAAGTATTTGTCATCCATTTCCTCCAAATGAAGAGCATGATCCAACTGCTACTGGAATCTGTGACAAATGTCCCATTGAATGGGAGGTGGATTAAGTCCTTAATGTGTATGAGCAGTTCCATAAGAGGGCAGAAGAGACAGTAAAATACACTTATCCAAAACATCTGTGTATTTTACTAAGTTTCCAGGTGAAGGAGCACAATTTTTAAAAGTATAAATAATATACCAAGTAATTTCAAAGTTATAATTTGACATGTATAATTCACATTGATATTAACTCGTGTAAATAAACTCCCAGCTTTCACAACTTCAAGACAAACAAAGAAATCACCGGAAAAGAAACATTACAAGGCACATGGGAGGGAAAAAAGTGTTTTCTAACCAATAGCCCAATGAACAACATGTTAGTCAGCTTGCAGGACAGGAAGGGATATCTGTCTACATTAAATTCGTGCGGTTTTTTCTCTGTCCTTATTTAATTACAGGCTATCAAACTAATATTTGGCCAATAAACAGGATGATAATTATTAATCAGACTATAAAGCCTCTCACACGGATATCATGTTATTAGAGAATGTGTCTCATTTCACAGCTGGTTAATACAAAGAATATGACCAATAAAGGCTTAGCCCAGTATCCTCTGATGTCCTAAGTATTTTTTCCACTATTTTCAATAACCATCAAATTGGCTTTTTAGTGGAAGAATTCTCTAGTGACTTACACCTTGAAATTCACATTGAATGAATAATAATAATATTATTATTATCAATAGTAGTAGTATTAGAAATAATATAATATTAAAGTAATAAATACAAGTATATTTGTGTGAAATTTGATCCTATATAGCTAAAGACTGGTAATGAAACACCGTTTCATTTAACATTGAACGTGCTGTAAGACTGCTGCCACACTGAATAAAAAAAGGCATTGCTGAAGTAATGCTAATTTATTGGCTTAAATAAATGTTTACTGATCCACAACAGCATGATGATGCACAAGCAGAAGCACAGCATAAAATGGGTCTAATTCATCTGTGGCATAATACAAGTGAAGGAAGGGAGTGTAAAGGATTAAATGAGATAAAAAACTGTTACCTGCAAGCAGCCACACTAGTCATTGTAGAAGAGACGAGGGCTACAAACTGGACATGTATTTGCCTCCAGATTAAAGGCTGCATACTTTGAAAGGGTCTCCTTTTGGTCTGTAGGAAGGAAACAGGACAAGGAGTCAGTCTTCATCTTAAATATTATCTCAGGCAGGAAACCTAGCCTTTACAGAAGAGTTAAGGAACTTCTCATCAAAGCTTAGCTGAAGACATAAAATAAATAAATAAAAAGTCATTCCTTTGCTAGGAGCTCTGTGAAAGGGCACTGAGCTCTGGCAGCAAGGTCTCTGCTTGCTTTGTTCTTAAAAGGGCTAAAACTGTCCTGGTCAGTCCCCAGGGACAGTGCTGCATTGGATGCAGTCTCATGTAGTTTTAAACTGTTAAAATGGCATTTTGTTCCTACAGGCAGATCCCAGATTGCTAAACGTGTTCCTGCTGTGCTTCCGTCTCCTCACTACAAGCGCTGTGCTGCCTGAGAGGGGGGTCATGCTCATCCTCCTCTGATTTAGACACACAAGTCCTTGCCCTTAAGGTCAGAGGAAAAAGAGGAGGGTCCAGCCAGCTCCTTGCCTTGCCTTCCATGATGCTGGCACACACATACCACAGCTGGAGCTCAAAATGAAAGTACATTCACACCCTTAAGGGAGATGCAACTTACACCATTATAAAAGCCCTTTGCTGATATAACTTCTCCAATGCTGTGAATAGAATGACCTACACCAACAGACTGTTTTTTCTCCTCTTGTCAGCACTGCTTTGTTGAGCAGTGACAGGGTGTTTTCCTAGCATTATGCACTCAAATGAAAGTTCACCTCGTACCAGAATCCTAGCACTCTCTCATCAAGCATGTTTTCTTCTGATGGTTTAACCATCAAATATATACCAAGGTGTAAGGAAATGTCATCTTAAATCACATGCCCTCCAGGCACACTCAGGCTCTGTACTGTCATAACGGAACAGCTGTCTGGGGAAAGATCAGCTTCTAGAAGCAGAGGTAACTCCAAGGAATTACCTCTGAGTTATCTCAACTCTCAGCAAATAACTAGCGCTTGTATTCTGAAGATCAGCCATCACCATTGTAAAAGAAATTTAGTTGCTTGTATTTTGTGCATAATGAATAAATTACTCAAATGACCACTTTTAGGTGGTATTCCTCCAACACAGATTTCTCAGATAGTTATTTAACTAGACATGATCCCCAAGTTTTCACCAGTGGCATTTACTGAGCTAACCCTTCAGTTCTCAGTAGTATCTTTATATTAAACTTTCCTAGTACGTAAAACCTATCTAAAGAGCTCAAAGAATTTTTACTCCAGTTCATATTTTCTCCCTAATAGGTACTGATCGGGTGAAAACACATTAGAGAAGATAATATAAAAATATTTTAAAGTAAGTAACCAAGATGTTTTCAAGAATCCTTGGTAACAGAAGAACAAAACTTGAAAGAGAGGCAATGCAAACATCTGTAGTAGCCCAACAGGAAAGTTAAATGCAGAAATCCTGAGCAAAATAGCTCCAAAACAAAGTTCCCGGGAGATCATGACCTTTGCCTCCCGTGATACATCAAAATAATAAGTCTTTGATGGAATTATCACAGCAGACATTAATTTGCCCCACTGGTTCACAGAACCACAGCATTAAACGCAGCAACTACACTGGCAAGCCCCCGGCCTGCGTAGGCTGCTCTTCCAACTGACACCAGTGATGAACCACTGCATGCTCAGAGCCAGTTTATGCCTTGCATCAGATTACACTTAAGAAACTTGACCACAGGTTCTTCAGAACAAGTTGGTCTTTTTATTCCTAATATCTTAAGAACTCTCTTCAAAGGCTTTACTCAGGCACCTGAGTGCTGTGGCTGTCCATACAGAGCTTTACATTTTCTCTAAATAATTACAAAGAAATAATAGGTATCATTGGGAAGTTTTATAATTTTTCTTAGAAAAAATCTTTGCTGGCCCTTACAGAGATAACATTAGCACAGCCACCATGGTAAGCTTCAGATCGCCTCCAGTCTCTGTCAAGTGGATCCTCAGAGGATATCTTCTCTGGTCTTTACCAAATGGCTCATTTATTCTGCAGTGGAGGCTCTATGTACCTGACACGCACAGCTGTAAGTCGTGCAGGGACTCTGTGATTGGAAGCCTATTAAAATGACTGAGAAATAACGTCTTCCCTATTTATTCATCTTGTATATTCACCAAAGATATATACCAAAGGATTAAAACAACACAAGTATGCATGCAGAATGTGCTAAACTAGACCTTAATCTTTCTTTGCATTCTTTGATAAGCTACTGCATCTATGCTAAAGCTTCTGTGAAGATGCAAACTATTTTACTGTAGTGTGCTCCTGGCATTCCTTTGGGATGTTCTTAATTTCTCTTCTTTCCTATGACGGTATCTTTAATGTTTTTGCATTTCCTTTGCTCATAGACTCCAGTGTAAGCATCACAAGCCTTGCTCGCTTGGTTAGACTCAGTTCCCCAGGCATCCTTTATGATGTGATCTTTTCGTTGCCATGCTTTTTTTTCTCCCTCCCAGACTTTCCTAATTTAACTCTATAAAGCCGAACAGGATAACATCACCTAGGTAAAGTGAGGTGCATGTGATATTTACTAACAAAAATGCAAACCCCCAAACCTTCAGACATTTTAATTTCCTCACTAATAAATGGAATTTAAAAGGTCACTAGCTGAAAACCAGTTTTTTTGAAGAGTCCAGACAAAATGACAGGACCCTACATAATTTCTGTGTCTGCACACCTTAATTTTTATTTAGCTATGAAAGGATAAATCAAAAGGAACCAAGAGGGTTCAGAAAAGCAATCCTTCTTTGAAGAAGGAGCTGAGAGAGGGACAACTTTTTAGGAATAAGCAGAAGGAATGATTTCCCAGATACAGAAGAAATGATGTTATCTCTTCCCCCCTTTAAAGAACAGAGAGAGAAAAAGAAGCTTTCAGTATTCTTGGGAGGTCTGGCAGATTTACATTTCTGGCTTAGATGAGATTTTAACTTCCCAGTAACACACTGATATTGGATAGACTACAACCACACAGAACTATTTTGCTTCCTACAATATTAAAAGGCATGTGAGAATGGAAAGTAATCATAATGGCAGAAGTTATTTGCCTAAAACATCCACACCAGATGACCACATTTAAATGTGCTCCAGCTTGTTTCTTCTCATGTTTGGAGGGAATATGTATTGCACACGATAGAAACACAGTGTAATTAAATACAAATATATTTTAGCTTCTAAAAATAGATATTCCTTATATTTCTCATCATCCTCTACATTGTTTCTCAGTCATTTCTCTGATTCTAAGCATAGTGCCTGGTGACTGTAAAACCTGGTGATGTTGTGGATATATTTCTGTAATAATAAGAAATCCAGCCTTCATGGAGAGGGTATGCTGAATCTGGCCTGTATAGAAAGAACAAGGAAATACAGCAGAAGTAAATCAAAACATATGTATTTCACAACAACTGAAGATGTTCAGAAAGCAAATATAAATGTTATTTTCATCTATATAAACTGGGTACATCAATTTAATATCCTGAAATTGCTTGGCAGAATTTATCCAAGGACTTGAAGATAGCTTCAAATGATTATTACTGTAAATACAGCTCTTAGAGCAGGTGTGGAGTCCAGCTAAGTATTACCCATGGATTAATAAACTGTAAGATGTGTGAAGACAGCAGTTTACAGTCACACTGATAGATCAAATTCATGCCTCTGTTTTGCCTCACAAACATAAAGTGATGCCACAAAGTTTTAATTCTTGCTTTGCATTCAGTCACATGCTATCTTGAAAGTTCTAGTAAGATACTTGAAACCAACCATGGTTAAGGGATCTTGCATGTTTCCAGCATTTCAAATATGTTTCTTAAATAATTTTTTTTCCAGTCACACTGCACAAAGTAGTCTAATATTCTTCTGCAACAAAAATAACCATTTTAAACACAATAAATTGCAAAGATAAAGCCAATTTAATTGTGTCTATGTTAGAACTCTTTTTAAACATCCTTATGGAGAGTAAACAAGGTCTTGTAGAATATAAATATTCTGATTTATTTCTATTTCTATTATAAATCCTCATTACTTCAATATATACTTGAGCTAGTATTATTTGGAACCAAGAGAAACACTTCCACTATGTAAATGGGCTTTGTACGCTGGTTTTTCCTAGGTCGCTGCTTGATGTTATTAATACAGAAGTAGTACACGTTTTCTTCATATCTTTCACCAAACTCTTAACTGGAAGGAATAAATAGATATACATATTAGAAAAGAGTGTTTATCCACTTTTTCAAGAACTCATGTCCATACTTAGTCACCTAAAGAAATGGTAGACTTCAACAAGCTCCCAAAGACTGTTTTTAAGCTCTAAGTATCTCCAAATTTGATTTGGCAGTGTCTCAGAAAACAAGAGAATCAGTACAACCACAAAAGTTGTTTCCATTTATTTTCTCCTTTTTTTCCAAAACAGCTTCCACATTGATAGCCCTTTTCCTACTCAGTCCTTGCATCTGTATTAAGAATTATGGGACCAGATAAGACTATTGACTTCATTTGAGTGTATCATAAGGCTTCTGTATTTAATTTATTTTGATAATTTTGACAAGACACAAGATACCACATGAGTAGATTCATGGAACCATAACGTAACTCCTGGAGATTATCACTGTAAATAATGTACACAAATTTTAAATACTGTACAATACTACTGCCAATGTAATGAAGTTGAGGAATGAGCTTGGCCTTTTTTTATTATTTATATAAACTTTCACTATTTTAGGCACGTGATTAATTCCATCGGTCAACCAGGGACACACGCCAGCTTAATCAAAATCAGCCCAGATCAAGATGAAGAGGTTGAATCAGCTGCACTCCCCTTCATAGCCTATGCCTTTGGCTCAAAAAGTATCTTGCAGAAGACAAAAATCATAAATAAAGATATAAAAGACAAATATATGCTTGCAGTGTTCTCATCCTTTTCCCCTGGATTTTTTAGAATTTAAGACAGAAAAGTGGCCTGACTGGACTTTTGCTCTCACCCAATACAGTTGATAGTACATTTCACATGGGAGGTGGCACAAGCAATTAGTACAAGTTAAAACGAGTGGGGATGCTTTTCACAGGCTTTCTATAATGGGAGTCCTAGAAAAATGGGTCTTGTGGCATTGCCACCTTTCTGCTTCTTTGAGTTAAATAACTCCTTTTTAGCTACTCCTCCAGCAGTTTAGACATGAGTGAGGGCAGAAGACTCTTCCTCTTTGTGAACTTTGGCCTCCGTGATGCTCTGAGTAAACAGCCTCTGTGGATTCTCAGCGCTACATCTACTCTTCCCTTGCTTCAGCATATTGGGAAAGAGATCACTTAATGTATTACGTGAATAAGCAAGCCACCCAACTTAGAAAAGTGGAGAAACAACAGCACAGAAAACCTAATTTGGACACAGCAAGTTCTCATCAACCTGTTATTACAGAGCCAGTGTAACTGCTCAAGGGTTTCCAATACCCATCTTTTTCTGAGCCCCTAGACAACAGCAGAACTCTATTTCTCCATGCTTTGCAGCAGCAAGTACAGAAGACTTCTTCCTTTAGCAAGGTTACTCCTGTGAGTCACTCTAAAAAGACATGCAATTCCAGCAGCCTGGTGTGTCAAGTTGTCTGAATGTTGTCACCTTCATTATATGAATATGAATGTTATAATGACAGTACCAGGTTAACATCCTGCCACCTTTATTGGGATCCTCTAATAATTCTTGACTAATTGTTCATATAGGGGGAAAGGTATTACTAAATCATTTAGAGACTAACCTATGTAAGGAAACAACAGTATGTCTTAGGAATTTCGTAATTACATTACTAATTGATAAAGATGAGTATTTCCTTGTCTGGGGCATCAGCCAATGAATTGCGTTCCACGTCCCTGTCTGACACTGACTTCCAGGGAAACTTGGAAGAGTCATTTAGACTCTTGATGCTTTTTGGTAAATGGGGGTGATGTTAATTTCTTTAGGATTGCAAGGATGTGTACAGCAAAGCCTCAGCTCTCCATACAATGTAGGCCACATACATATCTAAGATGAAAGAGTTTCTTAGCCTAAGTCTACTAATATCCAGCACACCATCTTCCAAGAAACACCCCCAAACCCACTACTCAGCCTGAAAAGACATATGATTTATTTGAAGCCAAAAAGACTCCTTTTGTGTGCGTGTGTGAATAAGGTTGAGTCACACAAGCAGTTTAAGTTTCCTGGGCTTGGAACATTTTTTAGTTTTCCATAGTTTGAAAACAGCTTTACTGTTGCTTATGCAATCACAAAAATGACCTGGGGTAAACTTAATCTTTAAATATTGATCTCCATAAAATGAAAGTTTTGGCTTGGTTGAATTTATTTTATAGTCTGCTGATGACCCTTGTGGGTGTTAATATGATAAAATACAGCAACAGTTCTAGATTTTCTGTCATCTGATTTCTTTTACCCCCGCATCATTCACTATATGTCCTCCAGTTGATGCAACAAAGAGAGCCTAGAGACAACACTGGTTCTGATTCATCAGCCTGAGTCATCCCGCACAGTTCCAGGCTTTCCCCTATACAATATAAGGTTCCTATGGGAAAAATAGTATGCAATCAGGTAATTTAAAACATTGTAAGAATGTATATATAGAGAGGGATGATTGAAAGTCATAGAGGCAAGCTTAATCCTGACATTTCCTAACTCTTGAATGCTAGAATGACCAAAAAACCATTCTTCTGGCTCTGCTTTTTGGGTTTAGTAAGGATGTTCAATTCCTTGATAGCAGGTGATGGAGAATGCAACTGAAGCATTTTACAGCTTATGAACAGCTGCAAAAGCTGAATGTCAGCTCCTCGTCAGCTTTGTCCCTCAATTCTGGAGCGATCTGAGTCTGGACAACCTGAAGTTATCTGGTTTAACTCTCCTGTGAAACGACTATCATAGTATTTACCTGCTGCGGAGAGATCCTACATTCTCTGTGGAATCAGTTTCATGGCTACTTAGCTGTTCACTGAAAACATTTGAAAGTCTTCATGTATAGTGCTATTTAAGGACAATTGGCTATTGGATCTGTGAAAGGGCACATTGGATAGGACGCTTGTTTGTCTTTTATGCTTTGCCAGTGACTTCCATTCTTCAGCAGTGAGGCTTTTTCTGATGAAGGCAAAGCCATAACACGCCAGAGTATCCAGAGACACTAAATAACCATGCAGTATGTAAGAAGAAAAAGAGAACTCTCTTCATAAATCAATTAAATGAAATACCCACTTTTCCTGCCAGGGTAAGAAAAATGGGAAAAGCAAAGAAATGACACCTCTGATAGGTGTAGGTTAAAGAGGGGAATTCCAGATATACTTGAATTTTAGATTTCTCCTCATCATAATGGTATATATATAAGCCACCGTGGTTATTAACTGCTGGTTTTGTATGGGACTGATTGACTTGTATAAAGTCTGTGCCTTAGTTTCTACATATGTAAAATATTTTTGGTTTTTGTTGGGACTAAATTCAAAAAGGTTTACCAAGTGAGGAATATCTTCTGGAGGAGATGCTTATCTTCCCCAGATAAAACTTCACTTTACAAGGCTCAGGTCCAGCTCTGGAGCGATATGCAACTTGAAATTCTTCATTGAATTCAGTGGGGCTCCGTATTATTGGGACTGTAGTAGTTACTTTGGTCACCTATTGTGTTTAGACTGCACGTTCTCCAAGGGTTGTGTATCTCTACCGTGCCTCTACCTGACTGTACAACTAAACTGTTTATAACAGCAAGACCTCTTCCTAATACAACAGGGATTATAGTAATGCTACTATAGTAATACTGTACGCTGGTTCAAGAGAGAAATTTCTCTGTCCATTACTCACTCCTTATTTACTTTCACGTTGCAAGATTTCTATTGCCCTGTTGGAACGTTTGGAGATTCAGCATGGCAAGAAAAAAAATTTCCTGCCTATCTGAACCTTGAAAGGAGCTGTCTGTACCTAACAGCTCATCAGTCTAAGCTGCTGAACAAATCCTGAATCCTTTGGAGCAGGCACTAAGTTCAGGAGATGTCTTTGTGCTAAGCAAGGAAGTTATTTGCTCTAGAGATGTTTAATTATTGATAAGAATGATGGTAGTATCCTAAAGCTAACTGTTTAAGGGTAAACTCTGATTCATGTGCGGTATATGCATTGAGTGAAATGAAAAGAAAATTGCATAAATATTTATATTAGTTAATTGTGTTTATGTTGAAAGTTACGGTGTTTGTTTAATGTCTTTGCAAAATCTGTAAACTTGGCTTCTGGGTAAAGGCCTTCACAATACCGTTTAGGGTTACAGCCACGTGTTCCTGTCACTCACTCGTAGCACTCCTGCAGAAAACCCAGGCCTGTTTTATTCTCAGGTGTCTAGCAAAGTGACACCGGCTGTGCCTCAAATAGCCACTGAAACATTGCACGCACTGATACTGCAAATACAAACACGGGGACAGCTTTCCTTCTCTGTGGCTGAGAGCAAGGGTTTGGATTTTGAACCTGAGGGTCTTTTACTCTGCCTTTATTTCTGTATCTCCCCAAAGAGCTCTTTCTATTTAAAAGGAACAGATACCTTAAACAGGAATGTTATTTTTCTCTGATTCATCAGCTCTTTCTTTGGGCTCAAGTCTGGCAAAAAAAGGCCAGTTCTAACACTCTTGCTGAAGCAAATTTTAAATTAGAGCTAGAGAGACTTGAGTTAAGCTTTGCCAGTTTGTACCATCAGAGCATTTGGCCTTTAGTGTGTGGCACAGAAACTATTCAGACACCATTAAAGCCTACGCACCCTTTGAATTGTTCACTGTTAACTTCTGCTGAAAACATGGATTTAAAGAGAGCTGGCTCAGGCGCATTCCCTGCAATTGGTACCACAAGCAACAAACACAGCTTCTCCTCAGACTTCTAGAAAGCTCTAGCCCTGAATAGATTTTACTTGTATCTTAA
Source organism: Dromas ardeola (assembly GCA_013398915.1). Classification (NCBI taxonomy): domain Eukaryota; kingdom Metazoa; phylum Chordata; class Aves; order Charadriiformes; family Dromadidae; genus Dromas; species Dromas ardeola. Next base: position 132,821 of record VYZM01017085.1, on the reverse strand, counting down.
GAAAAATCACTTCCTTATTAGCTTAAAACTTAACTATGTGCAGTTCTCAGGAGACTCAGAACTGTATTGGTAAAAATATTTCATAAGAACAGCTGTTCTCCTAGGACAGCCTCCCCCTGGACCTTCCACTTCAGCTTCTGTTGCTTGATAATATCCACCATTAAAATATTACAAATCTCTGCTTTGAAGCAGATGAAGATATTTTAGCATTCTCAGTAATGTTATGCTTTGACATTAGAAATGTCACAGTAGAAATATCTATTTGCAAAGCAAAGTCTGAAGCCTGGAAATCCAGTCTATCCAGCACTGGATAGACTTTGGCTTTAAGAGAAAAAATCTGTATATTAATCTGGAGGAAGAGTTCATTATTTACTGAGTTCTACAGCAGAGCAGGTTTCTGCTCAGTACGGGAGCGCAGCAGAGCATCTAAGCCTGCGTTTAGCATTGAGCAGTCTGTTCAGTGCTAAATTAAACACGTTCCTAGGAGTTCTGCTGGACTATGGCCTTTCCCATGCGCACAAATCTTATTGACACCAAGTAAATTGCGTATGAATAAGTGCCACCAAGTATGCACGCCAGTCTCACAGTTGGTATCAAAGAGAATTTGACCTGAATATGCAAGCTAAAATACTTTCTGTATTAGAAGTTCATAGTATTTTTCTGTCTATTTTTTCACAAGAGTTTAAATGTGAGAACACGCTGACATTGTTGAGGCTTGTCCTTAACATGCAAGATAAATTTCAAATTCATTCTATCAGTTGTTCTTAATAAGAAATGTAAACAAGTAGGATCTTTTTGCAATGTCCTCGAACAGGATCTTTTGTTAACAATGATAAGGTGCCAGGGAGTCACATTGTTGGTAAATCACAAGAATTTTCTCACCAGGTTTTGCCATTTTCAGTGAAACCTATTACTGATTATGAAAGCTGATCTAAATTGGACTTTAGGAGCACTGGCATTTAATCTTTGTTTTATCCATGACACAATACCTAAAAAAAAAAAAAAAGCATTCAAAGGCTCAGATCTATTGGCATTTGCATTGACTAGACTGTGTTAACTTTAGAGCCACAAAGCTGTTAATACCAAAACTGGTGAAAAGACCCAAGAAGGGGAGACTGTCTTTCAGTTCAAAGCTGGAGCACCAGGAATTGAAGTTCACCCATTCCGGAGTGTTTTAGAAAGTCAATGAAGATAACGAGTGTAACAGTGCTTTAATGCTTGAAGATGCTTTCAAGTTTCAGGTTTCTAGGTACAGACATAACACCCAAAGGAATTTTTAGAAGTGTTTCAGTTTCTCCCATCAGCTTCTAAATGCTTGCGAAAATCCCTTTATATATATGCTAAAGATTGATCACTGGTGATTTGGCTAAATACATACTACTTTCTTCGGAGTGAGGACCTAAGGTATGATACTGAGAGATGCTGTAAAAGGCAGAATACGTATCCATCATCTTTTGCAAGCAGATGCAAGGCCATCCCTGACTATGCTGTGCACTAACTAGAAATCAGGTTGTCACAGACGGTGTTTGTTGAACCTCAGGTTCCCCAGACCTGCTGAGAGGCAGAAATTATTGGTTGCAACCAAATGCCACACAAATGCAGGTACAGGGCTCATGTTCATCCCGTAGTACAGAGTTTGTTTGCTTACCTGCACTGGCATTTGAAAACTGAGTAAGCAAACCAAGAAGCACGTTAAAAACCCAAAAAAGAGTCACAGCATACACATGACAAACATGAAAACACCTCTCCACAAAACATGTACATCTCTGAGAAAAGGTAGCAATCCCTGACTTCGGACTAGTTCTTGGAATGAAACCATCCAGGTTAGCTTTCTCCTCATTCAGTTCTCATGGAGCGGTGCTTCATTACAGAAGGTTTTCTACCAAGTCTTAGGTGCTTTTGAGCCCACAGCTTACATACAGTTAGGGACAAATTGTATGCATTACTCATGGCAGGCCCAGTGCACACTATCACACATAGCCCGAGTGCCGTCTCAAAGGCCTAGTTAGTTCCAAAACACATGCTTCCAGCAGTTACGCAAAAACATGGCTGCCCAGAGCACTCCGATGTTTTCATGGCACTCATGAATTTAGAGAAGTGACTGCATGTATGTGCTATAAATAGATAATACGATACCCAGTCTGTAAGGTTCACAATCCCTGTCAGCATCACACTTAGAAATGGTTTCTTGGGAAGGTTAAGGTTATGCTTACCTTGGCTGATACAAAAAAAAATCAAGAATTATGATTTCAAAAGGCGTATCTTGGATGGTTGTCTCTAAAAGGATGCTTAATAAGGCAGATGTTTTTCATCCACTGTGGAGTTCACAGTAATACACACTCACTGTCCACATGTTCCCTGTAACCGTAATCATTTACATGCAGTCCTAGAAAGGGTGCTACAGCCTGTGTGAGTCAAATTCCATCTTGTTGACACAACCCACTTCAGCTGTTACTGAGGCAAAAATGTTACTATGCTATAATTAATCTGGCCTGAGACTTAAGAATGTCATTAAAGTAGGTTGCTGTCTCCTTTAAACACTGCATTAATCTATAGTAGAGTGCAAAAAGCACCGCAAAATTAAAATCAAATGCGGTGATAGCTTCCAAACATGACAAACAGTCTTACAAACATCAATAATGTAATATTGGTATACTATAAAGCCTAAACAAATGTGTTAAGAGAAGAACTTGGCTTTCTACACTCTGTACAAAACATATGGTGGTGCTAACAGAAAACCCCTATTGGCAAAGTTAAATATGGACCATCAGAATTAAAAGATAAAATAGTTAAAAACTAAAAGATAAAGGCTAAATGCCTGCATAAAACCAGATTGGTTGTCGGAGCCAAATGCATACAAGAACTTCTGCCAAAACTCTCCACGTAAAGTACTAAGAGACCTTTCAAATGGATTTTTGTCTATTTGATGTGAAAATAGGATGCAGTAACAATACTTGCAAAATTCAGGGGGTTTGAAGTGTCTTGCACATGAGGACTAAACTTGCCATCTGTCTGTGAGAAAAGCATTGCAGCCGCTTTAGGAAAAAACCTCATGTTTTGGTGCAATAGAAAGGATTTGTGATAAAACAACAGAAACTAAAATAGAGGGAAAAAAACAACAGAAACCAGCTCCCTCCACTTCTCTAGTTATCATCTTACATTTGTTACCTAAAAGAAATATTCATGGAAGATAAATTTTCTTCCTCTTTGTTTTCAGAGGCCTGAAGAAGCAGAAGCACTAGTGGAGTACAAGAGGCAGTGTCTTGGTTTAGTCTCTCCCTTCAGCATAGGCACTGGACAACTTGCTCTGGCATAAAGGCAGAGGAAGTCCTCAGAAAAACGACTTGAGGGAACTTTGGCGTTGGGGAAACCTCTGGTTGTCTTTAGCAAGTGGAAATAAAAGGACCTGGTTTTCAGTAATGCTCAGAATGGGCAACTCAGGCCCAGATCTTTGAAAGAATTCAACTCCATTTTTGTCATCAAAACACAGAAGCCAGATGTTCAGAACTGTTCAGCGGCATGCAGAGCACTGAGCTTTCTCCATCTGGCCAGATGCACCACTGTTTGAGCATGGAGAAATAGAAGATTCGGACTGCCCTTTTATGGGAAATATTTGCTATCGTAGCTATATCTAACAGCACCCATCATTATCACTGCTATTATTGTACACAACGTTTTTATCAAATGAATTGCTTCCTCAGATTCTCTAAAAAGTTGCCTTACACGTCTAAATAGTTTACAGAAAACAAAATCTTGACAAAGGATCAAGGGACACAACTGTTCTTAAAATCATTCTCATAAAACAAAAAATTGGTTTTGGAAGGCCCAGAGGCATGGACCGAAAGTATGGTTCGGTTTCAACGGGACTTGCTGCTTCAGGTTCGGCTTCATGCTGCCACAATGACGCAGCTCCTGACCGGCGTGGAGCACAGGCAGTGCCATCAGCCTGCAAATGTTCCCACAGATGTGCTCAGAATCTGCAAATCCTGGGCTACGGCCATAGGGAGAACAGTCAGAACTGATCTGTATTTCTGATAGCAAGTGCTTTAAGGTGCTTGTGTTAATCAAGAGGAGCAAGCTAGCTATTAACTAATTGCATTAAAGACGCATGAGAAGACCTGAGCTGAAGGATATAAAAAAACCCAAAGAAAAATATGTTTAGCAAAATAGAAAAAGGTGGTGACAAAAGACTTTGCTAATCATAAACTAAGAAGCCAGTTATGGGGAAGGGACGAGTCCCTGACAAAATATCTGATAATTATGGAAATTCAGGGCAAAACTCTTGGAAAGAGATATAAGGAACACCAGAAATTAACATTTGCCAAATAAAGAAATTCATGCTGTCCAAGAATGGAGTTTATGGAAGCAGCCAGCTCTGATACAGTATCTCCTAAACAGAATTCAAAATACTGTAAGAAAAAAGGCAGAATACAGACAGTTCACCAAAACTAACCCAAACACGTCAACAACATTGCAGCAACCATCTCAAACTAAGGCAATGCCTGGCAGTAGGAAAAAAGATAAAATAAATTCAGTGGATTCCATCCCTTTGGAAATGCTTCTCAGAATACAAAGCATATACAAAGTATAGTTGGGATAAGAGGAGAGATAATGGCAGTGGCCACTCCAATAGTGGTAGTAGCTATGAACGTGCACAACAAGGTTGCCCGGCCTACAGTCTTCAACAGCTGCCAATAGTCCTGTCTTGAAGAAAGCCAGAAGTTGAGCCCAGCCTGTTCTCTGCTGTAACCTCCCATCATCTAGAAATCAATGGATGAAGGGCTTCTGGAGATGAAATTTGCACTTTGCACTGATGACTACCCTCCTCAACCATGTGTAGCTTCTTTTTGGGAACCTGTTTTACCCCCAAACATCTGATGTCTAAAAATTTCATTGTATAAACTTCATGAAACAAGTCATGCAGTTTTTTTTTGTTTTAAATCAATTGTTTGACAAATTTACAGGACAGCCTGTAAGTTTTATTTTGGGAAAAACAGTGAATAAACATTTCTAACTCTTCTTCTTCATAGTACTTAATATTATTACAAATTTTATATGGACCTCTGTCATATTTTGTGTCTGCCCACCAATTATCTCTTTCATGACAGAATCCTTCTATGTTTACCTCCCTGGAGGGAACATTTTATGCCTTTGATTATCATTGTTGCACTATCCCACATCTTTTCTGGTTCTACAATACATATTTGAGCTGGGATGACCAAACCTGCATGCACAGCTTAAGACGGGATCATATCACAAAGGTAAAATTTCTCTTTTTTGTCATCAATTCCTTGCAGTTGTCTTTTCTGTTCCAGCTGAGGACCAAATATTCCATTAGATTTAAGGATTTAAGGAACTGGCAGAAAGATCCCCCAAGAAGGGATGGAATGAACATTCTTTTCCTCTTTCTTTTTTCCTCTAATGTGCACAGCGAGCATTTAATATTCTTAGTTCCTTTGTTAGGGGACAGGAGATCATCTGCTGTACGCCAGCGTAGCTTACAGGATACGCTGCCCTGTGGAATGCAGGTTTTGCATTTGCATTGCCGCAATGTCAAACAGGAAGTGAATAATGGGAAATGGGGCAGAACTAAAATAATTACTGACTTGACAAGGTAAAAGATCAATATATCAAATAAAATTGACTTACATTTATAATGTAATATAAGACTCGGTAAGCCCATAGAAGACAAGGGGAGTTTTGCCACTAATTTCAGCATTTCAATGAGGCAAGAATATTTTATAGATGGTCTTATACACCCATAAATACCAATCTATTGAGTAATAACAGGCGTTTACTGTCTCTTTGTAGTAAATCAGCATATCCTCCTCCTTCCTCTCTGCTCTCATGGCAAGACAAAGTTTTTAATGATGTTCATAAGTTAAAGTGGCAATTGTATTTGCTGCTTCAGTGCCCCAGCTCTCAAGATTATTCCTATACAATTTATAATGTCTAATTATAATGTCTTGGTTTTTGGTTGTGATAGAAAAAAGTTTTTTTTTAATTTTTCAAACTAACAAATTACAGAACTGAAACAAAACTGTATGTGAAAGTAATGCTATTAAGGCTGAAAACGCCCTTTCCATAGCCAGAAAGTTTTGAAAGGGTGGAGGGGCTACATTACAGATTACTGTCTCTCCGTTTGCTACTCTAAACTTTCCAGGACAGAAATTAGGAAAAGCAGCAAAATAAAAATGAAAGAAAGGAATACCTTGGACATTATTCCTATTATTAGACTCAGTGATGCAAAGGAGGGGGAAGCAAATAATGGAAAATTATGAAGATTTAAAAGATTAATCTTTTATATTATATTAAATAACATCTAAAAAAAGTTCAATTGAGTTTCAGCCGTCTTTTAATAGAAACAGCTCTGAAATTTCAAAACGTTACACCAAGTTACTATTTACTTTTTTGCACAGTTGTATGACTGAGGTTGTAGGTTGTTTGATGAGATCCTGTTGCCTCTCTTACTCTGAAAAAAGTAGGTGTAAAATAGGAAATACAACACAAAGTGGATGAAAAAATAGTCACCTCTCCCCCAAATAAATTATTCCTAATCCAATGTGAGCCATAGAATTCTTACATAATTCTACGTAAATCACTTAAACCATAGTTTTCCCAGACAGCCTCTTGTTTACGGTCTTGCACAAACTCTGAGTGTTTGACTCAAGACAACAGAACAGCTAATGGAACCTGCTTTTCTCAAATGGAATATTTTAAAAATTTTTTTGAAGATCTGTAATTTCCTTCCGTTGTTCATAGGCCTTTAAATCCAATCGGGGGGAGCAGCTATAGTAGGATTAACGTCTTTACCTGCTTTTGAAATCAAACTTTTTCCAATCCGATAGAGATATAAAATTTGTCACTAAATATACAGGGTTCAATAGACCCCTGTATACGTATTTAGTAGACAATTCCTTCTTGACCAAAAAAAATCATTTTAGACTTCTACTTCAAACAAGCAAAAAAGAAGTAAAGCTGTCATATTAATTCAACTCCCTGATCGATCCCTCAGGGAAAGGGCCAGCATTGCTTTTATTTTAAAAGCTCATAAGATGTGTTTAATTTGGTTCTGTAGTTATTTGTTCAGTATGCAGTGCAAATTTTTCTGGCTACAGACATGGGATATGGTAAACCTTTGCCTGGATCAATGTCCAACCTCTTTTAAGTTGTGGAGAAAGTTACTCTCTCATAAAGTTCAGACCTGCCAGACTCAATAACTCTACAAAAATGTTCAGATGAAAATTGCTTCAAGCAATCCTAGTAGAAAGCCAGCACCTCACCCCTAGTTTAAAGTTATGATCCTTATCATAATTAATTCAATAAAGAAGTAATGTACTTCAACCTAGGCATAGAGAATAATTTTCTGTCCTGACTGGTATAAACTTTCAGCTAGGGACGTTTAAACTCTGGACCTGATCTTTTAGAGCAAATAATAAATTACAGACCTAGAGTCAGCAGATTATAGCTGAAGTTGAACCATCATAAATACATTGCTACGTCTAAGATGAAAAGGTACACTGGATAGGAGTGATAAAAAGTATAATACTATTTATAAATACAACAAAAATGTCAAATTAAACACTAATATTTTTTGAGCTGCGGACGCACTGAAGAGTAGGAATTTCTACGTGATTGTTGTAAACTGACACATCTTGCATCTTAAATATAAAATCAACGTTTTTCTGCTGGTGAAATATACAACTGCCAAACAAACCAACACTTTTGCAGAAGGTGTTTATTTGAAAGATCCAATCTCAAATTATTTAAGTACTGTATTTATGATTCACCTTTTTTTTAACGTTATTGCTCTGCTGATACACCTTTTCCTTGCGCTACTGTGAGAAGCAGATCCTGCTGCCGGGGTGCGCTTACCTATTCTGAAATACCCTCAACACACAGAGGACGAACTGACCTTCTGCCTGGCTACCCATCTGAAGATTTCCATTCTTTATTCTGGAGAGAAATATGCACTGACAACAGTGGGCATGCGAAGAAATAGCTTAGGTGTAGAGCTAAGTAAACACACTACATTCGTTCTTCAATGGGCCCATTGTTATTTTTAAAATGTGCATTTAGTAGTAAGAAAGAAAGACAGTTTGAAGGGAAAGAAGAGGCCCACTGAGTGAATGCAGTAAGGTAGAAGAGGTTGGCTTTGGACACTTACCTAAGTGTTCTTTTCCTCATCTGCTGGGATACGTTAGAGCAAATAGCCATTTTTTAACAGCAAAGATGCAATAGGAAAGTTGAGTGTGTACTTCTTTAAATTTTAGCTTTTATTTTATCTGCTCATCTCACATTCCATCCCATTGCATTCAGTCGGTTCTGTGCTGCAGTGTGACATAACGTGCTGCAGTGTTAACAGTTCCAAACATGTAAATTGCTTTTCCAAGACATCTTATGCAAAACAAATATCCACTTCTCACTAATTTTGTTTGAATATTCATAGATAATCTTTATGAGACATAGTTAAAATACACATACTACATTTATCACGTGTAAGAAATATATTTTTAAACCTAATATGCATGGATTTGTATGCTGTTTCTACTGTTTGTCCCTACTGTTACCTTTATCTATTTATATTTTGTTCTTTCAGTTCTCGCTGTGTAGAGGTTAACCATGTCTCTACCTTTAAAATAATGCAAGATGCAAATTGCAGAACTATTAGGAAACATTTGTGACCTAAAATTTCACTAATATCCAAGCACCGATGCATTACAAATGACAACTGCATATGTAATTGCAACAAGAGAATATGGGTAGTATCCTGACTTGCAAATACTCATCCAGGTGAAAAATCCTGATGATGAAGAGGATTCCCAGCTTTTTTTTTTTTTAGAAGTTACTGAATGAGGGGGGGTTTGCAGGGTTTTAACTCACATAAAACTCTCTCAATCATACCACGATATTATGTTATCCTAAAGCAAAAAAGCAACCTAAAACTCTTTAAAAAAAGTGTTGAGTAGAATGTAAATCACGTATATTTTCTGACTGAAAATTGTTGCTGTGGACCTGCCAAGATAAAACAAAATTACATTATTAAGCATTAAGAGCTACTCTTCTCACTTAAATCCTGTTTTGCTAATAATTGTGTTGTAGGTTAGCTTTACTCAACTCAGTACTTTACACTATGTGAATAGTTTATATTATATGAATTACAACTCTCAAGCTTATTTGCGTACAAGATTAGGCTCAGATAATGTCAGTAGATGTTACCCTTTAGAAATATATTTGTACACTTTTCCTATTTTGAAAGTAACACCGTATGGTATTTCAGGTTCTTTTACGCTAAATTACCTCCACTAAATAAATTTAAGCTCACATATGTGTACGTACAATCACATAATCTAAAAATTTACCCAGCAATTAAAACCCTAAAATCGGTTCAAATGATTGATCACTAATTTACAGTGTGCACAAACCAAGATGTATAGGAAGTAAGTCAACACACTAGAGATTGGTTGCTGTTACAACAAATGCGTTTTTGCCAGAATGTTTGACCAACACTTGCAACCCTGCACCCCCACCCCCTTTGAGTCCCCCTTGGATTGATTAAATTGGCTCAAGATGACACCAATAATTGGCTCAAGATGCCGCTTCGACAGACCCAATGATCCATATCTTTGCATTCCCTAAAATCAGTCCTTTCAGCTCTGTGTTAGATTTAGGATGGTTTACATTGGCTCTGTCACAAACATTTTAATAAAGTCCCAGAGAAACCTCAAACTGGTGACATCATTGGATGGTGTTAAAAAAAAAGTTCCACTTTGCTGGTTAGTTGTTAGCCTTTATAATCCGATCAGAATCTTTTTTTCCACTATATTTTGTCATTCCTTTATAACTCTCTGCAATTAGGACCATAGTATTAAAAAGAGAAAAAATTAATTTTAGCTATAAGGAGAAAACAATTCTAAGTATTTTGACATCAAGTAGTAAAATGAAAAAAAAACCAACCTCAAACATTTACTGTATCCTAAGGGCAGGAGGCCTTCAACTGCTGGGTGTGCTTTTGAACTGTTAGATGAATTAATTACAATGAAAGTATTGGTTGTTCTCATGAGACTGTTGCATAAATGAAATGCAAAATAACGTTATCAAAGTCACTGGAAAGGCTAATAGTCATTTAACTACTTTTAGAAAATAAATTGCAAATTCTTTAGTGTGTCCCAAGACTGTATATACGTCTGGGTCCAGATAACATGCCCAGGGCCTGATTCTCCTGTAGTTTATGTACATATAAAGAAAAAGATGTTCCACTGACATCAGAGGAGCAATGCTAGCAAAAACTCTGAGGCTGCTGAGAACCGTTCCCATGCATTTGTCTATTTTTTTTCTGAATGCATGGCTTTTTAAAAATTAGCATTTTCAATCCTTAATTCTCATCCACCCCAAGAATGGAGTCGCCACGGAGCTCCACAATGCAGGCACTCCTGTTATCTGATATCTAGGCTCCTTGAGCTTTCCAGTTTTTTGAGTTTAAACAGATGACAGTCCTTGTGTCATCAGATGTTATTACTTAATTACTTCTAGCAGTGGACTTTATATAAAAAGGTTACTCTGAGTACTTTTTTCCACAACACACTGGAAAATTTGACGTGCTTTTCCTTTTCAAACTCAAAGGCTGATTTCACGTCCTGAATTTCCATACTATTGTCCTTAAAAATATGAAAATCCCAAGTAAGTGAAAGCTAAAGTATACACCCAGTTTAAAGCGGAGGAACAGCATGCCTTGCCAGGTGACAGGATTTCCTGTGATAACAAAATCTTATTTATAATACAGCAGCATCCCGACACTCAACCACAGCCCGAGAGCCACTGTTGCTAAATGCTGTACTGACACGTGGTAGATGCTCCAAGCCCTCATCCCATCCTCGCTAACTGGAAACCAAAACAGAACAGGTTGGCAGAAGAGGAGGCAAAGAGATAGGAAATGACTTATTTAAGGTCAGTAGCAGAGCCAGCATTTGACCCCGGGTCTTCTACTCTGTATGGCGGTGCATTACCAGCAAAATTTCCTGCCTCACGTGCCAATGCTCTATCAGACCTCGCTACCACTTCACATGGGGCGGAGGACTCAGCTCTTCACAGCTAAGGACTCTACAGGGATTCAATGAACTGCTTTATTCTCAATGCTTACAGGCAGCAGCGTAAGCAAAATACGACTGGGAAACTTCTTCTACACTGAAAGTGGCTGTTCAGCTACATGCAATATCCATCCCTTTCACACACAAGGTATTTGAGAGCAGGAGGTAGTTCGTTTTTCCTTCTTTCTTTATAAAACAAAGAGTTGGGTCCAGATGCTTGGCTAGTGTGAATCAGCGTCACCACATCATCCTCAATTTACACTTCTCACCAAAGAAAAGGGAGGCCTTTTGATTTCTACAGTCAGTTTGAGCTCCCCCTCAAAAATCAAACACAAATAAGAGAGCTTTGCTATCAAAACACAGAAATATTTATTTTTAACACATTAGTTAAAAACATGATAGCATGCTTTAATGGTCTAAAAAAATAAACTGGCTTTCAAAACTAAATCAACTTTCTCAACAGATATAATGCTTACAACCAGTATAAAAGCACAATGATGCTGTTGCACAAGTATCAGGTAAATATAGATAAAAGTATTACTTTTCTCATTCTGTTCTTTTTCCAACATTCTTTACAACACTGAGGTAAAATACAATTACTTTTAGAAAAAGCCTATTTTTTAGAAAATATTTCCTGTAAATGCTAAAAGCCTTACTCTTTTCTCCTCCTTTTTTTTTTTTTTTTTAAGAAAAAACCACAGCAGGATAACTGCAAGCATATTTCCAAAATAAAGTGAAAAAGGTGATTTTCCAGGTTTCAATATGTAACAGCTTTTTAAATTATCCAATACGCTGTCTTGATTCTGTACAAATGTTCCCTTCCTTCAAAGAGACAAAAAAGCATGTACTGCCAGATCTGATTGTATGTAGAGAGTGGATCTGATCCCCTTGTCACTAAGGTTACTAATCAAATTTCCATCCAATATGCTCATGCAGGATTTCCTGATCAAACACTTAAATCTGCCCCCTCTGCACCCCCATTAGCTAACATGTTTTATATGTAGCGGGGTCATCAAAAGTGTAATTCCCTTAAAGAAACCTAATCCTGCCCTCTTGTCAACCAGCAGATAGCTAATAACGCTTTCTATCCTACATTTTTTGAACATCAATAGCATACCAGAAATTAAGATCTTATTTTAATCTCACAACAGATGTTCAAAACAAAGGTATCGCATATGTACGTTACATGTATTTAAAAACACTCAGGTGAAGAAATAAGGAAGTTTCAGACGAGATTAGCTTGTTTATTCCCAGGAAAATATAAAGTAGATTTTTGTCTGTGTTTGGGCTGGGTAACCATCCTGCAGAACCTAAGGAAGTAAGGTACTTGGACCACAGTATAATTTCACTGTTGAAGCAATGGGACGTTTGGAGAGACCCTCAGGCCAGTCGCCAAACACCGTCATTTGGGAAAGCTGCAGAAGCGGCACAGATCTGTTTCAGTGGGTCGCTCGCAACACATGTCTTCATCCTCACACACACTTCCCTTTTTACATGGATTTCTACAACTTCTCTGCTCTGAATATACACTAGATGTTTTATCACTGCCTTTCTCTTCCTTCATATGAAAAAAGAAAAGCCAAAGCAGAAGAAGAAAACTACCAAATCTATTTCAATGCAAACAAGAGTCAATACTGCTACTGAAGGTGGTTTTCATTCTCAAAACCACCTTTTTTTTAAAATATAATAAAATCAAACCTTGAAGATTTCGTTCAAGTTGTTTGTTTGGTTTTTTTTGTTTGTTTTTTTTTTTGTAATGAATTTCTTTATGAACAGGTTGAATAAGAATTTTCCCTAAAAGAAATATAACTTCCACGATGATCCTTTTGGAGGTCTGTGAGTGGGTGTGTTGGGTTTCTTTTTCTTTTTTTCCGAGCAATGCTCACAATCAGAGCAGCAGAAGTGGGTCAGGAAATTTAACCTGACTGGGCGAACTCTGGGCTGAATCTGTAAGGTCTACAAGGCCCAGGTTTGTCAGAACTCAGTGGATTATATGCATCAGAATGGCAAAACAGATTTAAAATGCTGTCTATTTCAACTTAACATTTGCCCTAGACATTGCCGCATTTCAATTAGTACGAAATCTATTGACTCAGCTTCAGCAGTCAGCAACTTCGGTATCTAAATTAAATTCTTAATTGCATATGCAGTAGCTAATTTTTTTTTTTCTCTGATACATGGTCATTTAACAATTTTTTAATATGTAAAGAGAACAAGTGCAATGTAATCCTCGTGGTTTCAGTTTTGGTTAGTGGTATTTTATAAAGTCAATATATAATGCTGACAGATCTGAATAATACTTCATATGGAATTCTGTGGGACCTTTTAAAAATATTTTAAGTGTAACTGAATAATTTCAGCTACTGTAAATGGTAAGAAAATATATTGTTGAGTTTCAGGTTTTTATTGATTTTAAAATGACTTACTGAATAGAGTTAAGGAGGAAGAGCATAAAAGAATGATTTAATTTACTTCACATTTTTCTGTACAATAGCTTTAATGGAAAACAAGTGGATGGTTTATGCTTTAACTAGAATAAAATTAAATATAATAATGTATGGGAGCAAATTCAACTACAAAACTAGTTGCAGACAATCCGGGGATACTAGGTGTACGAGCTGCTTTTTTAAAATGAAGCACTTGCTATGCTAAAAAAATAATTTTCTTTTTGCCAATGAGCTTTTTCAGGCTTTTCTCTGATATTGTAGAGCATACACATTTTTAAACAGTGAAATGATAATCAAATACTTTGTAGGTGGCATTTAAAGACATTTAAATTAACTGCACAGATTTTAGTTCCAAAAAATTAAGAAAAGATTCAGGAAAACTGAATTCTTGGAACAAATTACATAACAATAAAATAACGTGGACGCTGTGAGTTCTTACTTGTTTGTGTACAAAAATCATTTGTTTACTTGTAAACCTGGAATTTTCAATTAGTAGCCTAGCCTGAAATCCTCATTTTGATATGAATAACACTATAATTTCATATCTAGTATGATCTCAAGCTTCTTTCTTATTCCCAGCATATTTAATATACTTAGAAGTTTACCAAATCAGCCCGGTCACTGAAAAGAAAAGAACCGAGCAAGTTTCCAAACAGTAATATGAGTCTTAACGAGAGATTTCAAATGAAAACAGTGATGAGTTATGCAAACGCAGCTGATATTGCATCATACTCCCAAATCTTCTCTAAATTAGCTCTATGTCAGGGGGCTAGGCTGAGAGAATAGGCTCTTGTGAAAGTGTGTCAGATTAAAAAAAAGTTAGAATAATATCAGTTTACTGCAAGATCTAAGAGATCATTACATTTTATTGCAATGAGCAAAGTTTTAGGTTCCTTTTTTGGTTGTTTGAGGCGAGACTGTTTCATTTTAAAGCTATAGCTCAGTTTAATATACTGCTATAAAGAATTACTTTCCTGGTTTTTTTTTTCAACACAAAACATTTTCTGATTTTAATGCCACCATGAGCTAAATAAATAGATTTTGTCTAAGTGACAGATACTTTGAGTGCTCACAGAAGGAGGAGTCCTTTAATATGAACTGTGTCAGAAGAATGTCTGAACTGCTTCTACTTTCTGCCCAGGGAGGTAGAAAGATCCCAGGTAAAAACTGTATGTCACAAAGTGTGTCTACAGCTGAAAGAAAATACATCAGAGAGAAACATCACAGACCTTTGTTACATTTGACAGAATAAAATGTGACTGTTATGGGTGTCTTTTAAAACATCAAAAAGGTAATTCCTCAGTGCAAATTTTGGAGGAAGATTATACAGTAGAAGGCACCATGGGCCTAAAGAAACTCCACAATATTTCTTCAGTTGCCAACACAACACACTATGAAAATCAGCCAAAATCATGAACGTTAGCAAGAATTCAGTTATAACTCAATTACAGAATACAGCCTGAAATGATGCAGAACAAAAACTCTCACTAGAGGTTTATGGTTGCCAGTTGTGACATGCTATACACAGCTACAGTACTGCAGTGACTGAATCAAGTACCAGGAACATAGCTAAGATGTAACTGATATATCTAGAGAGAGTATCAAATTAATATTAGAAATTTTGTATGTATGTATGTATGTTTGGCTTTCATTTAGATGTTTATATAGATGAGTTGCAGACGAGAATAACGAATTTTAGTTTATACATACAGGCTTTTTTAATTATTATGTAATAACAAAGACATATTGGTGCAATATTTAATAGGCATGTGAATAATTCTTTTTAATGATCTTCGTGATAGCTAGCTATGTGGCTATGCCCCATTAAGCTGCTATCATCAATGGGAGAAAATGCAAGATTCACGTATCTATTGAACTTCACAACCATTTTTCTCATTAGAGCTACTTATCTGTGTATTTATCTCTTAGTTTTGTTATAAGCATCACCTCTGTGAACAGATTAGTTTTCAATGCTTCCATACATTAGCTTCATTTTGGGGACATGTGACTGAGCTACACATATTAAGTGATTGCTGAAGTTAGACAAGAAGTTGACAGTAACAGGAACTGAAAAGCAGAAGCTGAAGCTCAGTCTTTCCAACTCCAAATTCTTCATGTGAAAGATCATAGAATGGTTCAGGTTGGAAGGGACCTTAAAGATCATCTAGTTCCAACCCCCCTGCCCTGGTCAGGGACACCTCCCACGAGACCAGGCTGCTCAAAGCCCCAGCCAGCCTGGCCTTGAACACCTCCAGGGATGGGGCAGCCATGGCTTCTCTGGGCAACCTTCCTGGAACCTCCTGGATTGCTGAACCCCTGCTGTGTTGTCCCTCCAACAGATATCAAGGTGATTGAAGCGCCCCATGTGAACTTGGGGCTGCTCCTATCTGTCTGTAGAGGGCCTCATCCACTCGGTCTTCCTGGTCGTGTGGCCTGTAGCAGACCCCCACTGTAACATCACCTGTCCCTGCCCTCCCTTTAATCCTGAACTATAAGCTCTTGGTCTGCTCCTCACCCATCCCCAGGCAGAGCTCCATGCACTCCAGATGGTGCTTGACATAGGGGGCGATACCCCCTCCTCATCTCCCCTGCCTGTCCTTCCTAAAGAGCCTGTATCCTTCCATTCCAACACTTCAGTCATAGGAATCATCCCACCATGTCTCTGTGATGCCAACAAGATCACAGCCCTGCAGGCGTGCACACATCTCTAACTCCTCTTCTTTATTCCCCATGCTGTGTGCGTTTGCATAGAGGCATTTCAGTTGGGCCCCTGATGAGGCTGAATTACTGGCTGGAGTGGCTGGAATTCCTTTGTGCGACACTCCAGGTGCTCTCCTACTGACCTGTGATCCTTCTCCAGGCTCTGGGCATCTATTGCTGCCACTGGCATCAAACTGGGACGGATTGAGGTTCCCCTCCCCCGACAACTTTATTTTTAGACTGAAAACTTTTAACTAAGTTCTTCACAAGCTTGGCAAGCCTCTGACCAAAGATGCTCTTCCCCTTCTCTGACAGATGGACCTCATCAGCCCCCCCAGCAGACCTTGTTTCTCAAAGCGAGTCCCATGGTCTGAGTAGCTGAACCCCTGGCTGTGGCACCAGTCCTGTAACCATTTGTTGACTTTACAGATTCAACATAATCAAAGGTGATGAGGGGACTGGAACACCTCTCTTAGGAGGAAAGGCTGAGGGATTTGGGTCTCTTCAGTCTGGAAAAAAGACGACTGAGGGGGGAACCTTATCAACAGTCATAAATACTTAAAGGGTGGGTGGCAGGAGGATGGGGCCAGGCTCTTTTCAGTGGTGCCCAGTGACAGGACAAGAGGTAATGGGCACAAACTTGAATATAGGAAGTTCCACCTAAACATGAGGAGGAACTTCTTTACTCTGAGGGTGGCAGAGCCCTGGCACAGGCTGCCCAGAGAGGTGGTGGAGTCTCCGTCTCTGGAGACATTCCAAACCTGCCTGGACGCGTTCCTGTGCCACCTGCTCTGGGTGACCCTGCTCTGGCAGGGGGGGTGGACTAGATGGTCTCCAGAGGTCCCTTCCAACCCTATGATTCTATGATTCTATGAACTGGCCCTTTCAAATCCCTTTGACTGGGGGGGATTGATGAAAAAACTACCTGCAACCTATTGTTGCAGTAATCTACTGTTGTTTACCTCGCTATTAAATATAGAAGCCCCCTCTTCTCCTTGGGTTTGTACTGAGCAGCTCCCTGGAACAAACCCACATTCCCTCTCAGCAGCGTCTTGACCCTGGGAAGATGGGTACTGCTCCTGAAACAGACGTTCAGGCAAGAGGGCGGGGAGGAACATTCATCACCACAAATCAGAGCTGTAGAAAGATTACAAAGAGAGGCATACCATTTTCTAGGTCTTTCCTCAGCTGTCCACCTTGAGCTTTTTAAAAAAATAAACTCTCTTGAAAAGCTGAGTATTTCATGTACCTGTTATTTATAGAGGATGAAACTCAATTCATCCTTTTAAAGACAGAGGAACAAGCATTTATTCAGAAGCGCCATCTGGTAAAATGAAATTCAACCCAACTGTCAGGCTGCCTGAAAGTTTAATTCAGAATCTTCTACTGCAGCCTAAAGTAAAATAAAAGTTGCAGGCTCTGCCTTTTTTTGTGGTGTTGCTGTGTATATTCGTTCCTTACTGGAGCTTTCCACATCCAGACATGCACGCCTATATCAGAAAAAACCCCGCATCCACTGGCAGAGAAGGGAGCACAGAAAGGGCAGGAAGGCCAGGCCTTGTATGTCACGGGAACTTTAACCAATTCTCTTTGAAATAGCATACAGTGACTATGAAAGAAAGGTAGGCACTTAACGAGCATTTGCATCTTTCAAAATTTCTTGCTCTCTTTCCTCGCACATCTAACATATACATGGCATTTAAAATAACTTTTGCCTGTGATTATTTAGATTCTGGTTATCTGCTGCACAACTATGCCCTGTAGATGTTAGAGGCACTTAAACTGTATGTATTTAGGCACTTCACATGGGTGTTTTGGCTCATTAAATCTAGAGAGCGAGTGCATGAATAGCAGGGAGAAGGGGCACAGAAAAGTAACTTCCAGAATACTCTCAAAGAATAGTATGACCTTGTACCATTATCCATGAATCAAAGGTACTCAGAACCAGCACTGCACAGAGAAGTCAAGCGGAAGCCCAGAGTGTGTGACTTGCCCAAGGTCACCCAGCACTCAGTGACAGGAATGGGAACGGGCCAAGGTCTCTCGATTGCCATAAACATGCCTTTATTTTAATATAAACCGCGACACTGACATGGAATGACACATCTCCCTGTGAATATTTAGTATACATATGCTTCAAACTAGCCTTACTGATACCCACAGGTATATCGGACTAAAAAATATGCTTAAAATACAAATCCTAGAAAGTAAAAAGGCAAAATGTTAAGATTCCTTGGGAAAGTTGTGAAGAACTCTGTGGCACAGTTCTCTATCTCCTATCCCAGGCCCAAAGGTAAATATTTCTTGTTTGTTGATTATGTTTTAAGAACCGAAGGCTTCATACCAGAAGTCATACATGTTTGGTTTAGACAGGAATATTTTGATTTTGAAGAGGGAGGCTTTGGTACTCTCTGTTAATTGTTTAAAAACAGATACACTGTAGAGTCAGTAGAGAATAAAAACAAATTATTTTCTACTTGTTTTGTTCACTTCAAATGAGAGGATTTATAATAGCTTTTTCTTTCCTTGCTTGGCTGTATCTCGATCAGAAATCGCTGCCTGGATTTATTTTTAATGAAACACAAGTTTTGCTTGTGTTTGTGGAGTAAGAATTTGAGTATATTTCCTTAGACGTTTTCCTCAAAATTTATAAAGAACAAAAATTAACAAAAAACAAATACAGAAGAAAAAAAAAAAAGAGAAACCTAATCCTGGATTGTCTAATCAAAGAATAACTTAATTTTTACATAGTGACACTTCGGCTTCAGGGAAATAATAATTTATGTTTTGTCAATTACTGCATTTTCCCCACATTTGTTTTTTTAATGGTTGAAATTAAATTAGTCAAATTAGACATCATGTTACTCCATAAGCAACAAGGTAGAAATCGGTCTAGCTTCAGTTACAAAATACACAACCAAATCTTCTTGTTCTGCTTCATGTCATAAATATGGCCACAGGGTACTTCTAACGGGCTATGTGTTAAAAAGAAATAAAATAGTAGAAATGTTGTAAAATACTAGTCCGAAAAAATAATATTATTCATGTTCTTTCTGTATGGGACTTTTGTTAAAGTAAAACCTGCAAATTTAGGTCTTTGGTGCAGTCCTGCAGCATATGAACTTTCAGAGGAAACTGTGAAAACTCTGATCCAAAATATTAATTTGCAGAAAACCAAATTTGCAATTAGAAGGAGAAAAAAAACCCTAGACAGCGGCGTGTATAGGCTTTTTTTGGTAGAGGTCTGTTCCCAGTTTACTGAGACTTTAATATCTAGGTTGCAACAACTACAGCAAGACTTCCTTACCGTTAGCCTCTTCCCCACTTCAACCCAGTAGTTTAAGAAAAGCTCAGTTATTTCTTATGGAGAACCCTGATAAAAACCTCAGACAAAGACTTCTCCTCAAAATACATCTGCTGCGTGCATGCCAAAATGGTAGCAAATGACGAGAATGAGATCTCAGGTATGGTCAATGTTAATTCAGGCCACACCTATAAAAGACATCTGCAATCTACACCAATTGTTTCAAAAGCTTGTTAGAGCTGGGTGACAAAGCGTGTACTTCTCATAAAATGTTTAAATAGCATTGTCTCCATCAAGACTTTCTTGTCAGTGCCACACTTAAGCATAGACAATGTAGCAGATGTATCTGGAGAGCTGGGCATGAGCCGATCTTGGGGTCTGATCCCAGCTCGGCTATTGCTCGGAGGCGCAGCCTTGGGCAGCTCACCTGGTCTGCTTCCCCCTCCGCTGCAAATACTCCTAGCAGTGGCCAGAGAAGAGAAACTTTGTTTCTTAGTAAATGATTAGGTCATCACAAAGCATGAGAAATATTACTACATACAACCCTCTGAAGATGGGCATTATGGCTAATGAGTAGGTGGAGTTTCCTTTCAGAAAACACCACCACCACAGTATCAGCATAATTCCAAAAAGAGGACCATTTCCATTGGAAAATTTGCCACGAAGCAAGCATCGCTTACGAAACTTAACACCATTTTTCAATGAC
Source organism: Dromas ardeola (assembly GCA_013398915.1). NCBI lineage: Eukaryota > Metazoa > Chordata > Aves > Charadriiformes > Dromadidae > Dromas > Dromas ardeola. Next base: position 112,577 of record VYZM01017085.1, on the reverse strand, counting down.
TGGCAGGAATAATATTTTGGAGAAAGACAGATGGAGACAAGAAAATATCTGCCTCTGAAAAATATACCTAAATTTACAAAAGTTCATCGCCTAGAATTGAGGCTAGGGATAGCTCCAGTCCTTTGTCACGCACCACGTAAGGGCTAAGACTCACGTGTAGGCTGGGCAATGGCTGTAATCATTTCTCTGGGAACTGCTCAATGTTGAACTCTCTTGAAAATTTGACTCACTGGGTAGACCTTTATTACCAGAAACACTAAATTACTTCTGATTGATCTAATTTAAAGCATTTATGCAGACCATGCATGTATGTGATATGCAATATGAATACATTGCATGGTAGAATGTGGCTTTTTGCCTAATATAGTACCTTCTTGCCAAAAATTCTCACCCAACAGTGGCAGAATGGAAACAAATAAACAACGTGCTGGAGAAAATGATTAATGTATGTGCTGGAGTTTCACTTCCAATCCAAACTGACTGAGTTCTGGCAGACAGTTAGTTGGAGTTTAGCTCTTTATTCCAGAAAACCAAAGTGCAATAAACAGTAATCCTATCATAAATGCCTAGAGATATCCCAAATGCACAGTCAAATTTGTTTTGCAGTGATTACATCCATGCCTATGCTGAACTGAAGAGCTTGGTCTCAATTTCAGCATTGTAAATTCCCAGTATTTACTTCGAGTTCCACAAAGTCTGATATTTCTAGCTTGGGAAGGCATGAAATTTGACAAGTCCTGTACCCTTTTAGTTAAAGAAAATCACTTGCACTCACAGCTATGGGAAAAATCTTAATGGTACAACCCCTAAGCACCCAAGCAATTCAAAACCAGAAGTAAAATAAATGCAAAATACCAGTTTTTAAGCTCCCCCAGTTGTTAGGCTTCCTCTGATTTTTTGAGGACATGAACTCGGGATTCTAAATGCTGGGACTTTGCAACATTCTTAACAAGCCTTTCTTTGCTGGTTTAAGTTAAGGCCCTTGTCTGTCTCAGAGGTTCTCTCATCACTTGACTTTCCAAATCATACACATGTCATAAGAAAAACTAATAGATCTCTAAAGATGGAATAAAGGACTGTAAAGGCACAAAGAAATCAACATTATCACCACAGGAAAACTATGCATTGCCTTGCCCAAAGGAAATAAAATGGAGTCAAAACTTGACTAGACTGAGATCAGAGGGTAAGCCTATTCCTAAAAGCCAGCTGTTTAAATAAATTTTGTTTCTTTCATAGAATCACAGAAACAAGAGGAAAAGTCATCTGGGGACTTGTCCTTCGCAAATAAGCTATTTGCAAGCCATGCTTGCATCCTTCAGCAACATGACAGAAGTTTACAGATGGTCCTCAATTAAAGGGGCAGAACACTTGTTCTTTGAAGAAGGAAGGCAGTCTTGATGTATCCACAAGGTTTTGCATCTTACAAGGCAAAAGAAGACTGTGACACCTCTTCACTAATGCAGCAGATGGGGTTCTGTTAAGTTACATAATATCAAAGTACTAGTCTGTAAAAGGCTTATATGCTACAAGTGTGATACAGGGCCATGTCCAAGTTCCAAGGGTGTTGAGATGCTGTGGAATAAGGGATGCTACACTTTTTTTTTTTTTTTTTTAAAATGCATGCACCTACCCTAAGAGAATTTTTTTTCTGTTTTAATTATTTCTGCAGTAGCTGCTTAGCAGGACCCTACCTAAAACACATTCAAAAGAGAGAAGAAGAGAAGAATATTGCCGCCTGTGCAGTGCAGTAGCTATACAAGCTAAGAAAAGCTGCTCTTGATCAACACAGTACTTAGCCTCCAAGAATCATTATTTTATTTCCTTCGATTCAGACTATAGTTGAGTTCTTACACAATGAAGTCCAGGGGTCTGTCTACTGTCTCCCATTTCAGAGTCAGGGAGGTCCTTTCAATCTCTCGTACGAGCCCAGTGCCAAGGAAGGGGTCAGCCATTTGCTAAAATGTTTGGCTCAGTCCTCACCCACTGCTTTTTTGCTTGCCGAAAAGGAATTAGTAGAAAGGAGGGCTGGGGAATAAGAACAGATCAGAAAAAGAAGCAAGAAAACAGGAAAATGATCATTGAGCAGTTTTAGCAGGAAAAAGTTTCAGAGAATGGAACACCTGATGTATATGACTCTCTGAAACAAGCCACATGAGGGGTTTTTGTTAACTGTATTTATGGTCAAGGAGAGAAAAGAAGATGATGAAAAGCTGTCTGTTAATGGACACATGCTCTTTCCTATAGCGCAGAGTCTGCATACCTTCTCCAGTGCAGAGACGTGGGGCCAAACCTCTGGAACACTTGATATCAGAGTCCGAATTAGGACAGCTTGGTCACTCTGCCTTGTAAGGGATTGAGGCCTTTTCCAAGTCCACTCCGAAAATCCTCAAGTATTGATGTACACCATAAAAGTGGTAAGTGCAAAGGGCAGCATTTTCAGCTGACAAATTATCCTGCCCAATCTTGGTAAATCTATGTTCCAGTTCTAATCAGATTACAACAGTGTCTTTTTAACAACTGTGAAAACCTATTTGTTATTAGGCATAGCCATGAAGAAACAGTGCAAATATTTTCCATGCACCTATATTAAATTTTACATTTATTGACTTTTATTTTGCATTTAAGACTTTGTTATTATTTTATGGTAGCTAACTGTATATTTTTTTCTTTCTTTTTAAAATGAGCACCGCAGTAAACAGCCTCACTGACCCTCAAAGGCAATTTGCACGTGCTATCAAAAAAGCAAAAATGGTTATTATTGATTAACCATAAACTTAATATTGTTTCTGCCTAAAAGCCTTCATGCAGCTCAACATACTCAGAGATCAGCAAAAAAATCTGAAAAAAAGAGAATATGGAAGAGAGACATACATACATACATATATATATGCATGCCTCCTCATAACCAGTTAGGAAACACAGGTGGTATTCAAAACCAACTGTGTATTAGAAAGGCACAGATTCATAATTCAGTAGAAAAGCCCAAAGTGGGCACCTTTTATGGGCCCATACAACAGTATTTGATCCACTGTATTATCTCTAAGTGTACCATCTTGAGACTCTTTAAACAACATTTATTTGTTCCTTAACATTACAGGTAACGGTCTGTAAAAGCGCTAGGTTACTGAAGTGCTCATCCCATTTTGACATCAAGAAATTATTGCAACTTGAAATATACTCCTGATTAATTCCTTAACAGTAACATTTTTTGTGAAATACCGAACCTGGATCTGCTGAGCACACCATGCTACCTCATCTGCTCATTAGATCTTAAAACATATTAAGTAAATTGCACACCACAATGTCTTACTCGTGTTCGCACATAACTAACTATTCTGTTTATGTTTCTTTTACACTTTAACTGTGAGCCCTCTGGGACCAGGACCATCTTTTGCTCTGTCTGTAGAATGCTTTACTCACAGTGGTCCTGATCAATGGATCACGAATGTTCTCGTCATAAAAATAATTAGCATTTATTGTAATAAATGAGAGGTTTTCTATTGACTTCAACAAAGCCTGTCTCTCTGCCTCTCTTCAGTCTCTCTCTGTGCGTCTGTCTGAACCCCCCCATTGATTAATTCTCCACACATCCCTCCCCACTGGTATTTTATATTAGAAGAAACACACACAGATTTTCAGAATAAGAATATGCAAATGAGAACAGCTTTGCCTCAGACTTCTCAGATTTCTTGGGCCTCCTTTATTGCGGCAGCCTGTATTTATATTTTTTCCTGGGGAGTGTAGAGCTGTAAAACTTCATTGCAGAGCTATGGTAATAAAAACAAATAATATGGCAATTGAGATCGCCATTTTGGCAACAATATCTCCTGCCCTGTTAAGTGCAGAATTAAGCCATTTGTGCTGCAACGGGGACAAGCTTTCAAACAGGCAGGTGTCACAGAACCAAAATTCTTCTTTCCTGCTTGACAAATTGTTTGCTTATGTGGGCATAAGATGTTACGCTAGAAGCTCTTTACCGGTGATGTTGAACAACCTTCTGCTGTTCATCAAAGGCTGTGCTGGGCTGCATTCCACACTGGTAAGAAAGCATTTTAATGTATTATTTAGTAGAATGAATATGAACATTTCAAGTTCTTTAAGCTTTGATCCTGAAAAAGGATTTACCAACAAAGAAGCCCATTGTATTTAGGAGGACCTCTGGGTAATAAACAGGTGTATTCAAACATACTGAATTGCACTTACACTTTCAATTTGCAAAGTTCTTCCACTCACTGTGATTGTCGGTATCCAGATTCTCTGATAATCTCTTCCCGTACTATTTTCAGTTAGGCTTTTTGTATAATCTAAGAATGTCCTGGCAGAAACCAATATAACAAATGAAACTACAGATCTCTTCTCCACCTAGGAGATACTTATACTCATTTCAGCTCTTGCAGACCTGATGAAAGTCATTATTTACTATATTTACCCTATGTATTTTTAGTGAGGCAGTCAATATTTATAACATTGTTGAATTAGTATTCAGATCAGTCACACGTAGATCAAGGGCATGTTTCCACAAACTGATGTATCAAATGGCCTACTACCTGCATTTCCAGTGCCAGAAGAGTCATAGGATTTCACTTAGGAAATTTAATATAAGCATAAAAGTCTCTCTTTCTCTGAATTTAGGCTTATGTATCTGAATGAATCTTCTACAGAATTGTTTCTGTGATTAAAATTAAGCACATACACCATTAGAAACTGTTTACACATTTAGTAAATTGTTGATAAACGTTTATTTTGGGTTGGAATTCTAGACTGCACAGTTCAGAAGACAGAGAAGAATAGGATGAAAAGGGTACCTATGTCCTCTGTTTGCTCAGTTTAATTAGTAAACAAGAAGTTTACTTGTATAGATCTTAGCTTATGATAGACATGCTTAAAAAATTTTGTAATTATTAAACTAAATTCTGCTATAAAAACTTGGATTTGTATCATTATTGAAAGTAACCCTGGTGAGTGTAGAGTTTGATTAAAAATACATGGCTACCATTTCAATAGTCACTTAAATAATCAGTGAGAGCTGAAGCAAGAAAGCTCATTATGTGTACCATAAGCCACATTTATGAAGACACTCTTCAGATCACTTGTGGTTGTCTATGTGGATGGAAAGTGACTTTAATCATTGGCTCCCAACAGTGCTGAGAAGTGTAGTTCAATAAGATGTAACTGTTGGGGAGCAGCTAGTTGTGTTTGGCTGAATCAAGGTTTATGATTTAAATCCAAGTAGTTTATTTGGAAAGTGATCTTTAGAAAAGGGTGAACTTTTAAGAGGGCTTGGTAAACAGCAAAATTAAGTCTATCTGATTAGAGATAGCCACAAGTCTGGGAATTTAAACTTTTGATTGTTTGCGATATAGAAGGCATGGAAGGCCTAAGTAGAAGAAAAGAGTCTAAACTCCTCTCTGGAAAATCCCCCATTAACACCGTACCCTGTCGACAAGGAAAGACGACCCCTAATCTTCACTACACCCCATGAAGATGGGGAAGTTGAGGTGTACGTGGGCTTCATTAAGTCAGTAAGAAAGGACTACAAAGAATTGTTTTCTCACTTCAGAAGGACATTAGAAAACTCACACCAAAGAAGGCTAGCAGGAACAAGAGGATACAGAAATGACCATACTTTCCTAGTTTTCTCAAGCCAAGAAATAACGCTGTATTTCCTGATACAGCCCCTACACAGCACAAGTGTCAGTATGGGATCCTTTTCAAAAACGTTGTTGGAGTCCAAACACGAAAGTGGCAATTCTACTTCATGCCAGTAGAACTGTGCATTATATATTCTCTTAAATGTAGACATCACATAAATTCTGGAGAACATCAAAATGGAATTCTCTGTGCACTGTTATGAAATGCGAGAGTAGCAACAGTGAAATGTTACATTTTTGTTGTGCAGTGGTTAAGCGAATGCTTATAAAAATAAATCCCTGTAGTTACTAGCATCACGTCTGTACACAAACTTGTAGTTTTCATAAGGTTTCTTGACTGAAATTTGTGACAAACTATGCCTCTGATGCCATTTTAGGCATAAATATGAATATTTTTATTAAATTGTTTTCATTGCTTCCTCCCACATTTGTTGGAATACTGTTATGGACTCATAGCCTTGTAGTAGTGAAAGGTCTTAAAGTTCAGTTATATTGTTTTGAACATTTTTGCTGTCATAACATATGTTATGTCATAACATATGTCATAACATAATGTTATTATCACACTTGCATATCTGTGCAGCATTCATTGCTGGGTTAGGGAGTGCTCTATATCCATACACTGAGGTAAGTTTCTTTATCAGAAATGCAGGGTTGT